>OZ024916.1:64754064-64957538 GCA_964017125.1 Flabesymbios commensalis
GAAAACATTCAATGGATTACTTTTTCTGCCTACGCGCTGCTGTTAGACGGTCCATGTTTACGTTTTTCTGACAGAATTTACAATCGGCTTCAAAACACTGGCAAATATAAATTACTGAATGACATGAGAATTGTGCTGGTTCAATTTATCCACTACTAAACTGAATAAATAGCCCTTACCTGTAGCAAACTCTAAGATCAAATTAAATATTGAAAAAAGAATAAGTAATGAGTCGAAGTGAGTACCAAAATAGTTCCGTGGTTATAGGAATGGTTATAAAATCACGTGGTAACGCTCACTAACGGCTGATAAATCTGGTCAATCGCCATGCGTGCATACCGCGAAATGAGCGTGTGGTATCAGAGATATAATCTCTGAGGTCAGAATGTACTGAATCAACAACTTCTTTAGCAGTGTTTACTGGTAAAATGATGACAATCAATCATTGGGCCATAGCCATAGCATTGGGCCACATGTTCATGTCGTCGGCCTAGCGCTGGGCAGACAATCGTTGCTACAGGGGATTCCGCAATCACTCACTCCCGATTAACGTCGGTGCCTTGTGAAGTAGGCTTTGATCTCACCGTCTATGGTATAAAGTGTTGTTTACTGCAGACATTTCTGTTTACATTTTTGTATTTTTAGTTAAGATCAAAAGGCTGTTGGCCTATAACTTCATATACAATTATTTTTCAAAATTGACATGTCAACATATGGACAAAGCCCACCACTTCTCTCTCAACCTCTTCTTGCTACTTTTTTTCAATATTTAGATATTCGAGGTTAGAAATTGAGATACCAAGTCTAAACATCAATTTTGATCAATTTTTAAATGAATGTACAGTAAAAACACCAAAAAACACATCAATTTTGATCATTTTTTTAAATAAATCTACAGTAAAAAGCACCAAACAACACATAACGAAAACGTTACATTTTTAAATAGTTTAAACACTTTCCATAATATGTGATATGTATTGAGCATCTGTGTATAAATTATAAAAAAGTAAAATATTTTGATGTACCGATAATTTCAATGTTGCTCAGTGTAAGTAGTCCTGTTACATTGCAATATGTCAGATATAAAAACTTTTACAATTATTAGTGTTCTTTTAATTTATTTTTCCTGAGAAAAAAAGTACCGGTATGCCTTCCCAGCAAACATGAGGCGTTGGTTTGCTGTTGGGCCAACGTCGTAGACGGTGGACCAACAGTAAACCAACGTTGGCCCAACGTCTCATGTTTGCTGGGTAGTCCTAGGGTTTTAATCTCGAAATTAGGACTAGCCAACGTATTCTTTTTCGAGATGACACCACATTTTTTTCGTGTGCTTTCGTTCATATGATGTAACGTTAGAGTTATTGGACAATAATGTAGGCCCTTATTTTTAAAAAAGATGTTGATGCGGTAGGTTTATCGATGTTGAAATAAATTCAATTTCAGTTTCAATTTTCATGCGATATTTCGTCAGCAGCCATCGATTTAACATTAGGTACGTGCACCATCCGAATCTGATCTGTAAAACAGCTAGGCTTTGCATGCTATACAAAGCAATTAATAGAGAGGTAATCCTCTCGATTGACATGTTTTGTAGACCTGACAGTAGAACAATCGGGGGCAGCACACAAAATTTCATACCCATTCAAACCAAAAAGAGACCGTTCTCAAATTCTTTCTTCATTAGCATCTGATGTAAAATTGGTGCCGACCTTCACAGCCTTTAAGGCTCATCGATTTCAATTCCTACATGTGTCTTCAATGTGGTAGGCCTCCAACAGCTACCGGTACTCATAGAATATCTAAGCAAACAAATAGGATCTAATATAATAGGCCTACTTTTAGCACAGTAAATATGAGAAAACTGTGAATTACATTTGCCCATATGCGCTTGTTGACGGCTCATAATTTGAAGGTCATTTAGTGTCTTTTGGCTATTCTGAACGAATTTATGAATTTTGTGCTTCAATTTTTTTTCATGTTGTCCTATGGGCAATACGATAAGCCGAGAAAAATGAATAATTTAATATCTCTAACGAATATTTTTTTATTCAACATGCAATATGCAAAAATACACGAATTTGTACACAAATGCAATGTCTCCCAATATCTAACACCCGAAACATAGACTGTTTTAACATAGAAGATCTCTTGGAAATAACCTCACCCCGAGTTATTTTGTGGCGCAATTGTTATGTACAACGGAATTTATTTATAAACATACATGAACTCAATATAAAAAGTTGCCAAGATATACATTTACTGAGCCTTTTTAGTGTCTCACGTCAACCGGTCAACTCAGCAACGCCAGTGTTATCTAAACTCCTCAAATTGTGGTGTGATACAATTCATTTAATTAGATATAAGCAGAGACAGCTGCAAAGTCCCAATATTTTGAAGTAGGGGAAATATTTGTAAACATTCAATTTGTAATGTAATGTAAAATGCAGTTTAAAAAGTTTGATTTTAATTAAATTAGATTAGGCCTATTCGCTTATGGAGACATTGTTACAACAATAAAACAACGTTTCTGAGTTGAACACAAAAACGTTTCTGAGTAGACTGAATTCTGCTTTCTGTCCAATTATTGTAATTAAAACTGAAATTTTAACTCCATCAATGTAAAATGCAGTTAAAAAGCTGCTTTTGATTAAATTAGAGTGGGAGTATTTTTGAAGTCGTTTAGATAAACAAAACTACAAATAACACTTAGTTAAATTTCTGTATTAAATTTACCCTTATTATATTGGCATGCATGTATTGTACGATGGTGTTCGAAATACATTTTCAGCATTAAGCATAGGCCTATTATGTTCCCTTTTTCATTTTGTCTTTATAATGATGAACCATTTGTTTTTTAGAAAATGGGGCTCTCAAGTGTTGAGATATCTCGTAGATGCGCTTAAAACATGACGTTTACATCCAATTATCGTGTATTGTCAACTCAGAAACAATAATGTCTACTCAGCAACTAGGCATATATAATTTCGCAATGAAAATATCTAGCTGTTTTGTCTTAGCAATTTTTATTTTAAAAAGTGTTATAGATACTAACATATCACCAAGCTATCATACAAAGCAATTTATGATCTTTAGGATTTGAAAATGGTCAAATATTTATATATATTTCGTTGCTGAGTTGACATTTTATTTTTACAGTCCTTCACAAAGACACATATTTTTCAAAATCTGTTTGAGATTGAGCTCTGATATTTTAAATGTGTATCACATAAACCCTACCCTCAATATCTGACGATAGTATATAGAATTTGGAGGGACTTTTTTTTCTTCAAAAATAAAGACTGAAAGAAAAAAAAATTTATTCTATATTCACCCTAGAATGCAAGACACCATGTTAGAAAGAGTATCACGCATGACACCATGTTAGAAAGAGTATCTGCATGACAAGTCTACAAAGGCGCATTCATTCATTCATTCATTCATTCATTCATTTCATCACCATCATAAAATTTATGTGAAATTTTGTCCATAGCCCACCTGGTGAGTATTGCAGTCCCATCTGGTGAGTATCATGGGAACACCTTACAAGAACTCTTTATTTGGAAACATTTGAGGTAAATTATTCCCCCCACCTACATCCGGCTGTCAAAAAAAGAAAACACGATTTTTTTCATGTTTTAGAAGTCTATTTTGTTCAAGTGCGAGATGCAAAACGTTAAAAATTTTATTCAGGGCAAAGCGTTGGTCGTCGGAGAATATTTAACACCCGTTCTAAAGGTGAAACATGTCAGACTCAGTCACTGATCCTGCACAGACCACACAGCACACTCTCACAGTCAGTGAGTCACACAGTCACAGACACAGTTTCACTGTCACTGTGTCAGTCTCACCGAGTATACATGGTCTCACCACCCTGAATAAGCCGAAATCACGGCAGGTGTATACTAATGATGGAATCATCACACAAAAGTTTTTCAATAGAAGGCTATTCAGGTTTTCTTGATTTAATTGACATATTCCGACTGGTTAATACAAAAAATGGCGCTTTAAACCTATATTAACTGGATGTCTATCGTCGCTGCAATAAAAAAAATCCACAATTTTGATTAGAAAGTGTATAATTGAGAAAATGGTAGGATAACTAAGCCTAAAAGAGATCTGTGAAGGACGTGTTTTGAGGATAATTCATGGATGAAATACTTGATTTGTAATTTGAGAGTCATATGGGAGCAAATAAAAAATCAAATATAACGAATTTGGAAGCGCATAATAATGAAAACAGTTCACCCTAATGTGTATGTCCTCTTTCATCAACATTTTTAAAAATAAAAAGTAACCATGACAACTTTTTATGACGAAATAGTGGCGGGAATAGTCACTCTATTGAAATATTGTATGCACAGCAACATTAACGAAAAACAGACTGATTTTCAGTACATCTATGATTTTTCAAAGTGCTGCCAGGGCAACAGTTTTTACAAGATCTACTTAATTCAAAAAATATATTGCTCAGAACAACTTAAAGCTTAATCCTAGGCTGAAAAAAAATTAACAACTACATATACATTTCTATATATGGTCTCACCACCCTAAATAAGCCGAAATCACGGCAGGTGTATACTAATGATGGAATCATCACACAAAAGATTTTCAATGCGGCTGTTTCAACCTGTGTTGAATTCAAAACAAATACAAAGAAGTTATATTTCTGTGAACATTAATTAAGTACACGATGTCTCCTTCATCCCGGATATCAGATATAACTGTTTCGTGATAATCTGACAGGGATACAGTGGGTTAAAAGGATGTGTGTCTGGTCTGTGAAAGAGGGTATGAATTTAAGAGTAATTTGAACTACGGTGACCTTTTTGCACACTAGGGGGCCTAGCTCAAAATCTGTCTGGGTAGCAACCCTTTATCGGAGCTGTTTTTGAAAATTCACAGGCTTCATTATGATATGCGGCACTAGATAGGGGGGAGGGCAAAAAGAAGTAAAATCGGCCCGTGGAATTGAGGCATTTTACATGTATTTCAATGGGACTGGCATTTGGGGTGGTGAGACCATATGTGTTTTCAGAAAATAAGCTTACTCCCAACAAACTGTATAGGCCTATGTGGGCAGTGCATGGGGTTATTTCCGAATAGGGTTGACAATCCTGTGTTTTTGGAAGCTAAATTTCGAACAGTATAAATTTTATGTCCAGGCGGAAAAAAATTAATAAATAATCCGCCACCGGTTTCCTGCTACCAATACCCTCCTTTTTGGGCAGCTCCCTTGGTAGTTGATCAGAGTGCTGGATCTTACACGAGAAAGTGTTATGTGAGTTCAGGAGAGCTTTCCTATCTTGCACAGCGGTCTCTTCCCTCTATTCACTAACAGTGCCTCGATTGCTACCTCGAGTAGTCGTTAGGGAATACTGAAGGAGAGCTGGGGGCTGAGGTCGGGGTACTCGCAGTGTCGTTATCTAGCCTGTTACTCAGGGATCTGATTATCTGTAGCTCTTGGTCTCGTGCCTAGGTTTCAGAGCAATCGACAATTGTCGGAAGGCCCGGGCAGCCTGAAAGGGCTCGCTAACTCAACAAACAAACAAACAAACTGTCTCAGTCTGAGACAACATATAGATAGATAGATTTATTCAGCATTCAAATAAAAATAGGGTTAACAATCAGTATGATAAATACATTATGTATTTAAAATACAATGTGACCACCATTCTGGAACACCAGGGATAAAAACACTGAAAAGTATCCTGGTCTGGTGCAGGTCACTTATTTCCGCAGTGGTCCCTACAGTAGGGATTACATCTAGCTTACCATGTCCGCGTGACGGACACGGTCGTTAGTGGATGTTTTTCCGTGCACGCACACGCACACGAAAGTGCGTGAAGGACACTTGCACGCGTATACACAGGCTAGCGCCACAACTCACGGGGATGACTTGGCACGGAAATCATCCCAGTGAAAGCCAGTGCAAAGTAGTCATATTTTTCGCTTGCATTCCCACTTGTGTGCACGCATGCTTTAAAGTCACATTATCAGCTTTATACTCGTCGAAATGCACGCACTCCAACGGAACGATATGTGTAACCATAACCATAATAAATGGAATCCACGGATTTGGGGCGACTCCAACGGGCAATGACGGGGAGGGGAAGTGGGTTGTTATCAGGCCATCCTGAAAAAAATTGTTTCCTATTTCTGACAGCATGGGTGAAAATAGGAGTAAAAGTTAGTCCTACCGCATGGCATCCATTCGTCTGCGGGGCTGGTCAGACCCCTGGTTAAGGCTTGAATCTATGCAAGTTAAAAAATAATTAAACCTCCCGGAAAAAAAATAACAGACTAGCCTATGCCATATCTAAAAAAAAAAATTGTTATGGTCCATCAAGAATGAGCTCACGACCCTCCACTTAACAGGCCCTAGTGCTATCCACTACACCAGGGAGTCATTCTCATTCTCAAACTCAGTGGCCAACAATGGCTATTATATTATGCCCTTTTGAAGCAAGTGAAACCATCCATGTCTGTAGCGACGTCTAGCAACCAGTTGGCAACGTCTTGGATACCCATGAGTTTGGGAATTGGGAAATCTCAATTTCCTGAAATGCTAGGGGTGACCGGAATAAACTGGGCCTCGGGATGAAGCAGAGGTTAACACTAGCACTAAAAGTAGCCCTAACACAGGTAGGCCTATCTGCTTATGCACAGTCAGTACTGCATAGGCTAGTACTGCTTGGACATTTTCACACCATGAAATCAGAAACAAGGATATTTTTTAGGATGGCCTTAGGTAATCAGGAGTTGACCGCTGGGGCTGACGGACTTCCACGGACATCAGACGACTCACACGTGGAGGGGGCGACTCACACGTGGAGGAGGGGCAATTAAACTTCGTAACTTGCACAGAGAAAGGTTTGATCAAAAGGTTGTTTGTACGTGCAATCATGTCTATTAACGTGTAAACACGTTGACACACCTCGCTTCTTCGTGTCCCGTCTGGGCGAAAGGAGTCACAATCCGTGGTTTGGTGTGCACGCTGAAGTACGCACACGCCGTGTAAATAATTTTTCACGGGCTTGCGTTTACGCACTCCGGTGTGTGCTTACGCACAACGGACTGGTAAGCTAGAGGGAATCCCTACTGTATATCATATGCTGTTCCAGAGTGGCGGGGACAAGAGCAAGTTATTTTATACTTTCAATAAATACATTAGTTGTATCACAGATAAACTGGTGACTAGGAAAGTCATAGCATTTTCACAAAAAATACAGGCAGAAACTGCCTCGCCTAGATGAAATATGAAATGATTATGAAAGTTTAAAAATAGTGCATATGATGAAATATATTTTATTGATGATAATATACACAATAGAACCCTTATTATTTACAAGGGTTTCTGGACCAATTTCCAGACTCTGCTTGTTATAAATTAATTATAAACATTGTAAAAAACAAGCTGAATAAAATGGCCTTATAATCTCTAGAGCCCATAAATCGGCAAACATACCCGCCTATATTTATAAGGCTGTATGATTGTAAATATGATTAGTAGAATGAAAATCACTCCGAGCTTCAGTAAATAGCTCCTCTCTGAGATGCTTATTGACTCCTTTCTTAAACGAAAGTAAGTCTTCAGCTGATCTCAGAAAAACTGGGAGCGCATTCCATATCTTATCGGCTGAGAATCTAAATGTCTTTTTCCCTGATGATTTTACGTTGGGTGAAACAACTGATAGAAAAATATTTCTGGTGAAAAAAGAATGTTGATCATTGACCATGCATGGAAATGTCCCGCTTTAAATATTGAGGGGCATTTCCATGGACAATTCGATACATATTGTTTAGCTTGATTTGTTTAACCCTTTGACAAACTGGGATCCAGTGCAACAAAGAAAACTCTTCTATGCCAATGTGAGACCTAGGGGGGTAGCCTAGAACAGATCTCATAGTTTTGTTTTGCAAAATTTGTAGTTTCTTTTGTAAGTTGACCTGGAGACCCTCAAACCATGCGGAGCAGGCATAATCAAAATGACATAAAATTAAAGATGTAGCCAAAAGTTTCCTAGAATTTCTATTCAAATATTTAGCCTGTCTCCATAGAAATTTGAGTCTAGAGTTTTCCTTTTTTAAAATACTTCCTGCTATATATTTCCCTCCCAGTGACTGGTCTAGGCTAACTCCCAGGTATTTCACATTATCTTTGGCAGTAACTTCTCATCAATCAACATTGTCAGAGTCAGACACTCACTCACTGACTCGCACTCACTCAGTCACTGACTCATGACTGTCTCACTCATCCACTGGCTCTGCCACTGTGTCTGTCACTGACACTGTGCCTGTGGAGTGTGACACTGTCACTGGACTCAGGCTCAGACCAGTCAGAGTCAGGCCTCCCTCAGTCTCAGCCACTCTCCACTTTTACTGGTATGGCAGTGTTAGACGGGACACCTGTCTGGCACTTCGTCTCCAGAGGGAGAGCTGGATGTTGTTTATAGACTCCAGAAATTCAAACCAAATGGCCGCCATTTATACTGTTCATACCAGCTCGATTCAAATTTTCAATTGTTTATTTTTTCCTGACACGACCTTTAAAACGTATTAACGGTGGCGGCCATACACTTTTTCAGTGTCACAAATTAATTGTGCACCACTACACAGTCAGATGAGGGTGTGCAGACATCACACTGGTGCCTCGCCTGTTTTTTCAATAGGCAGCTTGTTAACCGGGGGCGGGACGGGTTGACAATGTTGACTAGGGCAGTGTAGGGTGGCCAATCGATATGAAATTTCACTACTTGCTGTTCAAGTCACATATAACTTTATAAGATCAAAACTTCAAAAGATGGGTCTTCTTATCATGGATTCATGACATTGCACACCTGCCAACCCTACCGATTCTGGCGGTTGGATACCAATTTCACTGTCTATCCACCGTCTACCGCATTTCAAATCATCAGCTCATAAAAATAAAAACACCTGTAACTCTACCCCAGCTACTATCTGATACTATAAGCAACAAACTCGCACCATCACATGCATAAAATCTACTCAAAATAAACATGATAAATGTTGAAACTGTGGCTGAAATGCAGGAAATGGCACATAGAGCACATGTCTTTTTTTTAATTTTCTGGGGGACATGCTCCAAGATCCCCCTAGCAAACCGCAGCCAGCATCCTGCGGGCCAGGTCAAAATCTACCGATTTATTTTAATGAAAAGGTTGGCAAGTATGCCATTGCTGCTTACCTTCATGGTTAGTTAGTCTGCTAATTTAAATCTGAGTTAATACTGAAGTTAATGAGTGGGTTCATTTCAAATGGTCTGACTTTTGAGCTGTGCAATTTTTTCTGTGAAATTTGTGTGATTATTGCCAACTAGGACAATTTGGACTGGCTAAGTCCTTGTCCTGCACATCATCAGTGCTAATGGAGTTGCAGTGTAGCAGGGACCGTCTTTATACGACAGAATCTGACATCTACAGACGGCAGATTCTGAGGTCTAAAGTCGGTCCCCGTGCTGTAAGGGTTAAACAATAATAGTGCTAAGAATCATAATATAAATTAATACATGCAGATTCATAATTACCGTATATCCCCGTGTATAATGCGATGTTTTTTCTTAGCTATTCATGTCACAAAAAGGCACCTCGTATTATACATAGATGTAGAATTTAATACAATTTTTTAGCTCTCTAGCGGTAAGTTCTCTAGCGGTAAAACGTATCTTTAAACATAGGCCAGTCAGCGTGTTTGGTAAGCAGGCCTATACACACGATACAACAAGACTGTGCCTTTCCAACTAGTAGCAAACAAGAGATGTTCACCCAATGCTGGTACATTGTTGGGCCACCGTCTGCGACGCTGACACAATATTGTACCAGCATTGGATGAATGTGTCGTGTTTCCTGGGAGCCCCCGTCTCACATTCCCGCCGACGAGCGTGGCACCTTTGACAACCACGGGCAGATAAATGACGCCGTTAGTCTGCAACCAATTCACACTTCTGACCTGTTCATTTATATTAATAATGATTTAATCTAAGATCGCCTTTCATATGGGAGTGTTCTATCGTGTACGACAAATCTGAACATGATATTTTCATATTGGAATAAGAGAATGCGTTGACGAAATATAACAAGATATCACTGATTATATCTCCTATCGCAAATTCTATACATGTAGGCCTCAGAATGTCCATATTGCTGGGATAACATTAACGCCTACCGCTGTTGCCGCGGCTGATACGGTATTGAGCAAATAGTGGTATCTGTTAGCTGTAATTCATGGAGCGCTGCTGTGTTAGTGCACCCTGACACTTATACAACCAAACACCTCTTGTGTCTAGACAATGCGGCTAGTCTGCAAATGTTTTACAATAACATTTCATCTTGGAATGTTCTTATTTAAACATGACGATAATAAAATATGGTCTTTGTAATAGATAGATTAAAATAATATAAATTTGTTGGCGAAATATAAATACGGGTATTTTAAAATCTGTGTGTATATATATGTAGCCTATGCAGGCCTCAGAATGTCTGCCGATCGAGACAGTCCCGATGCCATCCACTCTGCCGTGGAAAATAAAAATACAGTATCTGCTTACTTTATAAGTAAGCTGATACTGCCCTTTGGTTTTGCAGAGATGTACTGTTGCCGCTGTTCCCGTCATTGAGCATAGTCTATGCAGTCACGGCGCTATTTAGTAGAATAAGATAATATCCATGCCTCACATTTAGATGGCCCGGAACGCTGCCGACCGGGACGCTGCCGACATCCGAAATTTGAGGTCGTATTATACAGAGGGGTAGACGTTTTTCAGGTCATCAGAGGCCTCAAATCTTAACCCGTATTATACATGGCGTCGCACTATACGCGGGGATATACGGTACTACAATTAAAAGTGTGTACATGGTATACCGGTATATTGTTATATAGCAGAATCATAGACAGAGACAATTGCCAAATGAGCATATAAAATCAGCCCTAATGTCCCATGTCAGTCAGGACGGTGACTTCACACTTATAGAACTTAATTGTTATCCGGCATATATATTGTGTTAATCCATTTTGATGATTTTTTCTGTTTTGTTTATAGGAATCTAAATTTAAAGAAACTGGAGTAATAACACCAGAAGAGGTCAGTTCAAGAACATCTTACAGTGTTGTACCCAGGGTTTTACTGAGTAGTTGTCAAAAAGGAATAAAACCTTTAGATTGATAAAAACTTCCTTATTTGGAAAATAGTGGAGGTCGCACAGAATGAATGGTTTCAGGTTATTCTCAGTGATGGTCGGCCTCGACCACTGCAGATCACCTTGGGCACAATCCTCATCATTCTTAGATCATTTTTATAATGCTTGTATTTTATTACAATTAAAACTGGACAAAAGTTTGATATTCTATCTGGTTAGCCAATTATTTGTGACCCACGTAATCTGATGGGCAAATAACACATTTTTCTGATGTTAAAAAATGTCAAAAATAATAGCACATTTAAAAAAAAATTATTGAACAGATGAAGAAATAATATGGTTATCTACATGTAAAATGATAAATTCTGGTAAAAACAACCTTTCACAGTGGTTCATTTTAACTTTTTGTAATATTACACTGTTGAAAACATAAGAATTGGCTGTATTTTTGTGTTGTGATCTTTATTCTTGCTTGTAGTTTATTGCTGCTGGGGACCATATTGTCCATCATTGTCCGACATGGCAATGGGCGGCAGGCGACAGTGGCAAGCAAAAGGACTACCTCCCAAAAGATAAACAGTTTCTAATTACAAGGAATGGTTAGTACCTGTAGGGAAAACAATGTTTGTGAAAAATATGATTGTAAATTAGTGATTTCTTCTTCAAGCTCTCACTCACTCTTCATTCATATACAGTAATCCCTCCAGATGCGACCCCCTTCAGATACGACTTCTCCTATTATGCGACTTTTTGTCTAAGCACCAGGTGCTTTACACTGTTAAACACCCCTAAATGCGACATCCCCTCTCCCACGACATGAGACCTTCAAATCATGGCACTACCTAGCGACCTCCCTCTAAAGATACAACTTTTTTAAATTAGCTGCTCAGCAGCACTGTCAGCCTGGCTTGAACATCTGGTCTGAAGATACTGCTTGTGAATACATACCATCAAATACAGCAGAGTAGATATGTATGTTAAGCCACTGTCGGCTTAAGGCTGGTACAGCGTCGTATGAAGTGGGCAGGCATTGATGTTTTTTTCACCCTTCTCAGATACAACTACCCCTTTGATGCGACTGTGGTTCTCTGGCAGTATGAAAGTCAGAGGCGCGGGGCTACTGAATATCATTCATGTATACATAGTTCACACTTAAATCATGTTCATATTTGATCAGTAAAAGGCCCAAATGACTATCTAGAAAAGTAACACAACAGTTGAGTTATTTTGTACTTTTTATTCAGTCTTTCACCACTAATCATGAATATAGCTATTTTAAATCTGTGTCACTAGACGATCAAATCACTGTTATTGGGAATGAAATGTGTGTCTAACCATCACGATCTCAAATTAAACAAATTTTTAGGCAATAATTTTCACAGACTTGAAGTTGTGGGTCGCTGTAGCGAGATATAACTTCAAGTGGGTGAAAATTTAAATTTTACAACTTAGTGCTTTAATGGCTGGGCCATCCATTCTGTGGACTATCCTTTAACACTTAAACCGCCGGTACTGATTATATTCGGTTTTTTACATTTTTTATTAGCACATTGCATAATCTTTCAAACATGTTGAAAATAAACCGTAACATCCATCAGCAAGATTTGAAAATAGTTGACCTCCATTTTGTCAGATCTGCATAATTTCACTCACTTGAAGTTGTGGATCGTGTCAGCAAGACACAACTTCTAGTGGGTGAAAATTTAAATTGCATAACTTGGCGGTTGAAGGATTACATTTGTCTCATAAAACCTTAACCCTGAGTTGATGTGCTAAGTTGAAAGATTTAATTTTTTACACACTTGAAGTTTTGTCTCACTGTCGTGACCCACAACTTGAAGTATGTAAAACATCGAGATTTGCAAATGTTTGGTCTAAAATTAAACAAATATAATGTGAAGGACTATTCCAATTATCTAACTTGGTACTTGAAAGTTTAATTTGATTGTTTTGTGGACAGTTCCGTGCTATAAGCGAGTGAAGCAGGTAGACAGTCACAAGGAGGACTTTGAGAAAGTTTTAGAGGAAGATGATGGAGAGGGAGGCTGGGTCGACACACATCATTTCGCTGGTAATCATGCAATCATTACAATAACCCTTGTGATGCAAGGACGTAGATATGTTTTGAAGCATGCTTCAATCCGTATAACATACAAATGAAAGTGATAAAATATATAGTAAAATCATTACATGAATCAAGTTTATTTTTCATAAGTAAATTTTTTTTTTTGTTGTTTAAAAATACAAATTGCATAGTAATTTCAGCTTCAAATAAATGAAAAATAGAAACAAACGATTCAGCAGCAGAAGAGTTCATTTTTTTCTAAGGTATATTCTGCAAGCTATGATGATCCATAATATCCTTAGTGTGAAAAGTCATAAGGAGTTTTGTTGTCACCATATGTGATAATGACATAAAATTAATAGTGATGTACCAAAATGTTATTGACAACGATGTTTTACACTATCTGTTTTTTTAAGTACATGGAACAAATATTTTTTCTGAAATGTAACTCTATGAATAAACTCTGGGTTTTCATTTCATATATTATACTTTGATATTTCATAGAATAACTATTTTTGACTAATGTGTAATGGGGTATATCCAAGATACAAGACTTAAATATATTCCCATCTCTAATGCCTTGGTAATATTAATGTTAGGATCTGGTTTTCGATATTTCACACACCAACATAACAACTCTTTTAAAGCTAACCTTCATGTAATTTTATTTGTCACTATTTCAGCCTCGTCACAAATGGCAGAAGCCGTACAGGAAATGACCCTGGATGGTCAGGTGACTAGCTAATTACATCTTTATCTCTAAACACATCCATTGCACTGTATATTGCATCCATTGCAATGTATATTGCATCCATTGCAATGTATATTGCATCCATTGCAATGTATATTGCATCCATTGCAATGTATATTTCATCCATTGCAATGTATATTGCATCCATTGCAATGTATATTGTATCCATTGCAATGTATATTGTATCCATTGCAATGTATATTGCATCCATTGCAATGTATATTGTATCCATTGCAATGTATATTGCATCCATTGCAATGCCGCTTTGCAAAACAAAAGACAGTAGCTGCTTACGTTTAATTGATAATTATAATAATGAATCTTTATTTTCCGAGGGTAGTTTGTTGAGAAGTGCTCCTCTGCCTCTAGGTCCTCTCCTAAAAATATACATCACACACAAAAGACATACATAATTTACATTTATTAAATAATGTCAAAAAAACTACTTTTTTGTTATTTCACAGAAATATCAATCTGTGCATGTACATATAATCGGTGAGTTTTGTAAAAAAAATCATGTAATTTTAAAAATATACATTTATGCTGTGACTACATATAGTTAGCATTGCAAAGATATGTACATATAGCGTACAGTGCTCCCAGTCAGAAAAAAAACAAAGATAAAATAACTATATATTATTATACATGGTAACATAAAATCTTAATTAACACTTCAGTTATCATGATCACAATAGTCTTTCTGTCAAGCTTTTTGTTTATAAAGCAGTGGATGAGTTCTCAGGTTAATTAAAATAGGTCGCAGCAGCTTTACCTAACATGCTCAAACTTAACCCTTACAGCACGGGGATAGACTTTCTGAAGTCTGTAGACATCAGATTCTGACGTCTAAAGACCCGACTGTTAAGAGTAAAAATATTTATTAGGGTTATAGACCCATAACATAGGTACTCCAATGAATCAGAAAGAGCAAAATAAGATATTTATGATGATTTCAAATAGAAAAAAAAATTCAGCGGTTTAAAGGTTAAAGACCCATTATTTGTGCTTATATTGACATTTCAATTTGTTATTTCTGGACAGCCATCATCACAGCCAGTACAGAGTTATGATGACGACGATGATGATGACGAACCCGCAGAAGATATGGAGGCTTTTGAAGAAAGTGGAATGCTGGAAGCCGAAGACACAGTTAGTTGTTGTATTTTTGTGTTTATTGTCCCCAGAGGGTGTATCTGACTCTTTATACTAAGGAGACAATATATTTTGTGATGTTTATGAAGTGTTTATTTGCTGCATCAATAATTTTGAACCTAGTCTCATTATTCACTCTGATTTGAAAAAAATATCAGATCAATACCAGATAATACTAAAGCCTTTCACTGCTAATCATGACTATAGTTGTTTTTAAATTGTTTTGTTTGTGAGTGAAAAAATAAAATTAGATAATTTATCACTTTAAGGATGTTACCCTTTAACCGCCGGTCCCAATTATATTCGGGTTTTCATTTTTTAATTAGCACATCAAGTACCACATCTTATACATGTTAAAGATAGAATGTGACATCAATCAGCATGATTGGAAAAAATGTGACCTCAATTTTGTCAAATCTGAATAATTTTCACTCACTTGAAGTTGTGGATCGCGTCAGCGAGACACAACTTCAAGTGGGTGAAAATTCAAATTAAATAATTTGGTGGTTAAAGGGGTAATGGCTAAACCAAATAGGCACCTTTATCATATAACATATTTTGAATAGAATTCATTGGATAAAACATGATATATTCCATTCAAAAAACATATTGTGTTTTATCAGACGACACTGGACAAATAACTGCATATTGTGTTTTTTTCAAGTCACATTGAACAAATGAGTACATATTGACTTTTGTGTTATTTTCAGGCGACACTGGACACCGCCCAGGCATCATGTGACGACAGACTATCAGGTGCTGACAGCACTATATTACAGACACGCACGTATGACCTCAATATTACCTACGACAAGTATTACCAGACCCCCAGAATGTGGCTCTATGGCTATGATGAGGTGAGACCTGTTCTACTAACTATACAGTGATTAACCCTCTAAGCGCGGGAACCGTCTTTATACCTTAGAATCTGACGTCTATAGACGTCAGATTCTTGTAAAGAAGATCCTGCACTAAAAGAATTAAACAGTTACTGCCGATTGACAAGGCAAGCAGGCATACCATATTTAGTTAACCCTTAAAACTCCGAAATATTTTTTTTTAAAACATGGAGACCAAAGAGTTTTTTCAATTTGAAATCATCATAAATGTCTTAGTTTAATTCTTTCCGCTTCATTTGAATATCTATGTGATGGGTCTACGGCCACTAGAAATATTTTAAATATTTCAGTGTTTGGACCTTCTTTATATGTCAGAATCTGATGTCTACAGACGTCAGATTCTGACGCAAAAAGACAGTCCCCGTACTGTAAGGGTTTTGCATCATGAGTTTGTGTCAGTATTTACACATTGACTTTTTGTAGAACCGTAAGCCGCTGACGGTAGACCAGATGTACGAGGATATTAGTCAGGATCACGTTCATAAAACAGTGACGATGGAGGCGCATCCTCACCTCGCTGGCCCTCCTAAGGCCTCTGTTCATCCCTGCAAGTAAGTATAGGTCTCATAAAAGTGATCATGATTTTTGTCGTTTTAGTCTGTTACCGTATATCCCCGCGTATAATGCGATGTTTTTTCTTAGCTATTTATGTCACAAAAAGGCACCTCGTATTATACATAGATGTAGAATTTAATACAATTTTTTAGCTTTCTAGCGGTAAGTTCAGCGATAAGTTTTCTAGCGGTAAAACGTATCTGTAAACGCTAGTCAGCAGGCCTACACGCGACGATTTTGATAATGCACCCAATGAGCATGATACACTAACGCAATGCTGGGTCAAAGTTAGGACACTGTCGTCAACGTTGGCCCAACAATTACAAAGCAGGATTGGACATTTGTTGTGAGTGCAAGCATGCCCCCGTCTCACGACCCCCCAAAAAGCAGACGCGCGGCACCTTTGATAACCATGGGCAGATAAATGACGCTGTTAGTCTGCAACCAATTCACACTCTGACCTGTTAATTTATATTAATAATGATTTAATCTAAGATCGCCTTTCATATGGGTGTGTTGTATTGTGTAAGACGGTAGGCCTACCTGAACATGATATTTTATTAAGATGTATTGGAATGAGAGAATGCGATGACAAGATATAACAAGATATCACTGATTATATTTCCTATGGCAAATTATATACGTGTAGGCCTCAGAATGTCCATACTGCTGGGATAACATGTTGCCTCTGCTGATTGATAGGGTATTGAGCAAATGGTGGTATCTGTTTGCTTATTTCACGGAGTGCGGCTGTGTTATTACACCCAGACACCTTATACAGCCAACACTCTCTTATGTCTAGACAATGCGGCTAGTCTGCAAATGCTTTACAATCACATTTCATCTTGGAATGTTCTCATTTGAGCACGACGATATTAAAATATGGTCTTTGTAATAGATATATTAAAATAATATAAATTTGTCAGCGAAATATGAATATTTTAAAATCTGTGTGTAAGTAGCCTGTGCAGGCCTCAGAATGTCTGCCCATTGGCCCCAAAACGAGACAGTCGCGATGTATCCACTCCGCCATGAAAAATGAAAATACACATCTGCTTACTCAACAAGTAAGCAGATACTGCCCTTTGGTTTTGCAGAGCTGTACTGTTGCCGCTGTTTCCGTCATTAAGCATTGTGTATATGCAGGTGTCACGGCGTTTTTAGCAGATTAGTAGAATAAGATAATATCCATGCCTTACATTTAGATGTCCCGGGACGCTGCCGACATCCAAAATTTGAGGTCGTATTATACAGAGGGGCAGGCGTTTTTTAGGTCATCTGAGGCCTCAAATCTTAACTCGTATTATACATGGCGTCGCACTATACGCGGGGATATACGGTAATAGTCTACCAAAGTAATGTTATTGAGAAATAACTGTGTGTCTAAACATCAAGATTTGCAAATATTTGTGCTGAAATTAGACAAATATGAGTAATTTTCGGATACTTGAAGTTGTGGTCGTTATAGCGAGACACAACTTCAAGTGGTGAAAATTGAAATAATTTAGCTCGGCAGGATAAGGGTTAATTTCTATAGACATCAAATTCTGACAATTCTGTGCTGAAAAGGTTAATATTTTATAGTTTTTTCAACAATTGCCATGAGATATCATGATGTATTTTGTTTAGACATGCTGAAGTTATGAAGAAAATCATAGAAACTGTAGCGGGAGGAGGCGGAGAGCTAGGTGTTCACATGTATCCTTGTCTAATTACAACTAAAATCTTTCTAGATATTTGTAAATCCTTATTTTATAATTATGTTTACAACATTATTTCTTTCCCCATGTTATTTGTTTACACACTGTTTACTACAGCACACATGCTATCTGGAAACAACGAGATGTTATTCTGATGTTTGTTTAATGTTTGGCCAATGGTGCAGATGGTAGGCTTTGAACCAACATTGGGTTAACATTTTGTGTTTGCTGGGTAAACTAATTTTCCGATAGGATCAAATTACACACTATTAAAGTGACTCAGTATGATGACATCAATTTCCGTTTCAATGAAGTAGTGTATCCCACAGATAATTATTTCAATTTTTTCATATTTTCAAAAATATTTCTTAATATATATAACAATATTTATAAGGATCCAGCAATAACCCAAACATACAGTGTATTGACCTAAAGGATGGTTGAATGCTAGCACAGCCACAAGTTGATGCTTCCGGCCCAGCGTTGAGCAGACCATCATTTCAAAGTTGTCTTTTCATTTTTTTTACAATAAATAATATTGCCTGCTTTGACCTTTCCCAAAAAAATCTGTGAACTGCATGTTTGTGAGCCTAATTCTTTAACCCTTTCAATTTGAAATCATCATAAATGGCTTAGTTAGCTCTTTTCGCTTCATCTGAATACCTATGTTATTGGTCTACAGCAATTAAAAGTATTTTAATTCTTTCAGTCCGGGGATCGTCTTTGTCTGACGTCTACAGACGTATAAAGACCCCCCCCCTCGTGCTGACTGTAATTATTACATACACATGATACAATATTATGCAACAAATGTGTTACAAGTTGTGCTCTCAACATGATACTGCAACATCTTTATCGTCAGAATATGACGTCTACAGACCCCTGCTGAAAGTGTTTAACACACCTTTTATTCTAAAAACAACAAACTTAGTTTTCTGTGATCATGTTATTTTGCAGATAATTATTTAAGCTTTTGAAAAATAATTTTTTTAAAGCTGATTTTTTATCTAAACAAAGCCTGTACACTCTAAATAAATTAATGTTCAGATGTGTGCATGTTTTTAATTTTGTCTTCTCTTGCTGCAGCTGAAGTTGTGAATTTTTTCCCTGACTTTCTCCCAGGTACCTCATGATATTCCTAAAGTTTGTACAAGCTGTCATTCCTACGATAGAATACGACTACACTCGACACTTCACGATGTGATTAACTTGACATTTATGCTGCTGCTCTCTGACATAATCATATAATATAAAGCTGTTGTAGCTTTATTTATTTTTATATTTGTTACTTTGCTCTGTTGGCTACCGATGTGTCATGGGTCTTATTGTCAAGAACTTTGCATTGTTAATATGTACTACAAAGGGTATACAATTGAGGATATTTGTCAAATCGTCCCCTTGGATATTAAAGGGTGTATCTGCCACTTTTTAAAGTGGAAAATACACCCTTTCATATCCAAGGTGACGAAATGTTATGTAAGAGGATGAAACTTTGCGGTCTGTAGTGCTATTTCGTAGTGAATGTCCCCTGTGAAGTTCAAAGTGCACACTATTTCTGAACAGGATATCATGTTTGAATTTAATTATCATCTGTATAAGAAGATATATTTCTTTGGTTCACTGTTTTTTTTTTAAATGTTACTACTGCACCAATTCCTCCATTCTGTGTTTTTCTCGTTATTTGCTGGAATATTTTTTTCATCAGATTTAATTTTTCTGATAGACTTGTCTTATTGTACAATTTTCAAATATTTGACAATCAGAAGAAAGTGATACGAAATTAATCAGATCTGTTAAAATTAAAAGAAAATATTTTTCAAGTTGGCATATTTAAAAATACTATGTGTTGGTTTGGTGAGCAAAAATCAAAATTTTATTATCAAGTAGACTGTTCTAGCGCAAAAAAATGGAATGCCAAAAAAGGAAGATTAAATAGCTCTACATGTGTAATTCACTTTGATTCATCCAGAGTGCATCAGATGTGTTTCTTTTATAAATATCTGCGATGTTACAATATTTCTTGATGTGAGTGAAGGTGAACTGTTCACAGGCAGTGACCTTTCCTCACAGGGATGGGGATAGTATATTGATATTTGTTTATTTTTTAAACCTTGTTTTGTTTAATTCATTCGATCAACTTTTTTATATTTATTTTCGAGTATTTGTTAAAGGAAAAAGCCCATCACCAAGCTTTAGTAATGATTGTCAAAAATCTAGTGAATTTTTTTTTATTGTTAAAATATTGTATTTATACAAAACAATTGAACAACTGCTGATATGCCTGGTGGTGGGTCAATCACTTTAACAAAAACTGAAAACAAATTGTCTTGCAGTTCACTTTTTCATTGCAGAAGAGTTTTGATTAACATGATTAACCCTTTCATCGCCTAGCACAAGTATAATCGTTTTAAATCTGTTTTATTTGCAAGTTAACCCTTAAAGCGCTGAAATACTGTCGTGAAAATCATGGAGACCGAAGAGTTTCTTTCAATTTGAAATCATCATACATATCTTAGACAGCTCTTTCCAATTCATTTGAATACTTATGTTTTGGGTCTACGCCCATTAGAAATATTTTTGCTCTTGCAGTGCGGGGATCAACTGTAGACGTCAGAATCTGACGTCTACAGTCGATTCCCACGCTGTAAAGGTCAAATCACAGTTATTGGGAATGAAATGAGTGTTTAAACATGCAAGATTTGCAAATGTTTCGTCTCAAATATAACAAAGATGAGTAATTTTTACCCACTTGAATCTGTGGGTCACGTCAGCGAGACGCAACTTCTAGTTAAGCGCTTTAAGGGTAAACGTTATTCAGACCAAAGACAATTGTGGAAGAATGGTCAGTCACTCTGGAAATGCCATAAATGGCTTATACAGGGTTCCTACGCGTCATGGAAAACCTGGAAAATTGCAATTTTATTTTCCAGGACTGGAAAACTCATGAAATTTGAGAAAAATGCCAAAACTCATGGAAAACTGATGGAAAAAATAATTGTGAATAAAAAAATGTTGTGATGCACATTTTCATTGAGTCTGTGTGATGTGATCGAGCTAGATACATTTTTCAACAATTTTATGCCCGGTATATGCCTGAATTTTGTCATGGAAAAAAATAATTTTGTCATGGAAAACTCATGAAATTTTTTTCAAAACAGTGGAGTAGGAACCCTGTTATATTTCCAATTTTTTGACTAGTGTAGATCTGGTAA
Organism: Flabesymbios commensalis; assembly: GCA_964017125.1. Lineage (NCBI taxonomy): Eukaryota > Metazoa > Annelida > Polychaeta > Terebellida > Flabelligeridae > Flabesymbios > Flabesymbios commensalis. Next base: position 64,775,552 of record OZ024916.1, read on the forward strand.
TTTTCGTGTGTTTAGATTTCCGCGAATTTGTGATTTTGAAACTTTGTACGAAGTCTAGAATTCGCAAATTATAGATTTCGATGATAGGTAGCGCTCATAATAATTATTTTTGTGAGATTCTTCAATTTCGCGAATTTGTCCTCGCGACATTCGTGAAAAATAAAACCTCGCGAATATTACCAGATCTACTCTGTCTATTTACGGGTCAATGACCGTTATAATTGTTGTACCTATTCCAGAGCGGGGACTGACTTGTTACATAAAAAAATTGTCCCTGCACGGAAAAATAAAAGAGATTAACTGCTTGCAGTCCTTATCGATGAGATAATTTGGAGCCATCACTGTCATAGACTTGCTATGCTTTTGTTTTTGCTGAGTTGATTCTTTTATCTTATCCTTGTAATAACCGACGCCTATATTGCTACAGGGTTCTTTTATTGTGGAAAGTGTGAAGATGACGAGCCAATATTTGCCCGACATTGATTGAACTGACAATGACAGTTACATTTATTGACCTTTGTCATACTGAATTTTCAGCTGTTATTTTTTATTCATTTGTCTTGCAATCATTCATGTAGTGACTTGAGGAGATTAATTCAGAACTCAATTGTTATGATCGTGACAGACCTCAAGGAACCACAAGAAAATAACTGTCTGCCAAATCCATGTTTAAATTCTGGTTTTAAATTTCATCCATTTTAAATTGCCTTGCTACTGTGACATGCAAGGTAATGTAGGTGAAAGTAACTTCTGTTTTGTTATACTTGAGAATAAACATAGGACCTTTTGGAAAATTGTGTTAAATTTATGTCGTTATTTGACATGTATGTTAGACAAATCAGTTACCACTATAACTGCTCTGCTGCTGATCTGCTGTTTTCTATTTTCAGTCAATTTCCAGCTTCAAATGTCGACAAATATATTTATTGCAAATTGAATTTTATGAGGTTGAAAAACTTTTAGAAAATGTTAATTTTATACGGTTCCAGCAACAAAAGGGTTAGGGTTTGTCCGAAAATTATTACGTTACCCCTTCAAGCTTGAATCTTCATCCACTACAAGCCGCGAATTGATGTTGCAATTCTCGACTTTTGGTGGATGACGATGATTTGAAGTGAGTGGAAAAGTAAAGAAAATTGCCATGTATTGGTAAACCAGTTTTATGAACATTTTCGTTCTAAAACGTTGGTTGTAGGAAAATTAAGTCTGTTTTCAGGGATTTAAAATGATGCTTTAATGGATCGTAATGGCTTAAAGGGTTAATGTACTACATGAATTTATTGTACAAAAAAATCATATCACATCACTTGTCATGCATCGGGGCCTTTAAGTGAGTGGAGAACAGCTAGTCCATTTTTGAAGGGTAATTTTGATGAATCATTCAATGTTCTATGTTTATGCAAGTAGTTTGAATAAAAGTCCCTCTCTTCAGATGTTGTACAGTGTTATTTGTAGTTGTTTGTAATTTTCAAAACTATTTCTCACACTATGAGAGGCCCGTACACTAACCTGGAACTGACGTGAGGGGAGGTAGACTTATTCGAATTTATGTAGAAAGGTGGGGCGATAGGGGGTCTTCGTTGTCGACAAAAAACTGAGTATGGCCACTGCAATTGAACTGGCAGCGCAATATCTGTGATTATCATATAGCAAAGAATCAGTGAAAGAAGAAAGTACGCTATTTCTTCTTTTACGCCACCCACTTCCTAATTTTAATGCGTCGGGGGAGAATACACACATGATCGCAGGATTAACACAACCTTTTACAATTTTGTGGACCCAATTTAGATGACAAGACAACTCAAATTCTTGGAACTCCATAGCTTATCGTCTGCAAAAAAATTACAGTCGTCTCCGTATTGCACTCACTTTCACAGGGGCGGATGCAGGATTTGAAAAAGAAGGAGGCGCAGTGGTTCGGGGGCTCGCTCACAGGACTTTTTTGGCCAATTTAGGGACTTTTTAAAGAATTTGGGGCAAAAAGGGCTGGGCGTGCGCCCCCCATCTGGATCCGCGCCTGAAGCACAACTCGTACATACTCGGGCAAACGTTTCTCTCACCCATGGTTCGGATCCCAGTGTCCTTCTCCAATGTAAGTTCATTGTCTGCCGTTGAGCCACTCTCTTCACTCACACGGCTAGAGGACTTGGGGACACTGGGGTCCTCACCAGTGTAGTGTCTCTCACTGCTCGAGTTTTCCACCAAACGAAAATCCTAGGAGGGAGAATGGGGAACTGGCACTACCAATTCCTAGGACTACTATCAAACGCCGTGAGATGATGATTGACCGGTTGATAAAGCAGTAAGTTCGAGAAGTGAGTGAAACAAGACTTGTTCAGGTACAGTGATGTTCTATCCCCCTCATTCAAGCATTTACACTTCTCGAGCTACACCAGAATCAAACTCAAAAGTGATCTTACAAAATCAATCTCTGCAAAATCAGCAAAAGTCCGGCGGCCAATATGAAGGGCATTGGCCCCTCTGGCGAATACACTGTAGGCAGCCACCCATGGCTGGCGCGAATTTGGCCATTCCTGGAGCATCTACCCAATACCACACCAACACTCGAAATGCTGCCCTCGATGTAGAATGCAAGAAACCTGATATGTAACGAAGACCAGTGAGCAACGACCCAAGATCGACAGGATGCTGGCCCCACCTATGGCAAAGAACCAACACCTAGCCAATCCCTAGAATAGTACTCCTCAGTCCCTGCAGCGTGCGCAAGCACCCAGGTCGGCACAAAACTTAGCCTTTTGCGCTAAACGACTGCCCAGAAAACATGAGACAACGTTGGTTTACTGTTGGGCCAGCGTCGTAGACGGTGGGCCAACAGTGAAACAACGTTGCGGCAACGTTTCATGTTTGCTGGGTGGTGACCGACTCCACCACTGCACCCTAGTACCGATTTCCATAATTCCAGCTAGATCGGTAGGCTACATCTTTTCCACGAAACCGGCCATTGAAAGGCATATATTGTGAATTGTGGACTAATAGGGGGATGTAGCGCAGTCTAATTCTAATGGGTATAATAAGAATAAATATAAATATATTTTATTTGCATTTTTAATAAAAATTGACATTTAAAGAAAGGAGAGTGGATGATGTAGCCTATGTCGCGTCAATCCACACAAGCCACCAACGGTAATTAGGCCTATTGCCTAATATTGAAGCACTCACCAGATGAAGTATGCTGTTATAACTATATGTAGATATACAGTAATTTTTTGGTTCTCATTTAAATAATACAAAATAATATTATCTCCACTTTTTAATTGTTTTCTTACAGGTATGCATGTCTAAAAAAGCGGCACTAACGCTATGGTTGACATGTGGTTATATAAACTGTCAATAGCCGATCAACTGTCAATAGCCGATAATTATAATAAATGCAATAAAACAATATATATTAACCTATTTCGGCCTATTTTATTGATGTTTAGAAATACGCAAGAAGTGTAATTGGAACTCACAGTCCAACGTCACGTAAATCACACACCTCGATTGTCATTTATTACCAATCACGCCTCGCGAGGATCACACCATGCAGATTGCTATTAGTCCAAAAAGTTTAACTGTTATTGCGTCAAAGCATACCGTATCGGATTACGCACCTCTGTGATGTGATCACGCCATTCACACGATGTGTGGCATCTCAACAGACACGACACATCAACCCTATGCTGGCCCACAGTCTACAACATTAGCCCAACATTGGACCAACAGTGGGTTGATGTATCGTGTTTGCTAGCATAGGATAATCCTGTGATCACAATAAAAAAATTGTATGTATAAAAAAATATAATATATATATATATTATTAGGCGATGGGCTACACATGGCTACCATGCACCCCCCCCCCCCACATCCCAACGAAACTAAGTTTTTTATTTTCTTCCTTATGAATATTTATATATATATACATATCGATCATGCACCGAATAAAAGGGTACATACACTTTTAGTGTCACTTCTCGTTGTGTTGAATACATAATTATAAGCATGAAATATTTTGTTTTGCAACTTTGTAACATTTGTATTCTTCGACAATAAAAAAAAAAAAAAAGATTATTCACACGTTACATGACATGCAGGCCTACTATCAGGACTATATGTCTACACATGCTAGACCAATAGCAGGGCATTCTCAAGCTTGATGTCGACGTCTCGGTTATTAAACCTACTTACGTTTTTGAATTTTATTAATATAATGCTCCCCATGGACTATGGCTACTTACACAATAGTATATATATAGTTAATTGGGCCTCTATTAGCGTTTTTAGGGCCGGTTTCGGCCGGTATCGCTCGGTTTCGTGGAAAAGACCCACCCAGCTAGATAGCATTTCCAACGATATCAAACACAGAACTGGTCAAAATGTTCAGTTGAATTATCCTTATCTCCTGGACAATAATTATACTCTGGTGAACTGAAAAGATAATTATTATGGAATACTAAACACAGACCATAGCGATGTTATTGGCCATTATAAATACTTTAACAGATTCTGATGTCTATGTAGGCTACTCTGCACGGTCGTCTGCCACTACAGTGTAGTTTTTAATATCGAACCATTACCGTCTAGTTGCTTATACCTCATATCAAAGAGTTGGTCCATATCATGCAGTCGCAGGGTTATATCATGTGATGAACTAAACTCTAGACTACTACTTTAATCTTGCTTATAAAACTACACATTTTGCATTTTTAAAGATTCTACAAATGTATCCCAACAAAAACGTTGTTTCACAATAATTTATTATGCTTCATATACAATTTATATTTTTCATTACAGTATATATATATAACAACAGCATCATACCTACATAACTTAATTCTGACAATAACTTATTTATCCTTTTGGAAGAATTATGCAGGCAGTTTATCGTGTTAATTGTAAACATTATGTACCATGGGGGTGAAATGGACAGAAGCATTCTCAATCAAACACTCAAAATGCGTGTGGAATGTTGTGCCAGCATCGCATATAGTGGCCAACATTACACTAGCATTCATAAACGTATCAATATAAATATAACTAGCAGCTTACTTTTAGGATCATAACAAGGCTTCTAGCTATAATGCAAAATCCGGCACTAATTAAATAAATAAATAGTTGACTAGTATGCAAAATTGGTCCAAATGCGCAGAAAATAATCATAAACAAAACACTTCAAGTTGACAAGTTTCAAGTATTTTCTATTAGCTGTAAATAATGGACTAATAGCGGACAATAGCAAAAAAACGTAGGAGTAGTAGTAGTATAGATAAACAAAAAATAAATTAAAATTATTCTGTCTAATAAATAGAGCTGGCAACAAACACATGTACTGTGTCAAATTGGTCCAAATGCACAAAAAATAATCTTAAACAAAGTTTATAGTATTGTATAGTAGAAGGAGTGTAAACAAAGTATAAATTAAAAGCATTATATGACGAAAAAAATAAATAAATACAACTAAGTTTGAATAAAATTCAAAACCATACAAAGATAATTATTGTCTGCCAGTTGTGAGATTCAACATTTTGACTATCTTACATAAATAAATTGCAGGGCCTAAATTGCAACCACACAACCATCGGAAAGACGAGCTTGGCGTGACTTTAAATGTATTTATGACTAGTACTAATGATTATTTATGATTAGTAATAAGAGATTCTAATCCAACTCTCGAACTACTTATACAGAAAATCACATTTTAGCTCTCTTTGATAGCTATACAATTCATAAATGACTGGAATCACTCCCAGAACTAAAGTCTTCTTTTCAATAACAAAGCATACATAACATAATTATACCCAGTATGAGTAAACACAAATGACTTAAAATAAAACACAAAATTATAATAAATATATAGATTACATATATGAGTTACGTCATTTCTGCAGATTCAGTTTCAATTGATACTGCTCACTAATTTTTACTGCGATGACCCGCAATGGCAATGTAAAGGTGTAACAGTAGAATAAATATCGCAGCTAACAAACAGCTGGTTTAGCCCTTACAGTGCGGGGACCGACTTTATCGTCAGAATCTGACGTCTGCAGACGTCAGATTCTGACGACTAAAGTCGATCCCCGCACTGTAAGAGTAAAACTTTCTAATGGCCGTAGACCCATAACATAGGTATTCAAATGAATCAGAAAGAGCTAACTAAGACATTTATGATGATTTCAAAATGAAACAAACCCTTCGGACTGCATGAAATTTACAAAAAGAATTCAGGCTTGAAAGGGATAATTTCACACTGGTCCGACATATACCCTTACAACACTGTAACATTTGTGTATAAACCTTGGAGACTAAAGGGATTTTTCAATTTGAAATATCCGGTAGTCATAAGTGTCTTAGTTAGCTCTTTCCTCTTCAATTCAATAGCTGTGTTATGTGTCTACAGCCATTATAAATATTTCACTCTTTCAGTGCGGGGATCAACTTTAGAATCAGATTCAACCGTCTAAAGTGGGTCCCCGCGCTTAACCCCTGTCCTGCTGAATTGCTTCAATTGTATTTCTCGTCATTTGAAGCTGGAATTGCTAACGCAATTTCCAGCTTCAAATGACGAAAAATATTACTATTTATCAAAAAATAGACATGTCTAAAATTAAATTATTTGATCAACAAAGCATCTATTAAAAACTATTTTATTAAAATTAGGTGATATTTTTATTGATCTAAAACATCCTTAACCCCGTATATATCCGGGCATAGCAGGACAAGGGTTAAACCAACACCATATGCTAGTGTTCGCTGGCATAGAGCCATTACCATCAACTAGACATTTATTTTAGACAAATAAAATGTTCCTCAAACTCTGTATGAATCTCCTCACATAATTAGACTATTTTATAACAACTTGCAATGACCATTACCTCACGTTTCACTTCTATGGACACAAAAATGCGGACACACATTTTATTTACCTTCACATACAGTAGTCTGATCTACTTCCACACGAAACGATTCATCACTTAGTCATCACTTATTATCAGCTCACTACAGTGTTAAACTAGATGTAACACTTTCACTTCTGTAAGAAAATATAAGTGGAAAGTGACTACAATGTAGCCATTGAGGCTAATTCTTTGGCACACCTCAACTTCAGATAGATTATTAAATCTAGACGTCTTTTTTCCCCTCTATGTCACAAGTATACATTTAATTGCTCACTTCGATTTAAGTACTGATTTATACATATCCCATGATCAACATCTATTATATACTGGATTGCCATGCAAAGTCAAAAGGCAGTATCTGCTTACTTTGCAAGTAAGCAGATACTGTTTTTTGGCATTGTAGAGCAGTGTACATGCTGTACATGTAAAAGGATCTTACCACACCATCCACTGTATATTATTCCTGTTTGGGGTTGAAATGGTGTATCTGCCACATTACAAAGGATCAGATACTTTTTGTCCTACAAGCAAGTCGTAGAGCACAATATGCTTGCACAAAACATATGAACAGTTTTTTTGAAAACAGATTGATATTCACCCTGACTTAGTATTCTCACAATTATTATCTGTGTATCCTTAGTCATTTCTCATAATGTGTCAAAAGCAGCAAGATCACTATTTATTCACTTGACACATCCTCAAACAGTCCTGTGGCTTTGACATGGTGGGCAAATTTGTTAGCGAAGCGTCAGCTCAATGTCCGCCTCATCAAATCAGAATGCTGTTAAAGCTCAGCTCAATCACCAGATATATCCAGTAAGATTGATTCTCCATTAAATCTCCTGTGTTGTGCGTCAGTCGCTGTCGTCACTGTATGTACAGCCGTGCTGTTTCCACCATTGTCGCACCTCTCGCATCACACCGCGGCCACCAAGACCTGAACATGTAGGCTTGTTTCTGTCCTGCATATTCACCACATTCTCTTCGTTCTCAGTCAGATTAGGCAAATTCTTCGCACCTGTAGAATATATAAATAGTTTTCATATAAATTTATTTATAACCGTGACACTTTACATCAATGGTTCATACTGAAAAAAATGCAAACACAAATAATTTTTTCAAAATTTAAGTTTGCACAATAAATTGTCATGTGCTACAATTTATATTGTTCAGGAAATGAACTTAAAACTGCCCATTATTTTAATGAGAATATCCTAGATACGCTATACCTAAAGATATAATTTCAAGCACAGCTTACACATTGGAAGTGTTAATATTAAATAAATTTTCCATTAGTACACCCAAGTAATTGACATTTGTTTTAAAAAATCAGGTTTCTTTAATATCGGTACCCTCATATATTTCTGTAAATGTTTTTACTTTTTTTTATATATAAAACAGAGATTCTTGAAAATGAAATTTGTGTTTAAGCAGCAATTATTGCTATCATTTGATCTCAAATTAAAAGATTTGTAGTAAAAGAGTAATTATGTTATGTATCAGTTTGTATCTATGTATCAATTTGTTTCTCACTTGATTGCATGCGTGGATTCCTTTTCTTTAACCCTAGAGCTGCTCCTGATTTGTCTGTTCTCGCTGCACTATCACTCAGTGTGGGTGCTAGGAATTTTCTGGATGGAGCCTGTTCAACAATAACATAACTTAGTCCAAGTGTTAGTTGTCATATCATATATAAAAATACCAGCAAATTGCTACATTAACTAATTACAGTTCAAAGCATTTATAAAATAGCCCTATCTCGGCACGCTAAAGTCACAGTGATCAAATAGAACCCTTAAAACACTACATTAAATTATTTAAATTTTCACCCACTTGAAGTTGTGACCCACCACTTTAAGTGAGTGAAAATTAGCCTTATTTGTTCAATCTGAGATCAAACATCTGCAAATCTTATGTTTAAACGCACATTTCGTTCGCAGTGAATGGGATTAAAACGTCTACTAAAACGGATTAAAAACGACTATAGTCACGCTTAGCTTTTTACAAGTTAAAATCATCACCAATTGGTACATGTATCTGCAAATTTTCAAAGTGGAACCACCAACGTACATATATCACTAAGTGTACAAACTATCAATGTACATATAGTGTACACTTCCTGAGAGATGTGATATCTGGATATGGGAAACTACTACTAATACTACTAATAACATACTAATTACCTCTGCATAAGCACATTGGAGTTAACAAAATAAATTTTTAAAATATTTGACTGGAAAATTCTCAGTAGAGCCGAACAACAAAATGCTGTTTTGCTTGCCTGTAACATTACTAGTAGATTATCGTTATTGTTTCTCTATGTTGTTTTACTTGCCTGTAGCATTCCTGGTAGAGGAGCGCTAGTGTTTCTCTCCACTTTCTTGCGCTGCCGGCCTCCACCGAGAGGGTTGTCACTGCCTTCATCCATTGTCTCGGTGATGACCGGCACATGTTCCGTCACACATACCAGCGGCTCGTTCGTCGCTCTCAGGTTTGTTATGATGTTAGAATGCTCCTTCTGTGAACGCAAGATTAATACATCACTGAAATCATCACAGAATCGGGAATAATTCTAGCTTCAAATAAATGAAAAATACTGCTTACTCAGCAGGACTATCCGGCTGAGTTAATTTATTTAAATATTTAACCATTTAAAGTTGATGAATGTCAGCCCAAATATTTACAATTTTTTATGTTTAAGATGGAATTGCTAACAGAATTTCCAGCTTCAAAAGACGAAAAATATCTCAATTTATTACAAATAACCATCTACCAGATTGAAATATTTGACTTATTATTACCTTCCAAAAAACTACTTTTCCAATTTTCGCTTCATTTAATTTGGTTTTGAACTAGCTTGAAACCGTCTACATACGAGCCTAGCACAAGGGCTAAAGCCCTAATCTCGTCTATAGCTGTTTGCAGGCTTTTTATTTGCCTTTCAAATAAGAACATTTAAAAGAGAAATAATCTTCCAATTTTACAGAATCTGCAAATAATCCCACATTCATGCATAATTTATTATGACTGACCGCTCGTATACGCTTGAGGCATTTATCCAGCCAGTTTCTTATGGTCTGTTTGGCCACCTCTTCCTCGATGGTATACTCCAGTTCCTCTCTGGCCAGTAACTCCTCAAGCTGTAAACTCTTACGTATGTCTACTGAGCGGTACGCCAGCATACTACAAAGGAAAAAACATGATGTATACAAAAAATAATTCACTACAACGTAGCCTTGGAATTAAAGGTGGTGATTTACACTTTACAAATTGTTAATTGGTACCTTATACTTCAAAAGTGATGATATGTTAGTCATGCACTCATCAATGCATTTCAATATATGATCGCTGGCTAGCATACTTAATGATTAACCCTTTCAGTGTGGGGACTGACTTTAGACTTCAGAATCGGACATTTATTGATGTCAGATTTCGACGTCTAAAATCGATCCCCGCACTTAAAGAGTAAAATATTTATAATGGCTGTAGACCTATAACATAGGTACATGTACCCTGTATTCAAATGAAGCGGAAAGAGCTAACTAAGACAATTATGATGATTTCAAATTGAAAAGAACCCTTTGCTCTCCTGGTTTATATAAAAATATTTCAGTGTTATAAGGGTTACTGTTAGATGTGATGTAGAAATCAAAGAAACTAGAAATATCTAATACAGAAATATGTAAGTCTAAGCTAAATCGAAGAAACTAAAAATATGTAATAGACCGTGGGTTCTCATTCAAAGGCATAAATAAAAGTATAATACAGTTCATCTAAGCTAAGGTATATATTATTCCCTATAAAAAATGTTTATTCACCTTAACACGTCGTGAAATGTGACATCGTCACCGTTCCTGAGCTTCTCAATCTCATAACACATATGTTTAAACAGCAGCCTGTCTTTATCCAGGTCAACCTCTAGCCGACCTTTGAGGAGCCGAAGGACGAACCGAACACGTCTCACCGGTATAACACCCTGTAAAAAGTCATACAGTACAAAAGAGTGTAATTGTATTAACACGGCTAACTTGCTCTCTATTATTTACATTCAAATTAATGTGAAATAGGTAACAAAATTGACAGAGCTAAATGAAAAGAAACATGTCTGCAGTCTGCACACATAATCATAAAATAAAGACAAATAAATAATTCATATTCATAGGGGCATATAAACTATCCTATTTTATCGATTTTGGGCTAACTATGAGGTCACTTAAACAGTAAATACATGATTATGTATAACTCATTATTATCACTGATGTACTGAGTTAGAGTTATGACCACTGATGTACTTATTTAGATTAGGACCAATCATGATGTACTGATTTAGTTAGGACCACTGATGAACTGATTTAGAGTTAGGTCCACTGATGAACTGATTTAGAGTTAGGACCACTGATGTACTTATTTAGAGTTGTGACCAGTGATGTACTGATCTACATGATCCCTGACCTTTCTGTGGATGTCCACCATATTCCACGTGTTCTGAAACTGTCTGATGTCACTGTAACTGAGCAGCGCGTCCTCCTCGTTAGAATAAAACAGGGAGAAGTTCTCCATAATGATAGCTGGAAAGAGATAAGTAAATGTGAATGTCATAAAATGCTCATTTCAAATGAATGGGAAATACACCAGTGGTGGATCATAGACTGAAACAGAAATTAATGCACAATTTTGTGTAATTTTGGAAGTGTTAGAATTATGTTCGGCCAGCGTTGCAGACGGTGGGCAACCATGAAATCTAACAATAAAAAGCATTGACTGTAATCAGAGTGTTGACTGACCCACAAGCAGATTGAGAACGATATAAGCGATGATGACGTAGAAGCTGCAGAAGAAGACGAGCGAGGCCGTGAAGTTCCCACAGTCTGTCGACCAGTAGTCATTCCCTCGTGTACAAAATGGGGGTGCAATCTGAAATACACACTTAGTTTATAACCACAAGGTAGTGTTACATTTGAGTACCTAATGATTTTTTTTATATAATGCATTTTTAAACAAAAAAAATTGCAAATGTTCAGTCTTAAATTAAACAAATATCAGTAATTTTCACCCACTTGAAGTTGTGAGTTGTGAGCAAATATTTGTGCACAAATTAAACAAATATGAGTAGTTTTCAGCCACTTGAAGTTGCGGGTCATGGTAGCGAGAAACAACTTCAAGTGGGTGATAAGAGTTCAGACAGTCACCTAGATATGTAATTAGAGAAACCACACACATAGTTGCTGATTAATACACTGATTTTCTGAGTACTCACCATACAGTCATGCATGATTTTGTTCCAGTCCTCTCCGGTGACTATACGGAACAGCAGAGCAATTGCATTAGATGCGCTCCTAAAGTTGGCATGTCTGAAAAGAAGATCAAATTTGTACTTTATGTATTTACATATTTACTAATACCAGTAAAGCCCTTTCAGCGAGGGGATCGACTTTTGACGTCAGAATCTAATAACATCAAAAGGTGATTACTGCACTGAAAGAATTAAAAAAAATAATACATATACAAAATGGGTTGGAGTTAGTTAATAATAAAGCTAGTGAGGTCACAGGCCGCACTAGTGTGAATAATCAGTGTGCCCCACACCTTCAAAACCACGGCAGGCCACGCAGACTCTCCTTCAAAATTGTGCCCTGTGGATTAATAAAACGCTCACCTTCCAAGATTCTCTCCATACTTCACACAGCCAAACAGAATAACACCAGCATACGCGTAGAACAGCATTAACATGAACATGCCCATTATAATGAAGAAACTCTTGAACATGGACACGACCACAGTCAGCATCAACATCTTAAGTGTGGCCTGTAACAGTGGAAAAACACCATGTAGATGGAAGCCAGTGGTCACAAGATAAACAATAATTGGCAGACCAGATAATTTAAACTTTCATCCACATGAAATTGTGTTGATTCACAGATTCAACAGAGTAAAAATAAGTTTTATCCATGAAAGCGGACAACACATATTTTTAGATCTTGTTGATTTATGACATGTTTGATTGGCACCTAAACAGCTTAAACTCTGGTTAAGTTCTCTAATGGTTTATTGTTTACTCCATGATACCTGTGTCACACAGATCTCTTGAGGCATACTTATCAGGAGGTTACTGTGAAATATGTTACTTACATGTTTGCCTGTGATTGTGAAGAAACGGAGAACAATGATTGTATATCCGACAGAGTTACTCAGATCACTCTGAAAATAAAATCAACAGTTAAAAACAACTAAAGAACCTGACATATTTTCAGATATATCTTTAAATAATCTGATAATCTTGTTCAAAAACTATTGATATCTGAACCAAGTATTTTACAATGATACTGATATTTGTTACACTATTTGTTAAATTAAATTATAGCTATACACTATATATTATATATACATTCCTTTTATCTAGACAAGTTTTACTTACAGCTTTCAGTGTAAAATGAAGAACAATCCATAATGTTCCGAGAAACGTGACAAACATGTCAAAGCGATTCCTCCTGCTCTGCCAGTAGCCTCGGGGAGTCAAGGCAATCATCTTCATTACAACCTGAAAAAAAGAGAGGTTGTCAGTAATAAAGACACATGGCATTCAGGCATCATTGGATCAAGTAAGGTGTCTCATATGCATATTATCATGTAGAAAGTGATAATATACACATACAACTGACAACCAGGTGTCATAAATGAATGTCATATCCAAAGTTTAACCTATATTGAAGGAATAGAAAGGCCAATTTAGGTGATATTAGATTGCAAACAAAATTCTAACACACATAAGTGAAGTAACAGATACATTTTCAAACTGGACTTGATAATTAAACCTATCTACCCTTACACTGAATAAATTTTTTAGACCAAAATACATTCTATGATTGACAATAACAAGTACATGATAAATTGCCTGTGATATTTAGCTTAGTGTTCTTTTTTTTTTTAAAATCCTATAGATCTGAGAGCGATGACATAATACGTTAAATCATCTATGAATTTAGGAGTACGATGATTTCAAATAATATTATATATTGTACAGGCTGTATGATATGTGAAATAGCACACTGAAAATGGAGATATGTGAAGTTAACCAACCTCCACCAGGAATAGAATTGTGAAGATTGCTGATACCGTCGCCAGAACAAATGTGTGTCCCTTCTCACTCAGCCACTGTAACAATATTAGGATATAAGTAAGAAAGCTGCAATAGCAGTTTAACCCTAACCCTTTCACGCCGGAGTTTACCATTGTCATCTTCATCCACTACAAGCCGTGAATTGCTGTCGCAATTTTCGACTTGTAGTGGATGAAAATGATTTGGTGTGGTTTAAAAATTAAATAAAATTGCCATGTTTTGGTAAACCAGTTTCTTGGAAATTTTCATTCTAAAACCCTTAGTTGTGGGGAAATTAAATCTGTTTTCAGGGATTTAAAATGATGCTTTAATGCATCGTGAGGGCTTAAAGGGTTAAAGCGCTGAATTTTTTCATGTAAACCATGGAGATCAAAGACACTTTGGCAAAGGTTTTATTTTTAAGTTGAAATAATCATAAACGTCTGATTTAGCTCTTTCCGATTCATTTGAATACCTATGTTATGGGTCTACCGCCCTTGGAAGTATTTTTACACTACAGTGCGGGGATCGACTTTAGTCGTCAGAATCTGACGTCTAAGACGTCAGATGCTGAAGACTAAAGTCGATGCCCACGCTGTGAGGGTTAAGAGTATGTCATAACTGAAATATTATGTAGAAGCAGTTTACCAAATTTACTGTGTTAATTTTTGTCAAATCTGCAAAAAAACTCCGATGGTGATTTTTCATGGTATTGAGAACCTATAATGTTTATAATATGAATTTTTATTCTGTATTTTCAATCCACTTTTCTCTGGAATTGGTTTCAATTATTTCAGACATTATATGCGACATTGTAATAACATTTAACCCCTTCACTTCCATACATGACGGAAATTTCCGTCGTCATTCGTCAATGAATGTAACCATACATGACGGGAATTTCCGTCGGATTTACTATAGTTATACCAGGATCCTTGGATCCTGGTATGCACTTCGGCCTGGAAGTGAAGAGGTTAATGTCCATTTTGCCCCCACTCACCGGTACGGCCAGCAGACTACAGTTGGCCATAACAAGCATCGCTACACCTCGCTTGAACAATATGTTCTGTGTAATGTCATACATGAAAGCACGGAATCCCTTACCATCTGAAACATAACCAAATCATACATATGCTAGAGAAATGGTAGCAAGATGCCATTACAAGTGCCTGAAAATATACCTTGATTAGCTGAAAAGTGCTTAAAAATTTAACTTGATTAGCTGAGAGCCCTTGGGTTTAACATAAAATTAACCCTTAAATTGCTGAAATATTTTTCTGTATAAACCATGGACACCAAACAGTTCTTTCAATATGATGTCCTCATAATTGTCTTAGTTAACTCTCTCCTCTTCATTTGAATACTTATGTTATGGGTCAACGGAACATTATAAAATAATAATTCGGAAGAAATAAAAAAATTATAATGGCCTTTATAATGGTAAAATCAAATCATATTGTCTTCTGGGAACTGGATATATATTTGTGAATAAAACCACAGTAATAATTCTGCAGTCGACATCAGTGCTCTAGGCATTAAGGCTCAATTTTTTGCTTTTCCATATTTAACAAGATAATCGTAATTTAGTAAGGCTGTATCCACTCAAATCAAACTTATAGCATCAACTGATGTGGAATACAGTAGGTGGTAGGCCTATCTACTTTATGTCTTACATTAAGATTTCATCTAACAAGTTGCATTTCTCTTGGCATAGAAGTACATAATCAACAGCTTGAACAGTCATTTTTAATCTGTTTAATCAGCCAATAAATCACAGTTACTGGGAACGAAATAAGTTTTTAAAAATCAAAATTTGCAAATGTTCAGTCTCAAATTAAACAAGAATGAGTAATTTTCAGCCGCTTGAAGTTGTGGGTCGTGTTATCGATACACAACTTCAAGTTGGTGAAAATTAAAATAAGATAACTTAGCAGGATAAGGGTTGATATTGACTAGACTCCGTACCTTTACCGGGGCGTGGTGGTATGTGTAGAGGCTGGGCCAGACGGATTCTGCCCATCAGATCATGCCATCTCTTCTGATCGACTGTCAGCAGTGCAGTACCCTAAGCACACAAACATACACACATGCAAACAACCTTAAAATACATTCTTCTATGGGGAAAATCTGGGAAAAAGATTTGCTGATACACTTTTTTCAACCGGTGAAGTCCAATTCACATAATTTTCAACATGTCCTTCAAACAAGAAAATTTGAAAAATGAATGAACAATATTATTATTAGACTTTGGAATGCTTCATTTCAAAATGTACATATATAATCGATTTTCACCTACTTGAAGTTGTGGGTCGCGGCGGAAAGACAAAAGTATAAGTTTTAAACAGGGGTGACCTGCGGCAGCTCACACATCATGTGTTTGACTTGAGAGTATTTTTATTTAACCCTTTAAATGCTAAACAAGTCTATAGTCAGTTTTAGCCTATTTATTTTCTCTTCAAATAATAAAAATAAAAGAGAAATGAGCATTAAGAAATGAGTTTTGATTCAAATTGTGCAAATTTAAGTAATTTTCACCCAACTGATAGCGAGACACAGCTTAAAGTGGATCAAAATTTCAATTCCATACTTTAGCGCCTGTGGAATTAAAAACTGCTGCACCAGTGTTTTTGTCTAGCAAATTAATTTGTTGATTATTCGCTTGTTGCACGGAGGTACAATAGAACATACAAAAGAACAGACCTTTTAGAGTAGTACTTTCTTTTAAAAAAACCCTTATAAAAGAAATGTACATTTAAAAAAAATCAGTTTATTAATCTACACATAATTTCTCTATAGTTTTAATAACTAGCAATTGAAATACAATAGAAGAACACTCGACTTACTTTGTTCTGCATATAATTGGCAATCACAACGCCGACAAAGAGTGTGAGGCCGATCATACAGCCAATAAATACAAACAGATGGATAAAAATACCATGTGTCTGAAACAAAAAGTGAAAACAATATTGTAAAGCAAAAAAATTACCCATTGTCCTGCTAAATCAGTATTTATATAGAGAGAGAGAGAGTCTGAAGCTATTATTATGAGAAAATTTGACACAAAAATGATCAAAAAGTTTGTAGATGTTCATTTTTGGATATTATGTCATTTTTATCATCAATTGAGTTTTTTTGTAATTTGAAGCTTGAAATTGCGTAGAAAATTCCATATAAACAATAAACAGAAATAGAAACAACCACTTCAGCAGCAAGTTACAGCATAAAAGTGAGTGTATTTTCTGTAGTGACAGCCTTAAGATGTACTTACCGGTCCGACGCGCATGATTATAACATCCCGAACTTCCAGCCATCCTTCTAGTGACAAAACTTCAAATAGTGACAACATTGCGTTTCCGATGTTATCAAAATTGAAATTCCGAGGATTTGCCCTGTGCAAAAAACATGTTGAGGATCTTTTAAATAGAAGTAATATCAATGTAGTAACATTGGTTAAAAAAGAAGAAAAGAACAAATTAGGAATTGATCATTTTTCTTCTAATATTTTCTAAAAATTAAGTGAAAACAATGACACAATGTATAACAATGTCCAAGGGTGATGCGCACACTGGACAGGAATCTAACTTACCATACTCGAGGCACAAATATCTTAGGATACTCCCGATCAACAGCTTTAGGTCCTATTTTCAAGCGTGTCACAAAAACTGGCCTTGGAAATATTCCTGTGCAATTCTCCTGTAGCAATAAAACAATCTCAAAATTAGAAGAGTAGTACGTTTCATGTTTAACATAAAACTGCAATTACAAGGTTCGTACACCCAGCCAAGTATGAAATTGAAGACTTTTTGAAAAATGGTAATACCAGCGAAAACATACAATTTTTCCTAAAAATATATAAAATTACATTGACTTATGCCATGCCATGGACTTTGTCATACATTTGGCAGTGATAAATTTCAATGCTGTCAGAAGTTTGGCTACATGCACCAGCATATCGCATGTACAGAATATGAGAGGGGATCTGCATGTATATTATGTGCATGCTGCCAACCGTCACTATAACTTTCATGTTGGTGAAATTTTTCTCCACAAAAAATTCAATGGTTTTCAAGGCCAAAACATCCATATTCTAATTT
This sequence comes from Flabesymbios commensalis, assembly GCA_964017125.1. Taxonomy (NCBI): domain Eukaryota; kingdom Metazoa; phylum Annelida; class Polychaeta; order Terebellida; family Flabelligeridae; genus Flabesymbios; species Flabesymbios commensalis. The sequence continues at coordinate 64,793,638 of OZ024916.1, forward strand.
CCAATGCTTTTCAAGGCCTTAAAAACAAAGGGTTGAAAAAAAATTCTTCAGGATGGTTTTCAAGACCGCCTACAAGCCCTGTAATTACTTTTAGTTGTGTGAGCACACTAAAATACTGTATAGATATTATATAAATTTACCGTACGTTGTACAAGATGTCAATAATAATAATAATAAGATGTCAATAATAATAATAATAAATAGTTGGTCAAAGTGTTAGGCTATATGATAAAACATAACCCCTGTGCAACTGAATTGTTTATTTCTAATGTGATTTGCAGCCTCAAATGAAGAGAATTTTGTTTATTTATGAAATATAGACAAATTGCATTGGGCATCTATCAAAAACAATTTGATCATTTTGGGTGACATTTTACATTTTACAAACGTATATATATATATAGCGGACTAGCAAGATAAGGGTTAACTCTTAAAGTGCTGAATTAGTTTGTAAAAAACATCACAAGCAAAGGGTTTTTTCAATTTGAAATCATCATAAATGTCTTTGTTAGCTCTTTCCGATTCATTTGAATACCTATGTTATGGGTCTACAGTCATTAGAAATATTTTTACTCTTACAGGGCGGGGATCGATTTCAGTCGATCCCCGCCCTGTAAGGGCAAACTTCCTTTGGATCAAAAAAAATTAAATTGTTTTAATAACAACAATATATTTTTGCATTAATCGCCTACTTCAAGTTATCCATTACAAGTCGAGAATTGCGACTGCAATTCGCGGCTTTTATTGGATAAAGATTACAATAGTAAACTCAGGCTTCAAAGGGTAAAAAAAATATAACAACCTGCACAAGAACATGTACTCACCCTTATTTTAATGGTTGGATCATTGCAACGGGCTAACTTGCCTCCAAAAAGCTGAACACCATAACTCGCAAACACAAACATTAACACAATCAGCAAGACGGATACCTGTAATAAATAATACTGCTCCATATAATAACACATCAAAACAATTAGCAAGACGGGATACCTGTAATAAATAATACTGGTCCATATAATAACACATCAACACAATTAGCAAGACGGACAGCTGTAATAAATAATATTGGTTCATTTAATAACAATAAAGTGTGGTCTCTCATCTCATGTTGATCCAAAGTTGATTTAACATAAGACAAGCATGGCAGATTGATTCAAATCACCCTTTGATCTGGCATTTGCAGAGTAAGAGCACAAGAGAACAATAATGAGCAACTATACAGAGAGACAACAAATTGAATCAATTAAAATCGCATTTATATAAAAGATAATATAGAAGACATTTTATTTGCTCAAATGTTATATTTTCAATGCTTTTATATATCTTGTGTTACACTCCTAGTAGATGTGGTGAATGTAAAATTAAATGACGTGTTTTTCACTACAAAATTGTAGCAGAAATAAATGATCAGTTTCAAAATGTTGAATTATAGCTAAGAATACTTTCAGATAATAAATTGCACATTGAAATGGTATTGTTTATTATAAAAGATAAGCTATTATTATTTACTATTGTTTATTATTGAAGATGTCATTCTATAGTTGAAAAATCATTGATTTCAAAAATTTCTACCGGTACATACCAGTAAGATTTCCTTGAAGCCGCAGCAGAGCTCGTAGACGACTCGTCTCATCTGAGGAACTAGGATGAATATCCTCAGCGGTCGTAGACAGCGCAGAATCATGAGAATTTGAGCTCCAGAGTTCTGTGATATATGTGGAGGCATCCAGCAGAGGAAAACCAAACTCACCTGATGTAATAGATAACATGAATCAGAGATGTGGGTGTCAGTCAGGAAAAAAAGCGGAAAGCCAGATCCATCAGATCTTTTTTGCATTTTGTGCACGCATTCTAAGCATTTTTTCTATTTATGGGCCAGGGGTGTCAGACGTGAGAAGCAATCAGAGACTGTATGTACCGCTCTATATGCTCCAGTGACTCTTACTGTCACATTATGACAGTAATAGCAATATATAAATTGGTTGAACGGTCTGTCGCATTGAGCGATGCAGCCAAGAAAACAGCCTTTAATTATATAATCAATCCTAAAATGACACCACTATTATCCATGTAATACTTACAGCATATATGAATAAATCTAAGATCCCACCAAAGTCTCTGACAACTGCCATCGGAGTGAAAAATAGACCATTGGCCAGGATTTTCAGAGTGATCTCAATACTCATGCAGATGACAAAGGCATACTCTGCCACCTGGAAGTAACAAATGACAGCTTACAAAATAAACATACTATACATAGCATTTTTCAGAAGATTAAAAACTACACTCATACACTTGCTTGCAATGTATATATGCTTGCGAGTTAAATAGCGCAGTCAAAAACAGCAAATCCAGCTAAAATTACATGGCAGTAGGGAGCTCAAATAGGGGAGGGGGCACAAAAAGTGATATGTTTCATTTATGTGAGAATTTCAAATACACCCTTACAACACTGAAATATTTTTGTTTAAAACGTGAAGAGTTTTTTCAATTTGAAATCATCATAAATTTCTCAGTTACCTTACTTACTGGACGATACCACGCACCGGTCTATATCGCGCAAAAGGTCAAAATAGGCCTTTCATAGTGCTTGAGCCTTACACACCGCTCACTCGTTATTTACAGCGCAATTCAAAATATTGACGTGACTCGGCAGAAGCCAATGCTAATGGTGTGTTAGTAAGATTGATTTGTGACGGCTTGGGTCCTGGATAGGCCTCGTGTTTAGTATTATAATATTATATAATAATAATAATTTACAATTCTTTCATGTTTAGTTAAACGTGTTGTGGTTCAATAGAGTCACGTTATTAACACGAACATAGGCCTAGGCACGTTTCTGTACGACAGGGATCGTCATTTGGCCACTCAAGAACTAGCTAGTAGCCAGTACACATACCCCCGCCAGACGGTAATCAGGTGCTTGCTGCATTGAAGGTGTGACATTTTACAGCCAAGGGCCGCAGTTAACTTGCAAATAATGCATATCATCTTTGAATGATTTTATTTGAGTACGACGATATATAAAATGACCGTTGATGGAAATGAGTCGCCGAAATATAGATAGACCTACTTTAATGCCGGTATAAAAACCTAACAAATAAATTTCATGTAGTGGGCGAAATTTCAAAACTGCGAGTCCCAGAATGTCGTCTAGACTCCAGTCGTTGGCGCGCCAGTAAAGCACATGATATTGTGCCGTGTGGTGCATGCTTACCTAGCAAACACGAGGCATTGTCCCAATGTTGTTTGATTGTTGGGCCGACGTTAAAACAACAATGAGTCAAAGTCTCCCGTTTGTTTAGGTATGTACATAGGCATGCATGGATGTGCAGTTATATTACACGCTTACATGTAGGCCTAGATATTTATCAATTATCAGATCATCATGACATACTATCGGTCGCTAAAAAATCCCCAACGTGTTTATAACGATGTATTGTACAATGTCAGCGTGTCAATTCATTGAGCAGTTAATCCTTCTGACAAGGAGTAACAGTGACATGACATAACTAATCCGTTTGTACTGACTATGCCTTGCCTAATGAGCCATGTTCATTCAAGCGTCAACGAGGCTACACTCACGGCATAGGTCATAACGGCGCCAACGCGATGACCTTTCACAGCTCAGTGCTCTCGTCTGAGCTATCAGACATGTCAGACAGATTAATCAGTGATCAATACGAATATATCGCGCACCTGCTCTATATCACACAAGAGCTCAAAAAAAAAAAGTAGCGCGATATCGTCCGCTAATCACGGTCGCTCCTTCTGCTTCACTTGAATACCCATGTTATGGCTCTTCAGCTATTATAAATGCTTTATTCCTTTCAGTGCGGGGATCGTCTTTATACGTCAAAATCTGACGTCTGCAGACGTCAGATGCCAGAATTCAATAGTTCCTTGTGTAATTTATCGCAATGTAGAAAAAATGTTTGAAATCATCATAAATGGCTCAGTTAGCTCTTTCCACTTCATTTGAATAGCCATGTTATGCGTTTTCAGCCATTAGAAATATTTTACTCTTTCAGTGCGGGGATAAACTTAGAATCCAGCGCTGAAAGGATTACTGTTGTATTTTGCCAGAGAACTGACCTGTAGATGGGGAGTATTCATGACTCGTTCATATGGCGTCTCAAACATCATAGACACACAGGAGAGAATGGTGACTAGAATCATCACCCAGTCCAGGTACGTCACCAGACCCAACAGCTTACTGCAAGAAAACAAACAAACATACATTATCTTTATGGTTTAGTATATGGTATTACCTGAGCTATTACTCAGATACATAATCATCTCACCAAGCTGAAAAAAACCCATCTAAAATTGTATTATGAATGATTGATTATTTCAAGCAATTTCAGGGATTTCGTCATTTGAAAATGCAAATAGATAAAATGAAATAACTGGTAATTTTGCAAGGCAGGTGTTGTATGAGAAAAGTAAAATGATGTTAGATTTCCCATAGTTTTACCATCTACTATACATGTGATAAACAATTGTTTTTAACCCTTTAAGCCCCCACGATGCATTTTACATCCTTGAAAACATACTTATTTTTCTACAACTAAGGGTTTTAGAACGAAAATTTCCATGAAACTGATTTACCAATAAGTCTTAACTTTCTTTAAATTTTAAACCACATCAAGTCATCTTCATCTACCACAAGTCGAGAATTGCGGCAGCAATTCGCGGCTTGTAGTGGATGAAGATGACTATGGTAAATTCAGGCTTGAAAGGGTTAACTAACATGTGCTGTTTTTCACTAACATGGGCTGATTATGTAATACATCCCCACTTTATAAGGGAATGAGATGCTGGTATTTGACTTACTGTATTTGTTGATATTTAGTTTTGATCGGGTCTTAACATAGGCCTACTTACATTGAGAAGCTTGAATTTGACTTACTGTATTTGTTGATATTTTGCCTTGATTTTCTTCCCTGTGATCGGGTCTCGCTTAGCATAGGCCTACTTACATTGAGATGCTGGTATTTGACTTACTGTATTTGTTGATAATTAGTTTTGATCAGGTCTTAACATAGGCCTACTTACATTGAGATGCTGGAATTTGACTTACTGTATTTGTTGATATTTTTGTCTTGATTTCCTTTCCTGTGATCGGGTCTCGCTTAACATAGGCCTACTTACATTGAGATGCTGGTATTTGACTTACTGTATTTGTTGATATTTAGTTTTGATCAGGTCTTAAAATAGGCCTACTTACATTGAGATGCTGGAATTTGACTTACTGTATTTGTTGATATTTTGTCTTGATTTCCTTTCCTGTGATCGGGTCTCGCTTAACATAGGCCTACTTACATTGAGATGCTGGCATTTGACTTACTGTATTTGTTGATATTTAGTTTTGATCAGGTCTTAACATAGGCCTACTTACATTGAGATGCTGGAATTTGACTTACTGTATTTGTTGATATTTTGTCTTGATTTCCTTTCCTGTGATCGGGTCTCGCTTAACATACTTATATTGTCCATTTACAACCCCCTTACAAAACTTTCTAAAGCGGCTTTCACGTCCGACAGTAAACAGGGGAGTGTCAAAGTATGGGTGATTTTCCCTCAGATCTTCTTCTTGTTTAGTTCTATCAACCATAAAATGATTATTAACCACTGAAGTGGTGTACTATCAACGTCAACAAAAACTCACATCAGCAAATGTTAATGTCAAACAAAAATTGTAGCGTACTAAAATAAAAAGTACTTTGCCGTATGAGAAAGTAAAATAATATAAAGTAAATAACATCAGCTTTTATAGACCATAACACCACTATGTTTTTTTCTCTGTTTTAGATGAGCTCACGCATTAGATTTAGGCAGCGCATTAGCAAAAAAAACATGTTTTTTTTCTGCTCAGCGTGTGCATTGGATTGTTTAAAAAAAAAACATAAAAAAAATTTACGAAAAAAAAGTTTATTTCAGGAGATAAAAAAAAAAATTCCAGCTATGTTTTTTTCTTATTTTTTTATCGTACTGATCTAAAACAGAGAAATTAAACATAGTGGCCTAATCTTTATTACAACTGCAATTTTTTTTTTTTTTTTTATTAAGATGAGGATTAAGTATTGAATGAATATTTGTAAAAAAAAATGGTATTAGTAGCATACAATAGAGATACACAATAGCGAAACATGTATTCTGTGATTTGCCTTGGTTAGTACTATATAAATCACCTTTTGAATTCCGCTTCATGTTTCTTCTGTTGGAGGATTTTGATATCAAGGTCATCAGTTTTACGGTTTGCAGATAATGTTCCAACATCACCGTTTTCTCGCAGACTCTGATACTGGTTTTTGTTTTTCAGACTTCCTGGTCGTCCTCTCACGCTCCGGCTTCACAAACATAAATAAAGACTATAGAACTATTAACTCTTGGAGCTTAGAACTATAAAATTAAATTTCCACCTTGAAGGTGTCCAGCTACCACTGTATTAGGAAGCTAAAACAATGTTTGCTACTATGATCCCCAGTAGATCATAGTAGCAAAAGTCAATGATAAGTATTTTGAATTGTGACATTCAACGCCCAATGAATATCAATAACTGTTTTAAACTGTAAATAATTCCTTTTAACCTTTTTGCTGCTAGGATCGTATAAATCTGTTTAAAGCAGGTTGCAATCTGAAGAAAATACCACTGAAATTGATCAAATAATTTATAAAAGCTCAGCTATTAATTTTTTTTCAATTTGAAAGGTGTCGACTTTTAATAAATAGTTATATTTTTTCGTTATTTAAAGCTGGAAATTGCGTTAGCAGTTCCAGCTTTGAAAAAATGAAAAATACAATTAAGCACAGGTGCTAATGAAAACGCTTACAAGGCTTCTATAGTTGACATCATTTTAAAGGTTAAAAGTAAAAGCTAGTGTGGATTCTTGAAAAAAATGTTATTGTGAATGGGGAAAAAATTGATAATACCTTGAAATATATGGCTAAAACAAAAATTAATGCAACAGAAATTCACAGAGTAATTCGTGGTCTCGTAAATATTACTTTGGGCAAATTAAATTTGTCATATAGGAACCATGCTGGTCTCTATATTTTGCTCCCCAAAAATGAAACAATACTGTAATACAAAATTTACCCAAAATTAGTTTTCTTGCATACCTTCTATCCATACGTATTTGATGGTGTTTAGCGAGCAGTGACTTTGTGCCGGGTGTTATGACTTGTACAGCTCCATCTTCATTAATAATTCTCTGACGATTAGAATCCCTGAAATGTATAGTTAATAATATTACACGATACCATTTGCATTGTGTAAGCTGTAGTTTATTCCGGTTTTAATATATGAAGAAAGTTACTGTAACATGAATTTAATTCACATTATTATGTAAGCTTAAGCGTGCCATGGCATTCTTCATCCGTATGAATCTGGAATTGGTACATTTTAAAAGAAATGCAGTGAGAAATCATCAGTTAATATTTGTCAATCATCTACATGATGTTCTTCCCTTGGTACACACATATACAGTGACCCTAAATGTTCAAATGCATGGGAGAATAAAAACCGCAAAAAATAACTGATTAGCGACGCATCCTTTTTTGTGATAATATTTTATATATTGTAAATCACAATATTTCTTTTCATTAAAAGCTTACATAGTGTCAAATTATTTTCATTTTTTAAAAACAGTTTAAATCTGCTTCAAAATAATGCTTAATAATCTATCTATCCAGGAGCTTTTACCTGATGATGGTGGAGACATTTCCTTTCTTCTGTTTGATAGAAGTGACAGATTTATTATGTCCCTCTGTCAGTAACATGAATGTTGTTTTCTTTGCCAGCACGGCCAGGTCCTCCTGACTGCCCTGCTCAAGGGCCAAATCAGCAGTACCACCCTAATAACAGAAATAATGTATAGAAAACATTGTGCTGATGAATTGTTTGTTTCTTATTCCCGTCATTTGAAGCTGAAATTGATAATGTATATTTTCATAAAAATTTCTATTTATGAAAAATAGACATATCCCAAATTGAATTATTTGATTAACACAGCATCTACCATAAGATATGCTACACATTTCAGTGGTATTTTATTCAGTCTGAAATTTGCTTGAAAACGTATATATTATACAGCACAAGGGTTTAGGATACCACATCCTGTAGAGAATTCAGTTGTATTCGTTCATACTCTACCCCTGAATGCAATGAGGCCTTTTCCACCTATTTGAGCACCCCCCTCCATGCGACACCCAACTGTCGGCCCCTCCCCTAAATTTCAAACTCTGCCCAAAGTTATGAAACTGATACATGTAGAACAAATATAGCTTTTATTGCAATAAATATGTTATCCATACATTTCTAATTCAAGTATGTCATAGCATACATATTTTACCATGAATATAGACACAAATAATGTTCCGAATTATTTTCTTAACTTTATATGAGCACATTTAATCTCGAAATTACGTATTTTTTTCAAAATGAAACCACATATTTTCCGTGCGTTCTCGTTCATAAGGAGATAATTAGGGGAATTATATTGATACAAAATCACAAGAATAGAGTTCAGCCACTGTTTAAACTGTTTTTGATTGGACATCGAGTCGTGTTTGTTGTGAGGCCTCCATCTCACGTTGGTCCACGTTGTTCCCGCGGACGCGCGTAGCACCTTTGACAACCACGGGCAGATAAATGACGCCGTTAGTCAGTATTAGTCTGCAACCAATTCACACTGCTGAGTTGTTCATTTATATTAATATTGATTTAATCTAAGATAGCCTTTCATATGGGAGTGTTCTATTGTGTACGATGGTAGGCCTATCTGAACATGATATTTTGGAATGAGAGAAATGCGTTGACGAAATATGACAAGGTATCACTGATTATATTTCCTATGGCAAATTCCATACATGTAGGCCTCAAAATGTCCATATTTCTGGGATAGCAATAACGCCTACCGCTGTTGCCGCTGATGATACGATATTGAGCAAATGGTGGTATCTGTTAGCTGTAGTTGACGGAGCGCGGCTCTGTAGCAGGTGCATTGTTACACCCAGACACCTTATACAGCCACGCACCTCTTGTGTCTAGACAATGGGGCTCATCTGCAAATGTTTTACTATCACATTTCATCTTGGACTGTTCTTATTTGAGCACGATGATATTAAAATATGGTCTTTGTAATAGATAAATTAAAATAATATAAATTTGTCGGCGAAATATAAATATTTTGAAATCTGACTGATTATATTTCCAGTGGCAATTTCATACAGTGTATATGTAGCCTATGCAGGCCTCAGAATGTCTGCCCCAGACGAGAGAGTTCGGAAGACATCCACTGTGCCGTGGAAAATGAAAATACAGTATCTGCTACTGCCCTTTGGTTTTGCAGAGCTGTAATGTTGCCGCTGTTCCTGTCATGGAGCACCGTGTATACAGGTGTCTGCCTGTGTCGTGGCGCTAAATATTAGCTGATTAGTAGAACAAGATATTATCTGACCTCACATTTAGATGGCCCGGGACGCTGCCGACATCCAAAATTTGAGGTCGTATTATACAGAGGGGCAGGCGTTTTTCAGGTCATCCGAGGCCTCAAATCTTAACTCGTATTATACATGGCGTTGCACTATACGCGGGGATATACGGTATTAGCTGATGTAATCCCCCGTTTTAGGCTCTAATTATTCAATTTGTAATCAGAGGTGGCAGTATTTGACTGTATAATCCAGCTGTACACACTCTATAATTGTGTGATAGGCTGTACAAATAACATTTCGCAGATGGCAAGGACCCAGTGCTGTGTCAACGATGGGCCATTATCATCATCACTCTCGCATAGCTTGCGTATACTGTCACTTGGCTTGATGTTCCCAGGCCAGACAGTGCCCTCTGATTGCCGGTGGTTAGCTTTGATGTCTAAGCTTGGGGGGGGGGGTCGCGCGCGAGGCGTGTGTGTCTCCCTGGAGTGGGGTCCCAAATAGGTCTAAGCAGGCTCATCACCGGCAGGGGTAGTATAGGGAACTACACCTGCCAATGACGGGATGGGATACCAGCAGTAAATGAAAATGTTGACTTTTGATATTTTTATGTAATTATCTTCTCACTTGGTCTATGAAATTACGTAGAAAGCTTTCCCTCATTCTGGCGATCACAAAATCTGATGGGATTTTGTGCAGATGAACCATTCTCGGGCGATCTCTGAAATATAAGATAACATGAGAAATAGGCCTACATAATACAATTTATATTTGTCTTTCGAAAAAATACTTCAAGTAGAAATCAGCATTTAACTGACTGGATTACAATATCGCCCCCTCGGATATGAAAGGGTGTATCTGCCACTTTGTAAAGTGGCAGAGACACCCTTTATATCCAAGGGGGTGAATATGTTTTGATTCAAATTGTACATATCTAAGTCATTTTGTGAAAGTGAGACAACCTGAAAATGGTAAAAAAAAAATTTATAATGTCACACTTTAACCCTTGAAGCGCCGATTTTTTTATGAAAACATTGGGAGGCCAAAGGGTTTATATCAATTTGAAATCATCATAAATGTCTTAGTAGCTGTTCACGATTAATTAGAATACCTATGTCACGGGTCTACGATCATTATAAATATTTTTACTCTTACAGTGCGGAGATCGACTTCTAAAGTCTATCCCCACACTGTAAAGGTTAATGGTTAATCAAAGCAAAGCTTGGCCATAGTCATTTTTATTCTATTTTATTAGCAGATCTAATTACTGTCATTAGGAATGATATGAGTGTTTAAGCATCAAGATTTTCAAACGTTTTGTATCAAAGTAATTTTCACGCACTCGAAGTTGTGGGTCGCATTAGTGAGACACAACTTTAAGTGGGTGAATTTATTTAAATTATTTTATTGAATGCTTAAAGAGTTCTTAAATGGCAAATTTTATTACTTTTTATTTACTTACAACATTTCCCTATCTACAACACAGACAAAGGGCACAATTTATTGTTTATGGTATAAAAAGTCATGCTCTAAATTAACTCAGCATCTGTTCAACATCAGAGCCGGTGACCCAAGTTACCAGGAAAACACCTACGGGAATTTTTCGAAAATTCTCAGTCTAAGAGGCAGATTTTGTTGAGTCTCAGCGACCTGTTCACGGTTCTTCAGCTACAACATAAAGATGACATTTATAGGGATGAAAGCAGACAAACTTACATCTGTGATTTTTAAGGCCACTGTGTTTTTTATTGTTTTACAAAAAAATGTGCACATTAGATTTACTTCAGAAATAATTTCTTGGGGAAAACACATTAGATAATTTGTAGTATTCCACTTTTCTGTAAATTTTCTCTTCATGCATTCTTGATCAGCATTATGCTGATTTGTGTAGGCCTATATCATGTATATGTGATTAACTAGTCTTTTAAAAAGTCAATTACTGTTGTATGTTTAAATTTTGACAAATTTGTCATTATGATACTTTTTTGAAAGAAAGAATGAAATTTATGCCATTTTATGAAAAACCCAACAGCATTACATCTAAATAAAGTTTAAAATATATGCTCAATTACCATTTTTATAATTAATGCTCAATTTCCATTTTTTTAATTAATGTATGTCATCCATATCCAAAACATATAAACCATTCTTAATCAATCCATAATAAAAGCCTTTGTAAAAAAAATTAAATGTCCATCACTGTGTTCTTATCCGTGATTCAACTGTATATTTTAGAATCACATAATATATAATAGAGAAGAATCAATAAATAGGTCTGACAAACCTGTTTGAGTTTCTTGATATCCTCATCCAGTTCCAGGTTGTCCAGAATGACAGCCACAAACAAACTGACCACAATCTAACGGAACACCCAGTCAATTCATAAATATAAACTGACCACAATCTAACGGAACACCCAGTCAATTCATAAATACAAACTGACCACAATCTAACAGAATAAATCATCAATACCCTCCCTGGCAGTGAGGAATTATTACTTTGATTGTTGCTAAAAAAACATGTATTTATTATCATTTATGTGTGATTTACATGTCAAAGTAAATTAAATTTAAGATACGATTGGATAATTTATTAAATCTTGGGATTTACTGAACTATCCACCTGATGCTGGTTCAATGTTGCCCCGTCATCTATGATGCTGGCCCAACATTAAAACAGCATTGGGTGGATGAATACCTCAAGCATTGCAGAATTTGTTCAACTAGTCAATGTGAAATTTGGTGGAGATTATTATTGTCCCCCATGGAAACATTATTTTTTGCTTAGGTAAATATTGGCGTTTTTCACCAAACCATCAAAAGAGACAATAGAAAAACCTAATACAATATTTAGAGCGTCGTTTTCAACCTTTATGTTTTAATGCTTAGGGTGGACAAAAAAGTTTGTAATATATCTATTCAAACGATAATTAGAATTTTGGAAAAATTATTTCTATTGCCATTTCTGAGCAGTGTAATCTGACAAAAGAAATATCACATGAAAACAGTTTTTTCTTAAAGCTGCAGGTATAAAATCTTAATAGATATGTAACATTTTATAAATATTGTACTCCTAAACATAAAATGTATCTACTGGTAAAGCAGATGTATTTCTAAACGAGAATCTAATTATCAATTTGTATTAGGATGTTTATTCAAGCAATTCGATGAAATCAGCGATACTCAATAGAATCAAAATAAATATTATTGTTAAGAATATTATTTACATCACAATATCATAAATATAATTATACATCATAACAGCCTTATCTAACCTAACTGATGTAGGAGAAGAATACAATTATTAAATTATACAAGAATACAATTAATAAAAAAAAGTAAAGCATGTACCAATTGTAACAATTTAAAGGGACTGGCCCAGGCTAAATTCATAAAAAAATCGGTGATTTTATTTTGGCTTCTTAATATGACCATATGATGTAAACATGTCCATAGACTAGAACTGCAAAAGTTTTTTATTTTTCTGCTGCGCATTCACCAGTTAGGCTAGATATAGTGACGAAATTCCTGATTTCGAATTATGGACAACCATGTCAAAAATAAGAAATACAGAAATTTTGTCTCTATATCTAGCCCAACTGGTGAATGCGCAGCAGAAAAAAAACAACGTTTGCAGTTCTAGTCTATGGACATGTTTACATCATATGGTCATATTAAAAAGCCAAAATAAAATCACCGATTTGTTGATGATTTTAGCCTGGGCCAGTCCCTTTAAGTGAGATAATTGAAAGTTACTGTTTTTTTTTCATTTTAAAAAGCTGAATTTCTAAATCTCCAGATTCGAATAAAAAAAACTAAAAAACTTTACAATAAATTTTGGTGATCAAAAACCATTTCTGAGAATTACAATACATTTTTATTCGCTGCGTTGTGAGAATTGCTCAATTCTCATCACGCAGCGAATAAAAAACATTTTTAAAAAATCTCCCCAAGTGTGTAATATATCAAAACGATTGCTTAGAGCTTCATGATTTGGATGTGATGTATCATTTCTAAAAACCCTTTAACCGCTGGTCACAATTACATTTTTTTTTCATTTTTTTATTAGAGCAATAAATACCAGTTTTCAAACATGTTTATGATAAAAAATGACATAAATCAACAAGATTTCAAAATCATCGACCTCCATTTTGTCAAATCTGAATGATTTTCACTCACTTGAAATTGTGATTCGCGTCAGCGAGACACAACTTCATGTGGGTGAAAATTCAAAATAAATAATTTGGTGGTTAAAGGGTTAAACAACTCAAAATATACCCCTTGAAGCATATATGTTTCACTAGATAAAGGGCTAAATAAGACAACTACAGCTCTTAAAGTGTTAATGGTTATACATAATAATCAGCTGAACAACTAACTAACGGCCTAACTAACAAACTACCGGTAACTATTAAAGCTCTGACCACCAAGAATATCACACCTAAGGGATTGGAAGTCTGAGGCCTGATTGTGGATTAAAATGACAAAATATTGACCTTTTAAGCACCAAAAAAAACCATAGTAAAATAATACCTTTTCTACGTGGAATGTGGCTTCTGAGTTCAGTAAGCAAGATTTTAAAATAGTTTGTCGCAAATCTAAACCTTTGTCAGCCACTTGGAAGTTGTGGGCCATGTTAGTGAAATAAACTTTAAATGGGTGAAAACTTTAATCAGAGGTGGCTACCAATTCATATTCAGTGTGTGTGTTGAAAATATTATTGGCCGAATATTGAAGGACTAGTATTTGTATGTTACATACTAATAATAACTTGCAATATAGCTTTATTAACATTCCAAATATGGTTAAATTAAAATTGGGGTACCTGAGCAGAATAATGCTATACTCAAGATATATAGCATGCCACCATTAAACCTTTTACAAATATCACTGCAATGTGGAACATCTATGCTTCACAACACCGCAAAGAAGAGAAAGGATGCCATCATGGGTAGAATAGAGATAGAGTACACAGCATGAATCGCAGGAACCTACGCTGCTGGTTTGTGTTTTAGCGTCCTGCTTGGTGAGATAAAGATAGGTCGCCAAAACATATTCCAGTCAGCAAGAAGCTAGATATCCAGAAAACACAGCACACTGACCCAATGCTGGGGTAATGTTGGCCAACCATCATTGACACTGGCCCAACATTATACCAGCATTGGTTCAATGTTTGGTGTTAGCTGGGTATTGCCTACAGCAGAAATACAATATATTGAGAGAGTTGACAATACAACACCTGCGGGTACATCTAAAGTCACCAGAGGGCGTCTAAGTCACAGCAGATAGTGTCATTCTAGGTGGAAGAGGCACTCACCAAATGACTAGAGTACAGGTCACATTCACCAGGGGGCTATAGTAGAGGCCACACTCACCAGGGGGCTAGAGTACAGCAAACACTCACCAGAAGGCAATACAGTATTACTCACCAAAGTAACAAACAGATGGTAGAATATGAAATAGATGGCAACAAGGAAGGCATAGTCGCCTGTTTCCGACATTGTAAGATGCATCACTTCATTCCAGCCTTTTTGTGTTAAAATTTGAAACATGGACATTGTAGCCTGTGTGGGCAAGAGGTAGAAAGGGCACAGTGTGTGTTAGCGAGGGTTGGCTAGTGTTTGACGGGATTCAATGTTAGTCAGTAGTAATCATAATTAACACAGGGATATGTCACTCCCTTGGAAGCAGAGGGTCATAACTACTACTCAACCAAGTAACAGATATAACCTTTTGAGACCAAGGGCAGTATTAACCATCGAGGTGCTTGAAACAACTTCAGGAAAACCAAAGGACAGGAAATTTGATAATTATATTTAGAAATCCTACAGCCTGTAGTAATAGTAAGTTTTTGAGATAATTTGTCGCCATAAATGTTTTGAATCAGAGAAGAAATTGATGCAAAATGAAAATCTATTTTGTAAATTCTAGCACTGAGAAGGTTCGTTTGATCTAAGATGCTGGTTATATCCAGGTTTTAATGAATTGCTAATGAGACTCAGATAATGCTTAGTATCTTGCTGATGGCAGTTAAAATTTGTATAAATAGATAAATGTTATAAGTAGTAGCACATAAAATTGTTGCGAAAGACAAACAAAAGTCAGATTGTCTGTGCCATCAGCTAAATATCTAAAACTATCTGTTGATCATTGCATTGGCATTATCTCCATCCTGCAAGAGAAAAATATGAAGTGAGGCCATAGATAGGGGGGCATCCGATCATCTGGTGGCGTGGCAAGACAAAGTGGTGTGGTGATGCTGGTCAAGGGGCACTGACGCGTGGTATATCAAGACAGGCATGCAATCAAGCAGAGATATCAGTGGCATGCAGGGAAACTGGCAACCTTCATCATGTTATTAAAGTAGAGTCTTCCACGAGTGACAACCTGTAACATTCCTCTCAATGCTGAGTTTTCATACAGTATGGGGATGATATAGATCCCGCACATTAGAAGCTGAACAAAAAACTGTAAAACGCTTTTCAACTGCGTTTTTGCGAAACTATCAAACCAAATTAAAAAAAGTATCTACTCTACCAGCTAAACTACAAAGGAAAAACACAAAGTTTCAAAAACAACTACATTTGATAATAGTTGTCCTAGCATGCATGAGCTTGTTGTTGTTTCCCCGCATATCGCCATAACAACAAGAGGTCACACCACCCACAAACCAATTGAGATAAACAACGAGATAATTAACAAGGAGGATAAGAAATAACAGAGAGCACATATGTCTATATTTTTGGTGACAACAACCATGTAGTTTTTGTTATGACATGCTGGTAAAATAATTTTATTCCCACATTATTGACGCCATAAAAACTTGTTTTTGATTGCTTTATGAAGAAAATAATCAGAAAGAGCTTTTGGATAATTTATTACAACTGGTACATGTATTATGACAATACATGTACTGCATCCCCGCACATAAATGTGCATGCAAATGAAAATGAAAATTGCATGTTTTAGGTGTCTTTTGATATAATTTATGCTCGAATATAAGTGCATGCACTTGTTTTCGTTAACTAAGTGCACTCTGTCCTAAGTGACTGTAAATACATTTTAAACAAAGTCAACTTATGTTTTTTATAGATTTCTCTGTGTGATGATTTGTGTGCAAATTTAAAACTGCATATGTCATGATCAGATTTTTATTACATACCAAGTACATAGTGAATGAAAAATGTTTAACCCTTACAGCACGGGATCGACTTTAGAATCTGATGTCTGACGACTAAAGTCGATCCCCGCAGTGTAAGAGTTGAAATATTTCTAATGCTCGTAGACCCAGACCATAGGTATTCAAATGAATCGGAAAGACCTGACTAAGCCATTTATGTTGATCTCAAATTCAAAAACCTTTTTGTTTTCCATGGTTTATACAAAAATAATTTAGCGCTGTAAAGGTTGAAGGCGGGAAAAAACTAATAATAAAATTCCGCTAACTGATCACAGATAGTTATCGTCCCTCTTTATAGCATATTGACCTCCATGTCAACAGACTGTTGAAAAGTCTATTGCTAAATAAATATGATAAATGGGGCACCAATTGAAAATGTGTAGGAACAGGAGGTGTCACACCAGTTTTGAGTGGATTACTTTTTGTCTGAGCTAGACAACCATGTGACGGGAGCTATTATGTCACCAGTATAACACTCATTTAAGGGAAATAGTATATATGTTTTGATAACAATGAATAAGTGTACCTTTTCCGTTATCAGTCCAATATGAACAAGGGTGTGAACGCGTCTGCTGACAGCTTTCATAATATTGATGTCAGCAGTGACGATAAGGTTTTTTATGTGATGCATGACCATAAAAACTCTATATCATGATAATGTGTTAATGAAGCTAAAGGCCTACTAGCGGTATTAATGGTACAAAATAATAAAAAAAACTTTACAAGTTAGTATTTTCTATGCTCAAATAGAAGTGCATGCACATTTAAGTGCAGGGATACTGTGCACCTACCTACTTAAAATCACTGTTAATTTGGTCGGTTAAAATATGTTAGTACTTACCACTAATAGCATATAAAGTAAGGGGTGCTGCATGATCAAAAACTTGCCCAACATGAGGTGAATGCTCATATTGTGACAATTATTTGACAGAAAAGGAAGCATATAAAATTGTGCGTGGCCCTAATACTCACCCCGATCATTAGCATGTGATAGACAACAAAGAGAGTGGCAACAAGCGGAGCGACGCGGCCAGTCACGGCCAGTGTTTGCTCCATCACTTCTACCCAGCCCTCCTGAGTCAGGATTTGGAACAAACACATGAATGCCTGTGGTGGGAAGACAACATAAAGCCAGCTATAACTAGTCAGCCAAACAAACCAAACAAAAACAAACAAAAAACCTCAAAGTCACTTTTTCCATTATTTAATGTTTGATCATTTCTGCGTTATGTGCTGTTTTCCTTTGTTAGATATCCTGAAGATATCAAAAAATATTTTTTTACTATAAGAAACCTCAGGTGTTTAGTTAAAGATAAAAGACAGTATTGTTATACACATGTATTAACTTCACACTCTTTTATATTTTCCAAAGAATGGTTTCAAACAAATTTCTGAAGATTATATGGCCAATTTTATTGCATAATTTTATTTTTAATTCATGTCAACGTATGAGTCATTTCAGAACAAAACTTGACAAGATGCTTACCATGAAGGTAAACTAATGAAGAAGACAAATGCAATCCAAGTTAAAAAAATTGTGAAATGTCACTACTCTCCAGACAAAGGCCGAACAAGCTACATGTATTTTTTAGTCATGGACGCTCTCAACAATATTAAATAGGTGGAGAAAGAAAAAAATACATTTCCAGCAAATTATGTGACCGGCAGGCGAAAAGGTCAGTATGGTCCAATTTTTAAAATTTATTTTTTCTGTTGATTTGGTAGCTGTGTCGTTACTGTTTCATTAACGTTTGGAAAAATCTGTATTACACACTGTACTTTTTGTTTTATGGAATTTTTAATATTTTAGATTTAGTTATAAATTCAGTAAAATTATCATAAATAATTGTAATCAATTGTAATAAATATCCGACACAGGAGTATTTTTGTGTTCATCGTGACATGAGCATGATTTGAAAATAAAAAAAACCTTGAAAAAGTCTAAATCAATATTAAATTCAAAACAATAAAGTCTACATTGCAGGGCTTCCACCTCTTCATCTTTCATCAATGCTGGCTTAATGCCGGTCCAATGTCTGTAATGCTAGTCCAGCATTAAGCCAGCATTGGGTCAACACTCTGATTTGAAAACAATTATCTGATAAACAATATTTCGTTATTTCATAGTGTCATAAACTTTGAAATATAGAAATGGCTAGCGAGTGCATGAAATATCCCTTGTGTGGCTGAATTGTTTGCTTCTATTTTTCGTCATTTGAAGCTGGAATTGCTAACGCAAATTCCAGCTTCAAATGAAATAAAATATTTATATTTATGAAAAATAGACATCTCTAATTATGTTAAATATTGGATCAACTAAGCATGTACAAAAAAACTATTTCATCATACTGATCTAAAACATAATTGAAACTAGTTATATATGGCTCTAGCAGCACAAGGGTTAATGTACAATTAATGGATAGAGGGGAAAACCCTACTTGACACAAATTGAATTAACTGTTGCAGAAAACATAATATACCGGCATTGTAGCCTAATATCTTGAAATCTTACAACCCTATATAATACATTGCTAATGAGAGTGCAATCACAGAAGCACAAACTGTTCTTTCCTAAATGAATGTATGCCCCACCACTGATTACATTTTTGATCTGGAAACCCCATGTAGAATGCTTTCTGCATGTTCAAGAGAGGTCATTTTCAGTTCAGTCAGGGGCACAGAAGAGATAGAGAAGAAGAGGATTTTTTATCAAAAACTGTGCATGAAGATTAATTCCGAAACGGCAGACACATTTTTAAAAACTTAATTTGCTATAAGAGAATTCCAAATAGATAGTGTAGAAAAAAAACTCTACAACCTATAATCATGTCAACATGAGGAATTCTTGACATCGGGTTAAGCCTCTTAATCCCATTGTAAATGATGGTTTATTATATAAAGATATTGGGAATAAATCAGCATTACACTCTCATCAGCAAAATGCATAACCTTCAATAAAAAATATTTTCTATCATGCAAGAGAATTCCATATATCACTGACAGGGCATGCATAGTCAAAAATAATACTCAAGCCAAAAACTCCAAATAGCCATAAAAACACAAGAAAATACAAAGAAAAAAGTTACAGATGTTATTCACTTTCTATAAAAAATGATACAACAATAAGCTATAATTTGAAAAAGGCCTTTCAGGGGTAAAAATTAAAATATATCACTTGAAGAAAAAATAGCAAAAGCTGCAGCAAAAACCTGTGACAGTGCAGTAAGATTAGTATGACAACAATATTCTTTTTTTCTGGGCAAAGAAAGGGTGTTGAAGTGTACTGTTATCTGCTAAATCCCTTGTCGTGATAATAATTTTGGAACAAGAATATTCATGTACTGTTTTGGCAATTTGGATGGATAGCTTTTTTGGTGCAATTTTAAACTGATAATATAATACTTCCACACCCTTAGCTTAATTATCATTGGTATTTGAATCAAACACAACATTACTGACAGTAACAATCTGAAAAGAAACAGTGCAAAATTCTTCTTCATGCTGACCTTAAAACACAATACAACTGTAATTATTTCTGTTAATAAACAGTGTCTGCATTAAATGACCATAAATAAAGCACAGAATTTAAAAACTTTTCTTTTGCTTTATATGTGGTCTCTAATATCAGTAGGTTGATGTGTGAAGCGACTTATTTAAGCCCCACAATGAACAATATCGCCAATTCAGGCACTTTGATCAGGGTTCCCTATAAATAAGCTCAATTTAAAAAAAATAAATTAAAAAGACATGAATTGTTTTTGTCAGGTTTTAAAAGTGTACCACGATCACATTTAAACTGTGAGTCTGTGAATATTTTATAATTATCAACTTGAATTGAACATTTGACATTTGAGAACACAAAACTAAAAATATTTGAGATGAAACTATTATAAGACACCAGTGGCTCGAGTTAAAATTGACTATAACTGTATGATTCTTTACAGATTTATGCTGATTTAGAGGAAACCCTGGGTGGTAACTACTCATGTAAAGTATCAGTGTATAGTGCAAGCACATGTACAGTATATAGACGTATCACATAGCTTGCTGTTATTGTAACCCCTTATATGCTAATGGACGAATAATAGCATTAAAAATCCCAAGCTGTTATCATAATAAAATATTCATTGCCTTTATATAATGTCCATTCTCCACATTCCATTTCTGATATTATTTTTAATTTTCTAATCTAAAAACAACAAATATGTATATGCCAATTAAAGGTTAGAGCTTATAACATGCAATTATTTGATATGCAGTTTTAATTGAGTCAATTAATTTTATCAATTAATCAGATCATACTTCAAGCTGTTACTTAAACATATCACACTTTGAATGTCTAATATTGGTCTTTTATTTACATGAACAAAGTGACTGCAGCATCTATTTAGATTAAATATCATAAAAAATGTCAGTGCTTGTTTCATCATTTTATATAACCAGCAGATCCAATACTGGCTGACAATATTTGTCAATTTGATCAAAACTCCTATTAAACACGATGCATTGAACCAATGTTGATTTATTGTTGGCCGGCTGTCTGCGAAGATGGCTCAACATTAAAGCAGCATTAGTTTAATGCATCGTGTTTAGTGGACTTTACTTATATCAACCACCTTCTTCAGCAGCAGATATTCAAAGCTGACTACGGTGAAAATCAAATTTTAACCTTCAAGCGCTGAGCACGACTACAGTCATTTTAATCTGTTTTATTAGCCGTTTAAATCAGTTATTGAGAACAAAATGAGTGTTTAAACATCGAGATTTGCAAATGTTTGATCTTAAATTAATTAAAGATGGGCAATTTACCCGTATGAAGTTGTGTGTCATGGTAGAGAGATATAACTTCAAGCGGGTAAAAATTTAAATTATTTAATTTAATGGTTTAAGGTCAAACCTTCTCCTGCTTGGCCCAGATGTATGGGAAACATAATCCAAATAAAATGAACCTTTAGCCGCTATTTTATCGTATTTAAAATTCACCCACTTAAGTCATGTCTCGCTACAGTGGCACACAGAATCAAGTGAGTGAAAATTCCATTTTTTTGTTCAATTTTGGAACTAACATTTGCATACCTTCATACTTCAAAAACACATTTCACTTCCAATAACTGTGATTTCATTGGCTAATAAAACAGATGAAAAACAATTATACTTGTGCTCAGTACACAAAGGGTTAAATATACGCTGGGTTCTGGCAGATGCCAATCTGGGATATTTCTATGTTTAATGAATTAAAATATTAAATATATTAAATGGGAACTCAGCAAGACAAGGGTTATCAAAACATTACAACTGTCAAGTGGATCATAAGTGAAAATAGCAATCAGCATTATGTTTAATAAAAATGTGAAAATAATCAAATTTTCATTATGATCTGCTATTATTAAAGCTATAATAATGTGACTGAACATGTGAAAAACGCATGTGTAAATGTACAAGCAATAAGTGTATCAATCAGTGAATTTTCATTCCCAATGCAAAATGTATGCCACAATGTCTATATTATATTCTGTATGGAATGGAAGTCAGAATACAAGCAAAGTGCATAGAAAATATGAAATGTAGATTATAAGAGATATTTATAAATCCAAATATAAATCAGTCATACTTACTGGTTAAATACAACAGACAATGTATTAGTTATGTTACTGAAACTGGCAGGTTTTTTTCTGAAGATTATAATTCTGAGAAAAGGGTGAGGGGATTTCATGTTGATAAAACAAATGGAAACCAGGCAAAATCTAGAACCATCATAGCTCTACATTTTTTTGAAGGTTAAATGAAACATTACTTTTAAAAGGGTTGTACCTGTCACTTTACAAAATTACAGACAGCACCATTCAATATCAAAATGAGAAGATAATATATTATAATAAATAGTATATGAAAAGAATTAGCCATCCCCTTTGGTTATATATGTGAAAATCAATATGAATTAAAGGTATGTTGTTGATACATGTGTAAATCTAGGTCATTGATATAATATCTCATATATAATTGGATTTTGTTTAGTTGTTACAATGCTTAATGATTTTAAGGTTTCAACCATCCATTAAGGGTATGTTTAATTGAACTGAAATTGTGCATATTGAGGTTATTATTATTTTCAGGCTGGGAATGCTGATATAATCGCGTCATTGAAGTGAAATATTCTGTTATGTTTATCAGAACATTGCTGCGTTAAAATTTCTGAATTATGAATGAATCTACACATTTTATGCCTATCATTTTTCTGTACTACTTAACAATAAATCGGCTTCATATTATATTTCCTGATTAGCAAACGTACCTGAGGGAAAGTCTCAAACTTGTGGAAGTCTTCAATGGAGCAGAAGAGCTGTAGACTGATACATGAAGTGATGATGAGGAGACACATGGTGAACAAGATCAGGCTGCCCAGCTTACGACCTGGTCCAAATATCTGACAACAAAATCAAAGTCTAAATTTAGATTGGTAAACCTGTGAGTTAGGACCTTATAACACGGAAGGTAGCGTAGTTGATTTTATCCACCAAGTTGTCTCACTTAAAGGAAGTGGCCTTCTTAGAGTCAATGTTTCTTATGAAAGGTAGTAATGGTAGAAGGTTCCTGCAAGTCTACTCTTCTTAAAAATAATGACTTTTTCACTTGAAATATAGTGACTTTTTACTGATGTAAATTAACAAATTAATACTTATGTATACCTTTTTTTTTCGTATTATAAACACAAAATAACAGTTAGACAAGCTGCATGCACCTTTCAACAATAATGACAGGTGACACTGACTTCAACTATAGCAGAAAACCAGTTTACAATACATGTATTTGTTAGGTCAGGCTGGCTGATGATCATACATAGAGTCTTATAATTACTTATAATGACTAGCAATCAAATTTAATTTTTAATGACTTTAAGTCCCATTTTTCAATTTATTGACTATTACCAGCTTTTAATAACCCATGGGAAAATTGTGGTATATTTTGAGAAATAAAACTGTAGAAAATGCTGCACATTTGTAGCTCAAGATCTTTAAACTGGTGGAAATACACATTACAACAAGAAAAAACATATGTACAGGTGAACATCGATATAGCACAAATCGTTACAGCACGGATCGGTTATAGCACGATAAGGTCATGGACCCCAAAATTTCTTACCCCTTTGCTAGGTTCTCTTCCAGAAAACTGTGTTATAAAAGCCAGCTGTTACGCCTACAGATTTATTAAAACAGAGAGCGGGTCCTCAGCGTCGACTAATTACTGCTGACAACACAAACAGGCGTGCTTGTCACAGCGTTCACACAATGGCTCGCTAGCTAACAGCAACGCTATGATCGATATTGGCTCAACATGTGTGTATACTGTACAGTCAGCATTGTGTTGCGTCATGTTGTGACGTTTTGATCACCCAAGTATCGTGTAACACTCTTGAATAAAAATCGTGTAAATATTGTGTTATAATTTTAACAGATTATAGCAAGCTATAGCACGAACAATTATTTCTTACTACTTTTCTTTTATAAAAAGCATGGTATAAATTTACTAGACTAATATTGTATTATAATTCAAACATATTGCCGTAATTGTGAGACTAAAAAGCGCATTGGTATGGAATAGTGCGAGATGAAGAAAACACAACGCATATTTGTCCTTACAAGTAACCCTTGTGGCGTCGCCCCAACATTGCGCGATCAGCGGGCCGTAATTCTACTACGGTCTTGTTGTAGGTCAATGAGCAAAAATATAACCACTATAATATCATATTTTTAAAATATAGGTGCAGTTTAATATAACATGTATAACCGGGCATAAAAAGTAGGCTTAATGTATATATGATTCAAGATAATGATACATCGTTTAAATATATTATTATATTGTCCACTAGCATCAACGGGGTCGCCAGACATGACACAGTTTTGAGACAGACACCTGTCCGGCTAATCCCTATTAGCCCTTTCAGGCCTGAATTTATCATTGTCATCTTCATCCACTACAAGCCGCGAATTGCTGTCGCAATTCTCGACTTGTAGTGGATGAAGAAGACTTCAAGTGGTTTAAAAATTAAAGAAAATTGCCATATCTTGTTAAAGCAGTTTCTTGGAAATTTTCATTCTAAAACCCTTGGTTGTGGGAAAATCAAGTCTGTTTCAGGGATGTAAAATGATGCTTTAATGCATCGTGAGGGCTGAAAGGGTTAAAGTTGTGCTATACTCTTCAACGTCGGCACACCACTGATCCAACACATGCCTAATGTGACGCATTCCCAGTAAACACAACACATTTGTATAACATTTATACATCGTCTCAATGTCGCCCGATGTCTCCGACGTTGGTCCAACATTGTATAAATATTATACAAATGTTTTGTGGTCATCGGGATTTGCCATGTTTATACCACCATCAGCGCCCAAGCACACACAAAGCATTTACCCAGTATTGGAATAAAATTGGGCCAGTGTCGCGGACCATGGGCCAACATAAAATCAGCATCGAGTCGGGGCTTCAGTTGGCTGGGGATTGCCGAGTTTTTCTTTGAATAATTGTGAACGATATCACAGATATTATCCGAGCATCGGCTCGTACCATACCCTGCCTTAAGAGCAGTCCACGTGTGTTTGTATGTTCACACTTCGACGAGGCGAACGTTGTAGTGCGGACATAACTCACCTGTTACTATAAAAACACCCGTTTGTCTTTAATATTGAATAATGAATAACTTTTTCATAACTTTTTGTTTTATAAGTTATTTCTATTATCAGTATTTTAATAAAGGCATGCTATCAATAATTAATCAATATAACTGTAATACGGCTAAGAAACATGGAAATATGACCACTATGATAATAATGTTTGATCGTTATACCCTCGCTTCAGTCCTGTATAAAACGATTCACTTACAACACGATTTGAGTTATTGGATCCCAACGATCGTGTTATAACGATGTTCGCCTGTATATAGATCTTCCCGTCAAAGATAAATTTGATTCACTAGATGCAAAAAGACAAACAGAAAAGTTTTTCAAATGTAAATATTATCACCTTCCAACAGAAGTCCTCTAGCATCGGTGAAGCCTTGATAAGTCGCACAACACGCAACACCTAGGAAAATATTTTATTAAATTAAAAAACGGTTTATTTATGAAATAACATTATCTTCCATGAATAATTAATGATATCTTTCTCAAACTTGCTGAAAAAGAAAGTGCTTTGCATATGGAGCTTAAATAGTCTATACATCACTATTGTTTGGCACTTTGTTTCATTTTCTGAAATTAATGGAATTTTTATCAATATTACAAGCAATGGTATTTAATTTGTTCAATACATTGGTGCAAAATTGTTCTACAAAATTGCTACATTTCATTAATTCGAATCTTAAATAATTACAAATAGAATGAAAATGTTTACCTGAAAGTATGTAAAGTGTGTTCTGTAGAAGATTGGTATGATGTGTAAGGATGTCCCGATGGCGAGAACCAGCTCAAACTTATGTACTGAGCGTTTGAAGTATGCGTCAAATCCCAAGCACCAGATTTTAAACAAAGCTTCCAAATCAAATAACGCTGTGAAGACAACCTGGTTATATAAAGTACATTGTTCAACTTATAATTAATTCAATATTTCATAATTAGCTGAATTGTTTGTTACTATTTTTCATTCATTTAACTGTTTTAGTGCAGGAACCGTCTTTATAGGTCAAAATCTGACGTATGTAGACGTAAAGACGGTCCCCGCACTGAAAGAATTAAAATATTAATATATATTAAATGGCCGTGGATCAAAAAAAAGGACATTTATGATGATTCAAAATATAAGAAAACGCTGGTCTCCTTGGTATATACAAAAATATTTCAGCGCTGTAAGGGTTAAAGGTGACACAATTTACAGCTTCAAATGACAAAAAAAAAACATTTTATTTATTAACCTTCAAAGCGCTGAATCAAATAATTTAAATTTGCACCCACTTTGAGTTGTGTCACACTACTGCGACCCACAACTTGAAGGGGTGATAATTACTCATATTTGTTTAATTTGAGAATAATTTGCAAGTGTTCATATTTAACCCTTTAACTGCCTAATTATTCAATTTGAATTTTCACCCTCTTGAAGTTGTGTTTCGCTGACGCGATCCACAACTTCAAGTAAGTGAAAAATATTCAGATTTGACAAAATGAAGGTCAGCTCTTTTCAAATCTTGCTGGTTGATGTCATATTTTATCTTTAACATTTTTAAAATGTGGTACTTAATGTGCTAATAAAAAATGAAAACCCGAATATATGCGACACTGGCGGTTAAAGGGTTAAACGCTCATTTGGCTCCCAATAACAGTGATCTGATCAGATAATAAAACAGAATCTAAATTTGCGCTTTAAGTATAAATCTCTCAAATTGAATTATTTTATTTTATGAATATACCGGTAAATGATATTCTATCTGGCTTGGAGCTTGCATGAAACCATATATATATACCGTGAAGTATATGATCACATTCAAAATCCATGATAAAATTTTGAATGTCGTGAGTTTAGAACAAATAAGTTATTAGTTATTAGCAGTTATAAGTAGCAATTTAGAAAGTTAAAGATATACAAAATAAAGCTCTGTATAATGATAGGCATCTATAATAATAAACTACCTCTGTGTAATAATAGGCATCTATCTTGATAAATGGGTCAATCACATGATCAAAATGTATGGTTGCCGTGGTGATGGCATTAGCGAGAACCAACAGCAGGATAAGTATGTGAAACAAGGCAGTTTTTAGAACTCTCTGAAGGAACGGCGGAGCAAGACCACGAGGCTTGTTCTGATCGATGGTCACCATTTTCCAACCATCACTGTCTGAATGCAGCACCTGTAAAGAAAGAGATAAAAACCCTTAGCAGAAAGACCATTTATCATTCAGGGGATGAACGGTTAGTAACCCTTATCCTGCTAATTTAATTTATTAAAAGTTTCAGCCACTTGAACTTCTGTCTCGCTACGGTGACCCACAACTTCAAGTGGCTGAAAAATATCCACATTTGTTTATTTTGATCCCAGATATTTGAAATATTGATGTTTAGACACACATTCCATTCGGAATAAAAGTGATTTGTTCGACTGATAGAACAGATTAAAAACGAAAATAATCATGATCAGCAGGATTAGGGTTAATACTAAACACTTCAACTGCAGTATTATGGTGGAATATTTTAACCCTTGTGTTGCTAGCACCATATATATATGGGTTTAAGCACATTACTAAATTAAATATTACTAAAATTGGTAAATGAATGTGTGGAAGGAAATCATCCATCATCCCTTTGAATATGAAAGGTTTTATCTGCCACTTTATAAAGTGGCTGATACAACTTTTAATATCCAAGGTGACAAAATGTGTTCATAAAATAAATTAATCTGGAAGGTGTCATAAAAGCAACACAATTTTTTCGTCATTTCAATATAACAGATATAACAGATGTGATCAGTTACAATGTATCTGTGTCTGGAAGTTGTACCATTGGATGTTGGCATCCTATATACAGATGATAAACCAACCTGTGAAGAATCAGAGTCTGCTTTACCCCCTCGGGAGCCCCACATCTGCTGAAAATGCACCCTTATCTCAGCGAACGTCTCAATAATAACAGCAATAAACACATTCTGAAAAAAATAGACTTATTTTACAGTATTGTCAGAAAAATAATATTCAATTATTTCTGCATAGCTTTATATCTTGTCATGTAAAAATGCATCAATACATACATTTTTACATGAAAATTTTTCCAGTGTTGATCGCGCACTGAAAAAATTAAAAATTTATAATGGCCGTAGACTTATAACATAGGTGTTCAAATGAAGTGGAAAAAGCTAACTAAGACATTTATGATTATTTCAAATTGAAAAAAACAACTTTGGTTTCTTGGTTTATAGAGAAATGTTGCAGTGGTTAAACCTTGTCCTGTATAAGTAGTTAACCCTTTTCCTGCTAAGATAATTTATTTAAATTTGCAACCATTTGAAGTTGTGTCTCGCCACCACAATCCACAACTTCAAGTGGCTGAAATTACTCATATTTGTTTAATTTGAGACCAAACATTTGCAAATCCTGATGTTTAAACCCTCATTTTGTTCCCAATATCAGTGATTTGATCGACTAATAAAACAGGTTAACCCTTACAGTGCTGGAATCTACTTTAGTTGACAGAATCTGACGTCTGTAGACGTCAGATTCTGACAACTAGTCGATCCCCGCACTGTAAGAATCAACCAGAATCAACATATTTCTAATAGACGTAGACCCATATCATGGGTATTCAAATGAATCAGAAAGAGCCAACTAAGACAGTCATGATTATTTCAAATCGAAAAAACCCTTTGGTCTCTCAAGGTTTTTATAAAAAATTCAGCGCTGTAAGGGTAAAAACGACAATAACATATGATGATCAGCAGGATAAGGATTATATACGGAATACGGCGTTAGCTCACAGGGGTAAAAATTCAAGGCAAATCATTGGTGGCCAGCAGGGCCACTAACTTTAAAATCTTAGTGGCCCTGTTAAAAATATAGTAGCCCTGTTTTGCGATATTATGTTTTGCAGCCGTAACTGCAGTAAAGTGGGGCTGAAAGAAAATTTGGGTGGGCCCTACTTAAACAAATCAATAATCTGTAGAATTATGAATAATGTTATATAGGTTCACTGATTTGAATGTGGAGTTATGTCTAGGTCTAAGTATAAAGTGACGGTACAATAGAGACACTTTACCTCACCTGTAAATAATTATAATTGAACAAACTAAAACAAGTGTGAGTCATTATTTTAACATTTCTAGTTACAAACATTAATATAAAAAAGATGGGATTGGCCTAATTGGTTAGTTAATTAACAACATGTGTGTATAATCACTGGATATTTTGTGTAGGCCTACTGTTAAGCCCAGATCTGATCATGTGCGTGTACTACCCACCAGAAGTCGACCCAATGGTGATTTAACACTGGGCCGGTATGTCTGACGGTGGCCCAGCATCAAAACAACACTGAGAGAACATCTCGTGTTTGCTGGGAAATCCCCTTCTATATATAGACTGGCACGTGCAGAGCGCGCTGGTCTGAAATAGCACGTGAGCGCTGCATAGATATGGAACGGAATTAGTGTCATTATTGCTCTATAAAAATGTGATGATTTTACATTTGAAATTTTATTTTAAAACTAGAAGTTGAAATAATCCATTATATTTGTTTTCAATAAATACGATATGTTCTACATTGCATAACACATCTAAAACACTCTTTTCTAACACAATTTAATATTCTCCACTTATGAGATGAAAAATATTGCCTTCGTTATCTTTCCATACATCATACAGAGATTTGGCAGGTGGCCTAAGAGACAAGCTGAGAAGGCGATGCTGCCACAACACAAACTATCAAACTCCCTTCAATTACGAGACGTTGACCCAACATTAACCCTGCATCGGGACAATGTCTCGTGTTTGCTGGGCTAACGCTGACACAACACTGGGCCAGTCTTGGCGTGTCGTTCATCCACCATTCAGCCACTTTCAAATTCAATGACCCGGCCACTATAGAGACCACACAGACACAGTTTAAAACACTTCACTGTAGATGCCGCCGACACAGTGCTTGTTTAATGTTCGGTCATTGTTGTAGATGGTGGGCCAACATTTCAGGGCCTATTCTACTGTCGCCAGCAGGACGGCTAACTATGACGGCATTGTCGTCCTTACTGAATAATAGTCGCAACGGGCAAAGGGCGACCGCCAATTTGTACCCCTGAGCTCATCGGTGTTGGCTCTATCACTGAAGTTAAGCAACACCGGGCACGGTCCATAATTGGATGGGTGACCGCCTGGGACCACCATGTGCTGTATACACTAGGACATGCTTGTAGCGATGTCGTGTGGCTCAGAGAACCACGTAATGTGGTGCAAAAGCACCCGTGGCGCAATAGCACAATAGTGCGTACTGCCACATAACATACAGGGCCCATATTCTCGTACAAGTTACGATATATCGTAGGTTTCTGATTGGTCGAGATGGCCATCTCGACCAATCAGAAGCCTACGATATATCGTAACTTGTACGAGAATACGGGCCCTGATACAGATATAAGGGTTAAGTTTCAAAACAAATAAAAAAACACTAAAACTGATGAATATGTTGTGGAAGAGGCTCAGTTATCATACATGTTTTAAAATTATTATTTTCGACAGTTTATTTTTCATCAATAGGATAAAAATGTTTGCTTCCAGCAAATCTCGAACCAAATCAAATGTCACAGAAAATTATCTAATAGTTTGTGTTTGTGATACACACTGTGTTTATTAAATAATTAAACTTGTGAGATGTCTCTTATCATATATCAGGGCTCGAAATAAGGCCATTCCTCCAGTCCGGTACAGCCAAAAAATGTGCAGGAATGGCAAAATTTTTTACTAGCCATTCGTTTGACCTATCAAATTTTAGGCCATCCTAGGACAAATGTCACTTCAAGGAATGACAGTTTTTACTCAGGAATGGCAGTTTCCTTGACTTGCCAGTCCTGTGGATTGGCTTGCCCCAAATTCTATCCCTGTATATTAAAATACTTGTCATCATTTGAAGCTGAAAATTGTGTCAGCAATTTCAACTTCAAATGAATGAAAAATGGCAGCAAATAATTCGGACAAATATTGATAGCAATCGGATTATCACTGGTACCTTGACAAGCCAGGCTAGAAAGAATATCATTGAGATGAAGAAGACAAAGCCTCTCCATGACGGCAGACTGTCAATGGTACGGTACATGATGAAAACCCAGCCTTCCTGAGATGCTGCCTCGTACACAGTGAAAAAACTAGTGGCTGCAACAAAAACAGCAATAAATACAGATACAAACTCTGCTAGACCTGATATATATATATGGCTTCTAGAAAATTTCAAATAAAATTAAATATCACAGAAGTTGGTAAAATATTTTGTGGTAGATATTGAGGTGATCAAATAATTCCATTTAGGACATGTTAACTTTTCATAAATTGAGAGCTTTTAAAAGCATTTTAAGCTAGAAATTATGTCTCTAATTCCAGCTTCAGGATGTAAATACTAACTGACAAACTGAGTGGGACAAGGGAACAGAATAGAAAAAAATATTTGAACAATTCTGCATCACAATAAAAATAATTAATATCTGTCAATAGCCTGTTGATGTTAAAGTACATATCTTGTCGTAAATAACAAATCGCCTAGTAGGTAATTTGACAAGAAAAAATTAAACACAAGAGCAGTTTCTAGTATTAAACTGTGGCATGGCAATTTTGGGATTCTGTGCAGTAGATCACATTACATAAACGAATCTAGTACATTTACAAATTATAAAGCAATATTTTAGAAGCAGCCAATCTTTAACAGAGACTGAAACCATCTCACAATATTTTTACAATAACAGAAACAATAAGAAAAGATAAAGCATATCATAAAGGCGACTGGGTTGTGAGCTAAGCGGTAATAAGAAAAAGTTACTGACCAAATTCTCCAAATCCATTGGATCCGCTCTGGCTTCGGCTGAGAACGAGGGCCATGCAAACCATATTTTTGGGGCACTGGTAACCAGCACCCTCTTTTGGAGAGCAATAGCTGTCAGGAATCGCTAAGTCGTTGATGCTTACATTTCTACAAACATAGATACAATGTCATTGGCAAAAACACAGCTGTTTCAATTGCCAGGGATCAAGCTGAACTGTGGTGGCCACTTTGAATTTCTGTAAAAGTCACCTGCACACCTTTAAATTGTTGGGAATGTGATTGTTGTGATTAACAATGTAAGGGTTAAATTACCAACAAACACCAATAATTTCTTGGTGAGTACAACACCTGGGCCTATTATTTAACTTTTTTGATTAAACCATGGAGACCAAACGTTTTTTTCAATTTGAAATCATCATAAATGTCTTAGTTAGCTCTTTATGCTTCATTTGAATACCTATGTTATGGGTCTACAAAAATTATAAATATTCTAATTCTTACAGTGCGGTGATCATCTTTATACGCCAGAAACTGATGTCTACAGACGTCAGATTCTGATGTCTAAAGTCGATCACTGCGCTGTAAGGGTTGATCAGGTATACTGCAATATATTTGAAAAGTGTGTACAAAATACATGATCGAAATGACTCCGGAAGAATCAACAACTTACTTTGGGTCTGTGCCATTTTTCACACAATGATAATTTAGTTCACCGAAGAATTGTACCCCAAGAATTCCATACAGGGACATGAAGAAGAGGAAGAAGATGGTAACATTGTAAATCTGCTGACTCGAGCGCCTATATTAAAAAAAAAGTAATAATATGTGTGTAGTAAACTGGTGATTGAATTGCTTCTGTTTGTTTTTAATATTGAATCGGATCACATTAAATTTTTTGCTATAAAATTTTATATTGACTAATATTTTAGAAGACATGAAACTGTTAATGGAAAAGTGAAAGTTAATTTATCTTTTTTTTCAACCAAAATTCATAATAATAGATGAAGAGAAATATGTTAACCATTAATGCGATCAGTTATAGAATTATTTTTTTAAATATCACAATATCACAAAATTAAGGCACATTCCTCCTGTTTCAAATACAAACTAAAAGGCTTAACATTTAGAGTACTGATGTTGACTACAGTAGAAACTCTGTGTATGACCAGTTCTTAAAAGCTAAATATGCCTTCAACCTTGAAACACTGAAATAAATTTCACAAATCAAATACATTTTCAGTCACTTAGAGTTGTGAAAAGCATTGGTGAGACACAACTTGAAGTGACTGAAAAATTGAATTAAATAGCTCAGTGGTTTTGGGGTTTAAATGGTTATAGACATATTAGCATTTTAAACTTTTCAGTATAACTTTTTGCTCAATAATATTACACACTCACTTAAAGATAGATTCGATTCTCGTCTTCGGCAGCTGAAACTTCAGAAACACCCTAAAAACTCTGACGAGGATCAGAGGTCTAGGGGATCTGAGAATCGACCAATAAGAGTACTGCTCCACCACATTAGTAATTTCAAACACCTGGAACACAGAAGTTTTAGAAATTGTGCTGCTAGCAATTTCATCTCAAATTTAAAGAAGAATACACAAACAAATTCGGCATTAGCCTTAAATTACAAACTACAACAAGAAAGATTTCAAATAAAATCCCCTTTTTAACATTGGTGCTTAATTGCTTTTTAGTCATGCTTTTGTCATTCATTTAAAGCAGGAATTGCTAACGCAATTTCCAGGTTCAAATGACGCTAAATATTTATATCTATGAAAAATAGACATATCCATAAATGACGGAAATTTTCGTCGGATTTACTCTAGTCACACCAGGATCCCTGGATCCTGGCATGCACTTCGGCCTGGAACTAGAAGTGAAGGGGTTAAAGCACTAAATTCTTTTCGTATAAACTGTGGAAACCAAAAGCCTTATTTTCAATTTGAAATCATCATAAATGTTAGCTCTTTCCGCTTCATTTCAACACCTATTTTACGGGTACACAGCCAATTTAAATATTTTAACTCTTACAGTGCAGCAGCGGACTTCAGAAGTCAGAATCTGAAATCTACAGACATCAGATTCTGACGTCTAATGTCGATATAGACGTCAGATTAGGTCGATCCCCGCGCTTAAGCGTTAACCCTGGTCCTGTTAGACCCGTGGGATATATATATGGTTTCAAGCAGGTTTCAAAACAAATAAAACATCACTGAAAATGATAAAATAGTTTGTGACCAATGCTCAGTTTATCAAATAACTAAATTTGGAATACAGTAGAATCCCGTTATAATGCGGTAGTTGGGGTCCAAAAAACGGGACCGCGTTATAAGTGGAACACGCTATAGCGGGACGAGCGTTCTACCACTGATGGTCAATACATCGGGTCTATATGGACACGCTATACGCAGCAGTGGTAGATGCTATGTGCTAGATATAACTCTGTATTTATTACAAATGAACGGGATAAATAATGAATTGGAAATATACAATATTTAATTTATCATTGATTTGCAAAATTAATTCAATAAATAAATTGTGTACAATATTTTTGAAGCGATGCTGTCTGTTTCGTGGTCAAGGCAAATATGCCAGTTCGATTGAAAAGTCACTCTTTATATAAAACTAGGGTGGGCAAGTTATTTAGTCTCATGTTTTTCCAATTGAACGCAATTAGAACCTTTTGGCTACTCGCGAGATATGATGACATTTTGGGCTCCGTGAAATCACTCCATGTGTAGTTAACAGATTTAAGTGCGACTTTAGGCGTGAATGAAAGGTGTAAGGGATCTACACCGACCCTGTGAATGCTATGGGATCTCACAATGCGTGATTAGGCTAGACGTTTTTATAACAAATACACTCTTCTGTTTCATGCAAAAAATGAGGTGTATATATATTCATTAAACTAAGCCACCACTGGCCCAAATTGAAAATGTTATGCCAGCGTTGACGCATGAATGTGGACTATATCACTGATTATTCCCGTGTGCATGGACAAAACCTCTCACATGCATTACGGTGTTATGCGAGATAGGGACGGGCTGAGCTCTCCTACCACCAATCAATGCTTTGGAACAGTTTGATTGACAGGTATTATGAGAGAGTGGGCTTTGTATCGTATATTCACGAGGCCTTGAGATTCAACGCGATTTGCTAGAATTATATTGTTTCCCATACTGTACATTATTCTTGAGGTCACAATAGATATAGGTATAGTATAGCGTCATCGCGTGACTATAGCACAACGCTGTTTCAATGCTGGATCAACATCATGATTGCTCATTGCTAACCACTGCTCTAGCGCTAAAGCCTAAATTGTATACCCTCTTAGAATAAAGTTTATTTTATTTGAGACGTTGTCCCGACATTGTGCCGTATTCATCTGCCTTGTGTAAACAGAGTAATTGTTATTGTCCTCCTTGCTGTGATCTTGCACAAGCATAACATCGCACAGGTGAGTTGTTGGACAGGAACAATCATAAACACTGATCAAAAGATGACGTGTCATTCATAAATTAGGCTATTGGCGCTAAATAATCCCCTTTGCTTAAATGAGCATATACCAGACGATAATTACTATTTCACATTACTATTTCACGATGGTCCATAACAGTATCATCACTCAGAACTCAGAATCATTTATTCGCCTCTTCCATATCGCGGTAACTGGATCACCTTATACCGCAGTATAGGCCTAACAGTACCATCACAACTCAGAATCTTTTATTCACCTCTTTAAATTTATACCACGATAACTGGATCACCATATACCGCGGCATAACATATATAGCGCGGTTACAGAATTGTTCCTTATTATTTCATATTGAACAGTAGCAGTCAGAAGATTAATCCGACGCGTTGTCCGTGGTCGCACCTGCCAATAGTGTGGCCGCGAGGGATGGGGAGGGGTGCAATGATTACTGCATGCATAATGCCTGGTCAGCACAGCGTCTCGTGAGCGTGAATGGGCGATGTTTTAACCAGACTAGCGTGATCAAGAATAAAAAATACGCACTATTAGTTAAATTTCACCCTGAAAAAAACAGGTCCATACGTGGACCGCGTTATAACCGATATCGCTGTGTAATGATTCGCGCTATAATGGGATTCTACTGTATGTCTATTTAACCCTTAAAGTGCTGAAATATTTCTATATAATTAAATCAGGAGAATAAGGGATTCTTTTCAAATTAAAATCATCATAGTCTTAGTTAGCTCTTTCTGCTTCAATAGAATTGATGTAATTAATCTAAGACCATTATAAATATTTTACTCTTTCGGTGCAGAGATCAATTTCAGACATCAGAATCTGACGTCTATAGACATCAGATTCCTACGTCTAAAGTCTGTCCCACATTGGAAGAAATAAATAGGCATATTTTTCGTCATTCGAAGCTGGAAATTGCGTTAGCAATTCCAGCTTCAAAAGAATGAAAAATAAAACCAAACAATTCAGCAGGACATAGGTTAACCCTTTCAAGCCTGAATTTAACATTGTCATCTTCATCCACTACAAGCGGCGAATTGCTGTCGCAATTCTCGACTTGTAGTGGATGAAGATGATTTGATGTGGTTTAAAAATTGAAGAAAATTACCATGTATTGGTAAGCCAGTTTCATGGAAATTTCTGTTCAGAAACCCTTAGTTGTAGGAAAAGTAAGTCTGTTTTCAGAGATGTAAAATGATGCTTTAATGCATCATGGGGGCTTAAAGGGTTAAGGTACTGAAAACACTACTTACCTGTAGAATAACAGATGACCACAGACAGGTGACCATGATACCGTCAAACTTACACCAATGATCTTTCAGGTAAGGTACGTCTCCCTAAAAAAATACAGTAATTCCAGTAATTCCCAACCATGTAAGCACTAAACAAATGTTATCATAGCAATTACAAGTTTTTTGTGAGATAAATAGATAAATTGATGTTCAATTAGTACGAATTGTAAATGTTTGCTCTTAAATTAAAAAGATATGGGTAATTTTCACCCACTTGAAGTTTTGGAGGTACAGTTTAAAATAAACAGAACTACAACATTCAGAACATTTGGTTGACTGCCATTTCCCAAATTTTCTTTCATTGAAATACAGACTAACAGTCCAGGGAGTCCTAGAATGTTGTTGTCGATATAAATTTTGCAAAGATTCATACTAGGTCATCTGTGACGATCTCTGGCTGCTTGCAACACTATAGGACATCAATTATTACAAATCCTACACGGAGGCACAATTTTAAATGGACATGATAACCACTATCAGAAAATTTGGTTGACTGCCATCTCCCAAATTTTCTTTCATTGAAATGCATACTAACAGACTGCAAGGAGTCTGTTTTAGTACCTAGGATGATGTTATCCAAATAAATTTTGCAAAGATTCATAGTAGGTCATCGGTAAAAATCTCTGGCTGTTTGGAAAATTAGGACATCTATAATTACAAATCCTACACTTATATACAAATAAAAACAGCCTTGCAGTCTAGAGTGATCATACCATTATCACTTTGAGCCGGAGATTTGAAAAAGAGGTTTGTAAAAATGATCAATTTTCTTACGTAAACTAATTAGAAAGTGATGACTAACCTTGATAATGCCACGAATGTGCATCTTGGCGATCATCTCTGCAGTGAAGAGGAAAGTGACAATCAGGTCGATGGAAAAGGTGACATAGACAAGCGAAGGATGGACAACAAATGTCTTTGGAGTGTTCATACTGACAGAGATCAAACTGAAGAGCGCACATCCTCTGAGGACCCGACGCACACCTGTCAACAAAAACACAGTCACCTTATCTTAACCCTTTAAGCCCTCATGATGCATTAAAACAGACTTAATTTTCCTACAACTGACGCTTTAGAAGGAAAATTTCCATAAAACTCTTTTACCAATACATGGCAATTTTCTTTAAATTTTCACTCACTTCAAATCATCTTCATCCACTACAAGTCGAGAATTGCGGAAGCAATTCGCCGCTTGTAGTGGATGAAGATGACAGTGGTAAATTCAGACTTGAAAGGGTTAACCCTTCGCCTGCTGATTCGCATATTGTCGTTTTTAATCTGTTTTATTGGGCGATCAAATCACTGATATTGGGACTGAAATAAGTGCTTAAACATCAGGATTTGCAAATGTTTCATCTCAAACTAGAGCCTGACGGCACTGAAGTAGAGCTTGCGCCGACCTTCAGGGTTATTGTTCTACGGATAGCTAAAATGGAGCTGTCTCACAATAATTATTAAAGCTGCTTAACTGTTTTGCTTATTTTAATCAAAAGACCAAGTCATAGAAAATGGTGTTTAATTTATTATTTAACTGTTTAAAGTATTAAAACCCAGTGGGGGTTTTTGAACTTTAAAGTCTGAAATTTAAAGTCCAAAATTCAAAATCCGAAGGACGGAGTCTGTCCGAAGTACAGTATATCCAAAGTATAAAATCCGAACGCTAAGTCTAAAGTTCAAAGTTTGAAGTTTGAATTCTGATGTCTGAGGTTCGAAGTCTGTCCGAAGTCTTAAATCTGAAGTGTGAAATTCAGAAGTCCGAAATCCGAAGTCTGATGTTCGAAGTCTGGCGAGGTCCAAAGTTTGAAGTAGGAGTCTGACGTCTGTCCGAAGTTTGTCTGAAGTCTGTCATAAGTCTGAAGACTGCCCGAAGTCTGTCTGAAGTGGTCTGCATGATAGCAATCACCATTGATCAGCAGTTCTCCTGATCCTCATAATATATATTATAATGTATTTCTTGAGTTTATTTGGTTACATATGTATGTTTGTTTTTGTTGTGTGACAAATAAATCGTCCGAGTCTTTGAGTCTGAAGTTTGACGTCTGTACGATGACAATGAAGGCTACAATCCGACGTCTGAAGTATGTCCGAAGTCCACAATCCAAAATCTGAAAACTGATGTCTAAAGTCCACAATCTGAAGTCTTCTGTATGAAGTCTGATGAAATCTGAAGTTTGATGTCCGACGTCTGTCCGAAAACTGTCTGAATTATGTCTAAAGTCTGAAGTACTAAGTATGTCTGTTCAAAACCTGGAGTCCAAAGTATGTACAAAGTCCAAAATCTGTGTCTGAAACCAAAGTCTGAAATCTGTCAGTTGTCTAAGTCTGAAAACGAAGTCCAGAGTCTAACGCTCAAAATTTGAAGTTTGAAAGTCTGAAGTCTAAAGTCTATCTGAAGTCCATTCAAAGTTTTTTCAATTATTATAACTTTGTCATACAATAGGGCCTACCTGTATTATATATTGTGTGTTTGTAGATCAATTATGACAATAGCAGACCAATTGTACCGATAAGCCTGCATATTCCTATAATTATTTTAGGCCTAGTCTAATTTTCATTTCTCCGTTTATCAAACGAGGTCTACTATATTACA
The DNA here is from genome assembly GCA_964017125.1 of Flabesymbios commensalis. NCBI lineage: Eukaryota > Metazoa > Annelida > Polychaeta > Terebellida > Flabelligeridae > Flabesymbios > Flabesymbios commensalis. Next base: position 64,833,128 of record OZ024916.1, read on the forward strand.
ATCTTATCCGAAGATCTATCAAAATATATAAATAGGTGAAATAATATTTCAGAATGAGATTATATAAGACTAAAATTCAATCAACAAACAATATAAAATGCGAACACACGTGTAGGCATACATGTATTTATTATACAAACGATTAGGCCTACCACTAATACAATTTATAATATTTATAATTATATTGATCAGAATTTAATTGGACAGCCTCTCTCCCAATGTAGCAAAATTTCATCACGGACACCTCCAGGATAACCGGAGCGCTGGCTATGTACCCAACAAACACGATGAAAATTGTTGGAGCTGTTAGTTTCTCAATGATGGGCCAATGACAGACACGCTGACCTAACATTGAAACAGCATTGGTTGAATGTCTTGTGTAAGTGTTTGCTTGGCTCGAGCAAAAAAAGGATGTCCCCCATGAACTGCTTGTCGCGCTATTCACGTAGACAGAGAATGGAGGCAGAATATTATAAAGACATAATTATAACATGACTGTATCCAGGTATCTGCATAGATACAGATCCCGGGATACAGATACATGATGATGTACTACCTTGTGTTTTCTGGGCAGGTGGGAAGACTGCATCGTATTTCTACAGATCTGTAGAAATATGATGCAGTCCTCCCAGCAAACATGAGGCATTCACTTAATACTGTTTCAATGTTGGGCCAACGACGGCGGCCAACACTGAAACAGCATTGGTTGAATGCCTTGTGTAGCCTTGTGTTTGCTGGGCGGTGTCACTGCGTTGAGGCCTAATGCACGTGCCGTGCATACAAGCACTCTGGAGGATTTGTTGACCCAGTGAACTGTATATACATGTAGTTCACTGGGTTGACCTGTACGCTGTTTACTGGGCCACGCGTAATCTCTAAAGGCTGACACAGTATCACAGAAAAAACAAATATTTAACTGTGTTTATCTGAGTATTTAAATAGAAATCTAAAAATTGGAGCTCGTAGTGCAATGAAGAAAGTTCTTTTTAACAGACACATGACACAATGCATTTAGCTCAGACAACTGCAACAGTAGAGCTTTGCTCTACTAATAAAACAAATATGACCAATTTTCAGTTACTTGAAGTTGTGGGTGGCCCCACAACTTCAAGTATGTGAAAATGTAAATAAATAAAATTCAGCAGGATAAGGGTTAACCCTTACAATGCTGGAATCTTTTTATGTAAACCATGAGACCAAAGGGTGTTTTCAATTTGAAATCATCATAAATGTCTTAGTTAGCTTGAATTGAATACCTTAGTATGTTATGGGTCTCTGGCATTTTTTTAATTCACTCAGTGAGTCACAATCTGACATCAAAATCCTATCCCCGTGACTATCTAGTGACATAGCAGTGGAAAATTGTACCAAACTGAAAGTGACAATTTAGTCTGTGACTGACCTATTTTGTTGACCCATTCAATATCTGCATTGTCATTGAGATTATCATCCGGACCATAGTCTGCCAGGGGGATGTTATCACCCCGCAGACTCTGCTTCCGCTTCAACATCGTGTTACCTCAATCCAACTAACACATGCTAAAATCTAGCTTTAAAAACAGATTGCTCTCCCGTTTTATTCCAGTCACACTTCACATTTTTCTGCATTTTCTGAATAGTTTCTGAAACAAAAATAAAGACATTTTAATGACACATCTGTCTGTATTTAAAACTGCCTGCCAAAAAGAAAATATCTATCTAGATCTAACTGTAACTTTGGAAATATTTAATACAATTTTGCGTATCTTGCAGGCTAGCTAGATGAAAATTTTGCATTTTCAATAGCTTATTGGGGCGATCTGTCTATTATTTTGGTTGTCAATTAAATTCACAGGAGTGACAGGGAGTTAATTGTCAATTATATTAATTTTTTTATTTACAGTTTCTGAACTTGAAGTTCCCAGAACTTGAAACCCGAGTTGGGAACCGGAACGTGGGAACTTCCGAATGTGGGAGCTTCAGAACTCGAACCTAACACAGGCTATAATTTATAGGCCCATTAATCCATTGGATACTGAATATTTATTGAATCTACCTAGCTCTAGTAGGCCTACTCACTCCTAGTTTACCTATGATATGTAGATTCAATCAATTTTAAAATTGTCCAATAAAACTATGCAGAACCTTTTTTGGTAACTGCCGCCATGCTAAAAAAAAATTTTGACCACATTCCAGTTTTTACCCAGCAAGAAAAATGCTGTGCTAGATCAAAATCTGAGCTAAATTATAAAAACGTCCAAAAGATGGCACCTCAATGTTGCAAATTGTTAAAAGGATACAGAATCCAAAACTTCACCAAGACACTTGAACTTTTTAAAGCAGCTGAAGAAAACTACTAGTAGTGCAGCCTTCCCCAGGTATCTCATTTCTTTGAGATTCCACATTGTTCTGTCCGAACAGCCATGATGTCATCCAGAACTTCCTCATAGGGCAGTGGACATAGTCTATTTTCATTTTTTTGTATTTTCTTACAAAAATTAAAAAAATGGCACATATGTAAAAATATCTTCAGAAGGGGCCACGCGCGTTGTACAGCATGCCTGTTCCACTTACCTCTTCAAGCATTTGTTGCAGCTATCATAAAATTAAAGGCGAGAGCTGGCATTATTTTTTGTAATTGCGAGAAATCTAATGATGCATGGGAACCCCCAGAACAGGTGATAAAAGTGCCATTAAAAACAAATAACTCTTTTAATCGATCTACAATGATGCCTTCATTTTTACCAGTAATAGTGAGCAAAAAGAACAAACAAACAAGGAAAAATATGTCTTTTAATGCAGTGTATCACAAATTTACATAGGCTACCATAAATCCTGAGAAAACACGAAAAACACCAAAATGACGTCTTCGGACGTAGGCTACCTACTTAATGACCCAGTTGACCAGAACAGGTGATAAAACTTTAATAAAAGTGCCATTCAAAACAAATAACTTTTTTAAATGTAATTCTACAATGATGGCTTCATTTCTACCAGCTAAAAGAACAAATAAAGAAAATTATTTCTTTTATTAGGTAGATTCAATGAATTTTTAAATTGTCCAATAAAATTATGCTGAGCCTTTTTCCGTAACTGCCGACATGCTAGAATAAATATTTGACCACATTCCACAGTTTTCACTGATCAAGAAAAATGCTGTGCCAGATCAAAATCTGAGCTAATGATAAAAACATCCAAAAGCTGTGACCTTAATTTTGAAGATTCCGGCAGCGATACAGAAGCCAGCTGAATAAAACTACTGAGATGTGCTATCCCGCAATACTGTAACAGAGCAAATACATCACATAACAATCAGAAATTTGGGCATAGCCTGCGGCCCCATTTTTTTTCAAGTCCTCGAGGGGGTCATGGAAGAAGAAAAATTTTGATGGATTCTCATTTTTATAGCCATGAAACTTCCATTTTTACTCTCGGTGCGCACCATGAGGAAGTGCAGGGTAGGCAAACAAAACTTTAACCAGGTTTTACCATGGGCAAACTAGTGCAGCCTTCCCCAGGTATCTCATTTCTTTGAGATTCCCACATTATTCTGTCCAAACAGTCTTAATGATGTCCTCCAGAACTTCCTCACAGGGCAGTGGACATAGACATAGTCTATTTTCATTTTTATAAAAAAAAATTAAAAAATGGCACCTGCGTAAAAAAAATTATCAGAAGGGGCCACAGCATGCCTGTTCCACTTACCTATTAAAGCATTTGTTGCAGCTATCATGAAATTAAAGGCGGGAGCTGGCACCATTTTTCATAATTGCGAGAAATATAATGATGGGAACCCCCGGAAAAGGTGATAAAAGTGCCATTCAAAGCAAATTATTCTTTTAATTCTACAATGATGGCTTCATTTGTACCAGGTATAGTGAGCAAAAAGAACAAACAAAGAAAAATATGTCTTCTATTGCAGTGTATCACAAGTTCACACAAATCCTGAAAAAACACGAAAAAACACATCATAATGACTGTTTGAATGTGCCTACTTTTATTGCAGTGTAGACCCCTATCATAAATTCACATAAATCCTGAAAAAAAACACGAAAAAAAAGACCCAAATGACTTCTTCGGACATACCCAGTCTAGTCCTGGCCAGGTAGAGCTCCCCACGTGACATCAATTTATGAATGAAACTATGATTGATGAGGTAATGTACCACATGAATGGTCATTCATGAATCCGGGAAGTACGGGAAGTTGTAGCTAGTACCCAAGGTAACGGCGGGTATACTCGAAATAGAAGGGGTAATGTCGAACACCAAGTAGGGTATAATTGAACACCCACCCATTTTTTAATCTAAAGAGAAAATACCCAGTTTAGAAGCATGAACATGCGCAGTATACTCAAATATGATACAAATAGAAACAATGCCCAATGTAATTCGTCCACAAAGAAAAATATAAAACAAAAAATATTGGAAATGCCATTGTTCGAGATTAGCCGAATCTGAGATTTTTTTCTCATTGTTTCCTTCATATTTCTTTTCAAACCTACATAGTAATGTCACAATCGTTTGTAGGCCCACACATCGCTCCATTGGTGTATTTCCTTTCGCAATGACGCATTCACTGTGAAACTGTGGTGTATGGGCATAGTGTTCACAATTAGACGAAACCAAATTAATTGATGGGTCTATTTCCGAGTAGGCTATGTCCCAAACGATTGGGCTATCATGACCAAAAATTGTTTTTTGATGTTTTTATATACAAAAGGCGCATTGTAAGGTACATTTGCCCATGGGCAATTGCACGGAAGATAATGATATGTAGGCCTATTATCAATCGTGGAATTATTTTTATATGGATATAAAAATAATTCCACGATTGATAATAGGCCTACATATCATTATCTTCCGTGCAATTACCTTTTTTTATAAAGACATGTCTAGACTACTTTACGACATTTTGAAAGTGACTTTTTAAAATAGCAAAATTAATTGATATGAAATTGGCCCATAATAACAGTGAGTGACAGAACAGTCATGCACAACGGGCAGCTCTGCCTAAGACAATTTATTCATGTATAGCCAGTAACGGGATGAAATGTATTAGTAATGTTCGGAAATACTCCCTGTTCGGAAAAACCCGAACCCGCTCTGCCCTCCAACAAAAAAACGTTACCTACTATGATGAATAGACCTATGATTTAGGCCTATACTCCCCGTCATATTAAAAATGATCAACCAGAATCGCATGTTTTTTGGCGATTTCTCCGTCAATTATAAACCGATTTCCTTCAAATTTTGCGAAGGCCTTTTTCTATTCAGATCATAACAGCCCTGAAAATTTCGTAAAAATATATAGCGTACGGTAGGTATGAAAAGCGAGGGAGACCTATAAAGCGAAAGAGGATCAATAAGAGGCTTCGTATGGCAGTGTAATGCATGTATATGATGTATATATCGATGTCACAATAAAATATATGCTTGTATTGTCGCTATGCAATTATTATTTTTTTTTTTGGGAGACAATACAGGTCCAGTTTTGTGAAAGAAAGAGACTCCGCTTCGTTTAAAAGTCTCTTTCGCTTTGACAGGCGGCTGTGAGCGACACCTGGTGTGTACCCGGTAATCATTTAGCCCGCTCGCGTTCCTGCTAAAACACGAACATCACGTATGTATCTAACGTTACCACTGGCGCACGAATCATTAGTAATCAGCCAAAATAAAAAAAGTAAATAAATAAAGAGTTATAGGGTACTTTTTAATAATAAATAATATATATATGTTTTATATATGTAAATGTAACGAAAATAATATTTAAATCTCCTTAGTCTCCACAAGTATTCCTACCTTTTCATCGCAATTGAACAAATAGGCCTACATATTAGTAATAAAAATCACACAGAATAACAAGAAATAAAAGAAATACAAACTGATCATGACTCGCACGCCGGCATAGGGCCTATTGTATCATGGGCGCGTATTTTCCAAACGCCGGCCACAAAAAAGAACACTGTATACAGGCTAATAGCTTACTATCTATAATACTATAACAATACCCTGTAGCGCTCAAGATTACAATATAAACTAGTTGCATCTGGATATGTATGTCATTCATATATATATAGCCCTATACACCAAAGCTCTCTGTGTATTTAAGAGTCGGTCTAGGTGAGATGCAATTGAAAAGAAAACCGCCTAAAACACAATTAACTTAACAGTGGATAACACACGGGGGGGGGGAAGGGTGTCACCTCCGCGTGGTCCCCCCTGGGCAACTTCTTAGAAGGCCAAGCACACCCAAACCTTTCATCAAACCAGGTTTTTCTATTTTTTTGACGTGAAGGTTTTTGTGTTTGCTTTCCGGTGGTACTGAGGTTGTTATGTTTATTTTCGAATAGTTTTTAGTTCAAATTCTTTATATATTCTCTATATATTCATATTTATATATTTTATATATTTTTTCATTGTACTTGTGGTGCCTTACAGTGCTCTCACGGATTATGATCGCTCTGTCGTGCTAGTTCTCGATGACAGACCCGATCCCCAGCTGTGGGGGCATTGTAGGTCTACTCATAATTCCTCTATGATTTGTTTTTTGTGTTTGCTACGGCTTTGAATTTTGTATTATATTGTATATTATGTATTTGTGTACATTACCTATCATGTTGAATGCTTGTTGTATGAATGTTGTATGTCAATAAAATATATATTATATTTACGCATAATATGTGTTATTGTGTTTTTTTTTATATATAATTAAAATAATATATTACGCTGCTATCAACGCTATCCTGATTGCTTCAGTACTGTACACGGTCTGTCACTTGTGACAACCCGTTCTATTCACCAGATGGCCCCACTGTTGGCCGACTGGGCAATCTGACAAAATGGCGGCCACCGGCGATCTTAATAATGTCTCACTCGTTGTTGTTATCATTCTTTTTGTCAACTGTTGCAATAATTATAGCCGGTTTCGATACAGTTATATGTATATTATGATGTTTATAACATATATTTGTATATTTAGTTATAAATTGCCATCTCATATACACACATTCGGCCTCTTATTGATCCTCTCTCGCTTTATAGGTCTCCCTCGCTATTCATACCAACCCATAGCGTATTTCAAAAGTTAGACTATTTGACATGTAGTAAATTGAAATTATGACGTCCCTCTATAACCCCATTAAACTACTTTACTACTAATTCTAGAATTTTATTACATGGCAAATTGTCTAACTTTTAAAATATTATATATAATTTTTCGAATTTTTTACCGCTGTTAGGATTTTAATAGAAGATGGCGTCTGCAAAATTTCAAGAAAATCAGTTCAAAATTGACAGGGAAATCGCCGAAAATCATGCGATCCTGGTTAATTTAACGGTGAGTAACTGAAGACTTTCAGAGTCTATAAAAACAACGTGCGAAAAAAAATTGCACCTAAAAATGAAGACTTCGCATTTGATTTCACTTAATTTGCTAAACCACATTTTTCATTGCACGTCAATCAGTTTTGTCGTCAGTAGTCGATTAGATATGATCTAGATCTAATCTATCATAACAGTTCAACGACATGAACAGCTGATGACATGGAATGGTCAATGAGTAAACACTAAACGAGCTGTCAAAATCAGTCTCAATGTTTTCCTTTCCGCATCTTCTTGACAGATGGATAGACGAGACCCGGATGAAGCAGCAGCAGCAGCAGCAAGAGGTCAAGGTCGGCGGATTTGTTTGCTTGTGATAGCTAGCCCTGGAAGCTGGTGTGAATATGAATAGCGAGGCTTCGTATGGCAGTGTAATGCATCTATGTAATATATATGTATCGATGTCACAATTTAATAAATGCCTGTAGGCGTATTGTTCTTATACAAATATTTTGTTATTTTCTTATTTGGGAAATAAGACAGTTCCAGTTTTGTGATAGAAAGAGACTCCGCTTTGTTTGAAAGTCTCTTTCGCTTTGACAGGTGGCGACACCTGTTGTATACCCGGTAACCATTTAGCCGCTCACGTTCATCAGTGTTCATGCTAAAACCATTCACAATCATGATCAGATCCACCATTTTTTCACTAGTAGCGCCTGGGGCGTGCCCAGCGGGATTTCTCGGTGGCCCGGAACTCCCCCCCCGACATGACTGAAAAAAAATATTTTAGCTTGTAGGCCTATATAGGCCTAGGCCTACCTGCTATTTCCTTGCCTCCTCACCTGGCACACAGTGTCTCACTCGACACACTCCCAATATGGCCAATAATGTTATAGTCAGGGTGTCAAAATAGAAAATTATGATGTCGCTAAACATTTTAAGTACAAGCAAGAGACCACTTAAAATATTATCTTCAGCATTCCTATATGAGGGATTCTATAATTTTAAGCACCAGCACTGTCCGCACCTTTTAATATTTATTATTGAATATTTTGATTTAATTTGATTACATAAATGCAATGAATGACCTTTATTTTACAATATAGCAATATTACAACTCAAAAAATTCTAACATAAATGTGTTTTTTGAAAGAAATATTGTGTAAATTTAGCCAATTTTAGCCAAAAAGCCTTGTCCCACATACTAAATCCCACATAAACAGGCGATTTATTCTAGACTTCCTGTATTATATATTATATTTGTTTCTGATATAATGTTAGTGCACAACACTATCTATAAGATTATATACAAGTTTTTCAAAATAATTTTATTATTTTACCACTTTTTATGCAATTTATGTCTGTCCCACGTTGCAGCGACTCTCCGTAACGCTTATAGTTTTCAGGTAATTTCTATACTTTTTCTGACCAAAATATCACTTGTCTGGTGCAAAACAGTTGCGCGAGACCTTCATGCAGTGAATCGTGAAAAAAAAGTATAATTAATGTGTTTTTCTTCAGAAATAATGTAAGGTTTGTGCAAGTTTTTGGGTGAGTATTTTAATTCAACGTCTCTCCGTAACGCGATTTTTTACACATAAATACTGCAATTTAACTTTTAAGCACCCTACAACCTCCAAGCCTACTACAACCTCATTTGAAAAAAACAAAACTAATCATAGTATAGCATAATACATAGATGTTATGGACGATTTAGTAAAAAAAACGTCTCTCCATAACGCATATTTTCTGTCTCTCCATAACAAAAATAAAAAGGTTATGGAGGGAAAAAGTAGTCACAAATTACCCTTTTACTCATTTAAAAATAGCTATAAACCTTTATGAATTTGGTATTTTAACCAGCAAGTGACATTTGTTGAAATAGTAACTTTTCTTTTTGTCTTTTAAATTGTGTTGGCATCGATATTTAGTAGGCCTATTTGTTCATTGTCACTCCATAACAGAAATAATTGTCGTTATGGAGAAACAATGTTCGTTATTATTACTCTCCATAACGACAATAATCGTAACGGAGAGAAATTCTTATTTCATTATTTAAGGGTTATTGTCATAAAGTGATTTTTTCTAAATTAAGTGATCAACATTATAATAACCATGTTTAACTACTTGTTAAATATTGTATACTTTTGTAGAAGGGTCACTGAGAAATTTAAGTTTGAAGATTACCCCGTAACATAAATTGGTCTCTCCATAACGGTAAATTAGTCTCTCCATAACGGTAAGAAAAATTTAAATTGATAAAAATAATCATTTAAAAGTGAAATTAAGCTCTGCTGACAACGCTATGTCAATAAACAAAGCTAAGTTGACATGTGTTTAAATTTTTGACAATATCCAGACAATCTCATATATCAAGGAAAATATCATCACTGGTGCCTAAAATTATAGAATCCCTCATATACCATATTGAGGTGTCTCCAAACTGAATGTTAGCTTTTCATGTATTTTAAATGTATTTTAAAAACATACCCATTTCTGGTCTATTTTAGCGGTAAAATTCAGTTTTAGTGATTCTCCGCTTTGAAATAATCTACCAGTCCTTCTTCACAGATTAGCCTGATTTTTTTACTTTTCATTCCAAATAGCCTAGTCATTACCCAGTAATAGACATAACTTGATATCTCAAATATAAATGGGTTTTTTTCTAATTGACAATGGTAAAAATAATCCGTCAAAATTTAGATGATTATTCAATCTGTGAAAGTTGAATTATTTTCTGAACTATTTGTTTTGATTTTACCTTTGGGTTAGGTTGGATATGATGAGCTCCTTAGCTGTGCAAATATGCAACTCTATGTTGTAGTTATTATCTGGTTATACCGTTTTTAGTATAGATTAGTTATATTATAATGCATCTTCCGGAATGCAGGCATGTGTTCAGTATAGAGTCGCTGCACCGTCCCTGCAGCTCGCAAAGATTTGTAATCAGTGATAATTGCAGTTCAGCATTTTTTACGAAAAGGCAGCTGTTAAATTTTTTGATTATTTGTCACGCAATAATAATATCCAAAAAATCTCTCATCCGAGGTGATTATGTGGGGATTGTTTATCCGTTTACCAGAGGTTTTGGTCGCGTTTCGGCAATTTTTCATAAAATGGCGGTCATTTAAATGTTGTAATATCGTTATTTCAACAACTGCTTCTCAGCATCAGGCTACTTGTGATTGACAAGTAAATATACTTAACTGCACGACTGCAAATCAAAAGGGTTTGGTCGCAGTTCAGTGATTTTCAAGAAAATTATAATTTTCAAGAAAATTATAGTTATTAATCATTTTTATGATACCTTTTTGTTGGAATCTAGTCATTTTTTTGACAACAAGAATTATTTATAATGACAGCAATATTCGAACCCAGTACTTCTTTCGATTCATAGCCGAATTTAGGGAGCCATCGTTTGTGGACCAAACGGAGTAAGACAAGAGGAGGATGTGATGTTTCAACACTGATCGAAAAAGTTGACAATTTTTGATCAAACAAGTAAGATATTGGTTTATATATATATGATAATTATATAACTAGAGCTCTGGCCACACAACATTATAGCAACATTTCTATCCCAGTATACGACAATCATCGAAAGAGCTGAATAATAAAAACAAACTAGCGAATCTGGAAGGAGGTCGAAAGAGCAGACATTCTTACACTAAAATACTCTTGCAAATGTCAATGAGAAGCCCAGATTGGCAAATATAGAAACAAAATTATGGATAATAGGATGAAACATTATAATAAGAGTACACATGTTAATATCAGAGGTATAGAGACATGTACAATCATAGGCCCCTATATATGGTATTATTCATCTGTAATTATGACTTTGATGCAGAGAAATCAGAGCGGGCTCTAAGTTCTTTGAATTATATTATATTCCAGTGGTGGATTCAGTTTCTACCATAATATTATATGAATGAAACATACTTTCATCTTCCGATCAGACAGCATACATCGGTATAATGTTGCATGCTCATGGCGCTAAACAAGAATACTTTGAGTTTTTGTTTTTGTCGAGACACTCGTCATCTACTAATATGGGATAATATCCTGGTCAAGTTTCTTTGCTGTTAATTTTTAGATATATAAACCAAGAGATATGGATTGAGACAATCATGAAATATTGCTTTTCCCCAATTGATAATAGAAATCCCAAGGGATGTCTAAGCTGAAACAGTCTAGATAATAATTTATGTGTTATATTAATAGTTTCTTCTGATGCATCAATCAATGTGTCACTAAGATCGATGTTCAGGAGTTGTAAGAACTACAGTAGCGAATTAGCTATTCCCACACAATTTTCTGTAATAATAATACAATCATGTTAGCCGGGCAAAATATATATGAAAGACATATGTGATGATTTACATTGCGTGCTATTTGCATTATTAATCAATGATGTACGTTGAGCTATGTCTGCCACATTGGTCTTTGGCAGACTTAGAAATCTTGGTGAAAATGTATGTGTGAAACCGGAAAATGGGATTCAGCTAAGCCCAATACTCCGTCACACTGCCGAAGTGGAGGAGGCATCACCTCTCACTTAGGGTATGGGAATTTCCCCCAGGAATATGTTTAATCTTGGAAAGCCTGATGTCTGGTGGAAATGAATGATGTACAGGTGATGACGTGAGGGTGGGGTGACAGGGCATGGTGTGTTTTCCTTCACTCGCCCAGTAAGGGCTTCTGGGCATGTCCAGGGGCACCGCTATCCTCGGGTCGGATAATCCCCAGATTACCAATAGCTAAGGGTAACTCCATTCATCACATGTGTGAGACATAATGTCAAACACTCTATTGCCGGTTGTTTCATGGCTAGCACGGCCAACATCAGGGCCTGCACTGTAGTGACACTGCACTGCCAGTGGCTGCACTGATATGGGAGCTGCATTGTCACAGCTGCTGAACGGAGGAGCCAGGGTGCGCCGCTGGCAATCAATCAATGAAGCATCAGTGGATAGAAAACACTATTTACCTATCCCCCCCACCATACCCATGTCATCTTTTGTACATCATTATGTTTTATTGCCATATTGTATTGTTTTTGCTGTAGGCCTTACATGTCCATCTCGGCAGATAAGCGTCATCAAGCCTTTTTTAATTATATATATTTTCTATTATTTCAAGTTTCTCGTCCTGTATATGGATTGTGTGATCAATTCCAACCCCGGGATGCTTGACATGTGAGGCAATGCCAGATTTTCATTTGAATTTTCATTCTTGTTATATTACAATAATAGAACATGTATATTCGGCGTTGTTAGGCATCTTTCCATTGGTGGATCAACTTCAGATTTTCCACAACCATAGACTGATGGTTGCCTGCAACAAGGTGAAATGACACTCTCCTCTATTTTAACATGTTTCAATAACGTGACACCTGCGCTGGTCATGTTGTGGCTTGAGACAAGTCGCCCATGTCAGAGGTTCAGTTGTGGTCAATTAGACTTGTCAGATTGTTATTCGGAAAAACTCAGTGAGGATTTGGCTATGGTTAATTGCACTTTTCCCTTTGTTGTAAATGTTTGTGATGTTAATACCCGTGTATTATAATTTGTAATATGGTATTTCAATTACCATTGCCGTTTTACACAGCAGTGCGACAACTTCACTTATATGCCACAGGAGGTCTATTTCACCTTGTCGCAGGCACACATCGCTATCTTGACCAAAGAGGTGGCCAATGGGCATTTAAAAAGTAAATAATTAATCCCCCTACTTAATCTGATTGATTTCCCTGAGTAGGGCTACCAAGTCTTGTCTACTGTAAAAGTACGATATGGGCCAACATGATAATTGTCAAGTAGGAACACGCCGGAAGGTCTTTAGGGAGAACATATTGTGAGCGACAGGTTATCTAGTATAAACAAATGGAATTATGGAATTATGCATGTGGTCCTGTGACATATTTTGAATGTGATGTGGAAATTTAAGATGAATTTCTATTTCCAATACAAAGTTATGAAACATTGTATTGGGCTGGAGTTTGTTTAACCTTAGATAAACCGACCAATTATTGTAAAAATGGGTGATAATTTCAAAGGCTCCTCCAATAATACCTTAGAAATCAGATTTCAGCTTGGAGACTCCTGGTTTGGGTCTTTAGAGATGCTAGAGAATGTCTTGGCATTGGTCTCCATCTTGTACTAAAAATGTTTAGCGAAAGTGTTATCTGGGCACATATCGCAGTTTGACGCCCTGACTATTATGACGCTTGCAGGTTTTATCAATGTAATATGACAAGAAAACTATTCGATAGGCCCCCTATAGGCCCCTATATAGGGCCTATCATTAGTTTTCTTCGTTAGGGGGGCCTGTAGGATCCCTGCTTCGCTCGTTTACTGTGACAGTCGTCTCTGCTCTCCCCGGACGCGGTGAGACGGGAGATGACTGCCTCGTTTTGGTACTTCAGTGCCGTGTGCATGGGGCTGGATCCCATGCGGTCGTAGTATTCTTCCCGCACTTATGATATAGCTCTTGGCGACTGCGGACGTGCCGCCGGTCGTCCGCTCGGAGTTTGACTAAGACGTGTCGTGCGCGGGGTTGTGCATTGCTGTTATTCGATGTCTAGACCAATAAACATAATAATCTGAAGAGAAGTTTTGTGAGTTAATCGGAACCGTCGACCTGGCGGGGAAAGATGAAGTTTACGATATGTTGGTGAGTGTTAGCTGGCTTCTGCCGTTCACCCTTCAACGAGCCACCACCCAACTCCCACACGGTGACCCCGACGTGATACTCGAGTACTGCCCCTAACGATCAGCGAATGCAATAAATCGTTTTATATTTAGCATGTGTTGGACGCACCATCCACACACGTGCTCGATACGTGCGCCAAACGATAAAGACTGCGAGACCAGCCACACGCATCGCACTATTACATTATTTCACATTGTATCGCATGTAATTTACGTAGTCACTTTGCATGAGCAATTTACCTAAAAGATTGAGTATATTTTAATTACGCGACTATTAGGCTACTACAGGCCTGGCAATATTGTTTAGAATATGTGAATCGTAATTACATTATCGAGCAAAATATTTGCTAAATTATAATGGACATGTTAATTAAATGAATCGGTTGGTCGCAGCTATGCAGCATATGTAATTTATCGGACAATTGGTGTTACAAGGATAGGACAATTGGTGTTACGAGGATGGGACAATATTTTAATTACGGATGCTGCGACGACAACCACCCACGCTGTATTAACAATAACCACCCACGCTGTATTTTTTCACACCCTGATTAGTTATAAGAGGTTATGTTATATACAACCCCCGCTACTTCACGACGCAGTCTCCTACAGGTTAGTTGGGTTCCTACGTTGTCACTAACCCGGGGGTAATGTAGGATCCCTGCTTCGCTCGTTTACTGTGACAGTCGATTCTGCTCTGAGACCATACCGCTATTAATTGTTGCGAATTCAAATGTCGACTTTGGAATTTTCTCTACATCATAGAAAATGCTCTCAATCAGCTGAGAATATGTCATACGGCCTATAGGCCTACATGTATCATCTTCACACAGACGCTGGCTGAATTTAGACTTTATACAAAAGTGCACAGTCAGTTTGGGCTAATCAATAATGAGGTGATGGATGGCAGTTTAGCGTAGTTCTGAGATATTTGATATTTGAACCCTGATGATCATTAATCACCTGAAAGACAATTTATGTTTTGACGTAGGCCTACCAGGTGGAAAAAGAAACATGACAAAAAATGTGTTCACAAAATAGAACGACATATGTTATGGATTCAGTGGCGTAGGCCTATAACGTAGGGGGTTGGAGGTTTATACACCCCCACCCCTAAAAAATCATGCATCTTGTGTAGGTCTGGTGACACAAGGCACAATGCCTTAGATTGCAGGGAAAAAATATTGGCATTCAAAACATTTTCGTGGGGGCATGCCAAAGCCCCCCTCCTAGAGTGGAACGCTCTTTTGTCAAGTTTCAAACCCATTGAGGGGGGCTCAATGAAAAGCTAGATCTGCCCCTGGAATTCCTGCTATGCACTCTTTGTTGTCAGCATCGGGGTAGGCCTACCAGAAGACGTCAGAAGAGCAAGGACAATAACCCAGTAGATGAATTTGTCACCTTCAGCTGACAAAATCTATTGGTAGGCCTGGATGATGACCTCTAGTGGCGGATCCAGAGGGGGCAGGGCGTAGCCAGGGAGGGTTCGATGGGCTCGGACGAACCCCCCTTTTTGGGCACACTGGCATCTCTGCCGGGTATATCTAACGTTACAGCAGCTCTAAGTATCATATAGTATAGGCCTATTCTGTCACTTCTGCGTTTTCGGCTGATTTCACAGGAAATAATCATCCAACATTTGCCATGTATATAGGCTACTAGTAAATGGCTAAATATGACGCTCCTTTATCATGTTTATAAATCCATTCATTTCATTTATTTTTTATTTCGAAATTTCACTTCATGTCAAATGGTCTAACTTTTAAAATGTTCACTTAAATTCCACGAAATTTTCAGGGTTGTTGTTATAAGACTTGCAAAGAGTGCTTAAAAATTGTGTTGCTATTTGGCTGAGAAATCAGCGAAAAACACACAATGCAAGTCTAATGTGAGCTGTACTATAGGTCCTAATAAGCATATCCTTTTAGCATATAATGGATGCAGCTGGTTCGAGTCTACAGTGTCGATGTCTATGCGCGCCCACTAGGCTGCCTATCATTGTACATGTATAGGCCTACATATATCAGTCCATTAAATAGGCACTTCATCCAGTAATAGTCCAGTCGATGTACGTATGCCTACATGCTAAAATGCCCCAACGTAGATTAAATTACAACAGAAATATTTATGTGCAATGTATTCAGAAGCATTTATAAGCTTTAGAAAAAAATCTACAAAAATAAAAGTGGGAAAACATGTTTAAATAAAGAGGATTTGAAGTTGACCCCTCAGAACAGACATTGTCTATGTTTTTTTATCAATGTTGATTTTAAAGTAGGCCCCCTACATCTTGGAAGATCTATATATATAAATATTTATTTATTTACTTAATTGGCCCTTCATGTAGAGATATAATCCATTAACATCTAAAGTCCACCTACACTTCTTTTGTCTACAGTCAGGGGACGGGGGGAGGGGCGCCGATTTTTTTCCAAGAATTTATTCACACCACAGCCAGCGTCGTAATGCTCAATAGAGGGGCCGAGGGCATGTTGCTTCCCTGGAAACTTTTGAAATTTAAGTCTTCAAATTTAATGGTGCATTGTATAGTTAATTTGGTGTATGATCAACCTTAGGCCACTGGAAGGAAGTAGTGTGGTTTGATTGATTAATTAATTAATTAATTAATTATAAACAATCACAATCAATCAAACCGCAATAATTCCCTCCTCCCCCCCCCCCCCCCAGACCACTATCATTATTTTCTAATGAGGGAGGGCGAGGAAAACATAGGCCTATTCGAAAACACTTTGGATACATTTCTGGAAAAGTTACGAAGGTTGAAAAAAATAATGAGGGCGATAAAGTAACATAGCTGGAGGCCTGATTCTATGTTTTTCTATCTCCTCATTTTTTTTTGAAATTGGGATGTTTCATTTCGGAAATTGGCCACCATATATCCAATGCGCACACTGGGTAGAAAACTAACACATGTTTTTTTGGCAATGCCCTGCCTTATTCTAATACCAAAGCTCATCTAAAACTGAGAAAAAACATATAGTGGCCTTATCTCACTCTCCCACCCCTAACATGTAGCATTTGGACATTAATAAGTAGGTAAGTCATATAAAAAATGGCATTTTTCGGATGTAGCTAACCAATAAATTTAGTTCACAATGACCCCAGAATGCACCATGAGGCACTAATATTTCAAAATTTCCTGGAGGAGCATGCCCCCAAACCCCCCTAAATGGCCGCCCCTTCGGGCCGGGCAGCCTCTTCACGGCTGAAGAGGTACAAGACAAATTCGAACCCCCCTCTGAGAAATCATGGCTACGCCCCTGGCGGGGGGGGGGGGCGCAGCCGGCCCGCGCCCACCCGTTCAGGATTCCAAAACAAAAATGACTATATTGCGGCCGAAATATGCTCTAGAATGCGAAATTTGGGTCCTTAGATTTGAAAACTGTTAGGGGCCGAGCATGCCCCTACCTAATTTCTAGAGCATTATAACAGGATGGCTATGCAGCTGTGGTGTAGCCTACATAAATTCTTTCAAAAATGGACGCCCCCCGTCTGTCAATTCCTGGATCAGCCACTGGGAATTGTGATTTTTTTTTATCCCACCCCACTACGTTGATGTCATTTACTATGGTTTAATTTCATAAGGTGTTACTGCCAGTGGTCACACCAACGACCACGATATCAATTAGGTCGACAAGGTTAATATATATCTAGTTTCTGATAGAGCGATATGGAAACGACTAGGAAGTGTGAACAGTATATTACATGTATATTGAAGTATTTGAGAAAATTCAAACCTACGTACATGTAGTGGCAACGCATGACCGGGGGGGGGGGGGGGGTGATGATCATCTGATCCAGTCATATCACAGACAATAGTGGCTCTGATTGATTGCACTGTAGAATGTGTTCTGTAGAAATATTCATGAATTTAACCTGATTTTTTATCTGGCCAATAAGGAAAAAATGGTGTCCTTTACATTCTAAGCCACATGGTCAGGCCAGGAAATACACATGGCGAGGCAGGTGACTATTTTCATGAAATTAACAGCTTCTTTTACCATGTTTAAGAGAGGGTGGGGTGGTCCAGGAGGGGTTTGACTACATCATTACATCTAAAATTGCCTCATTTGCCTTCTTTTCCACCTTTTCCTCCTGTGATTTCTTTTTCACCTTCGACGTGATTGCCACATTTGTTACGTTTGACACGGGAATTCACATCTTCGCCCAGATCCACTATTGTCTCCTATCCCCCCTTTTTTGGTCATCTTTATTGTCATCATTACAACTTCCTTTCAAACAGAACTTAGTCTAATTACATATATAGAAAGATATGACTACATGTTTCTGTGTATGTACTGAGTAAGCTATTATATATAAAGCATATCACAAAGTAAAACTGTTTATCAGAACAATATACCGTCCCCTTGGATGTTAACCCTGTTAACCCGGCATTCACAACTATCATCTTCATCCACTTCAAGTCGCGAAATACTGTCCCAATTCTCGACTAAACTCCCTAGGTGTAGGAAATTGAGTCATTCTACAGAGATGCAGAATTATGCTTTGATGCAACGCCAGGGTTAGCAGTTAGGGAATTAGTAGTTTACCTACTAGGAAAATTCTTCAAATTTCCATTCCCCGTGGGGTGGGAATTGCTACCGCCATTTCCGCCTCACAGGTATGAAAACAGTTCATTTTGTACAAGAAAGCAAAGTGCAATAAATCAAAACAAGAGCTAATTTAGACTTCATAATGTCCCCTAAAATGTCGTGCCACACAAATATATGTAGCAGTGGTCATACATCCAACTACTTGAAA
Organism: Flabesymbios commensalis; assembly: GCA_964017125.1. Taxonomy (NCBI): domain Eukaryota; kingdom Metazoa; phylum Annelida; class Polychaeta; order Terebellida; family Flabelligeridae; genus Flabesymbios; species Flabesymbios commensalis. The sequence goes on from OZ024916.1 coordinate 64,851,923, forward strand.
TGTCAATGACAATTTATCTAACTGTGAAATGTGAATTGCTCTCACAATTCTCATCTCACAGTAAATTAAAATTTTCAGAGGTAAAGTGATCCAAGTCCAAAATTCGATATTTTTCCGTTTATGTCATTTTTAAAAAGTTAAATATATAGGAAATAATATACTAAAATATCTAAGCCATTCGTTAAAAATTTTGAAACTTATTAATCAACATATATTTTTTTACTTACAAAATTGATACTTTTCTTTAATGGTAAAGTGATCCAAATCCATCACTTTATATAGGGACTGTTTGACTTGGATCAGTTTAACTCTGAGACATTCGGAAAATAAATCAGTCTATGCCATGCCAATCATCACCAATATCTTACTAGAGCAAGATGATGAACTACTAGAAAGTTTTTATGCTAGTTCGTGATTTTTATGAAGAAGTTGATATTTCTGGCAATAGTATTGAATAATAACCACCAAGGCAAAACTTTTCATATGCTTCTACTTATTGACTTAACAAAATTGAATTAAAAACGAAATAAATAATTTTGTTTATTGATTTTAACTTTAAATCATTCTATAGGAAAATGAAAAAATGTGGACTTGGATCATTTTACCTCTAAGCCATTCAGTTGTGCCTAGCTACCGCGATACCCCGACTAATAAAACGGATTAAAAACGAATTTGAGGCTTAATTATGGCTTAAGTGGCTAATTTCGCTGTTTATGTGACAACGTCATAATAGCATTCTCATTTCCATGAGTCGTATCAGGTTTATATCAGACTTATGCTCATTATATAGGCCTACCATCCCAGGAAACGCAAAACATTTGTATAATATTTATACAACGTTAGCCCAACGTCTTCGACATTGTCCCAACATTGTATAAATGTTATACAAATGTTTTGCGTTTGCTGGGATCGACGCTAATCCTGGGACTGTATTATACATCCTTGAGAGATAAAGGTTAATGTCATGATGACCTTGCAGTAGTCACCGCGTGTGAGAATATTACACGAAACAATGACGAAACTGGATCAATACGAATGACAACTTGGTAATAGTAGCTATTATAACGCACATCTTAGAAACGATATTTCAGAAATATTATTTAATAGCTATTTAAACAATTTATAACTCTGCAGGGCTATATGTGGTAAGATTTATAAACCAGATTCGTCCCCCCACCCTCTTCCAGGCTTGACGAGGATCACAAAAAAAAGAATTGTGTCTCCACCCCCCCCCCCACCCCCCCCCCCCCCTAGTTTAATGTCATATGCAGCATTGTGCCAAAATCTCAATTGCGATGAGAAAGAACAAGAACGAGAATGTAGGCCTATATGCTGTATTATCAAGAGGCTGAATATGGACCGGGATTACCCAGTAAACACGAGCCATTGACTCAATATTGATTTAATGCTGGTCCATCGTCTACGATTCTGGCCCATTATTTAGCCAACATTGGAACAACGACTTGTGTTTGCTGAGAATGTTTGCCTGGGGATTAAATACTGAATAACAACAAGACGTTCCTCAAGGGTTTCCCCGGTACGTCATTCTATCATTATTGATTATTATTATTATTATTGGGGTCCCAACCCCCACCCCCCCCCCCCACTCACCCCCTCAACTCCTAAAATGCAGATTTAAAAAAAGGGTGAACACCAATATTCCACTAAATTTCACCTCTTGACCCCCTAGGCCCTATATCCAAAAGCTGAGCATGCCCCTGAAATATGAACTTAATGAGTTAAAATAGTTAGGGAACTTAACGAGTTAAAATAGTTAGGTCGTCCGTAAGTACGCATGTCTGCTTGTGGATCCCACCTGTGTGGATAAACCTATATGCATGTCAATATTATGATTAATTTAAAAAATAATATTCTGATGTTATCGTGTAAATGTTTGAACTAGATTTAAAAAGAAACTAGAAAGGATTTTCCGAAGTACGATGCCCGGCTTTAGTCTGTTTGAGTGCTATTGACAAAAATCAGCGTATTTTTCTTGCTCATGGGTCAGAATCCTAAATGTCCAGGATATAATTAAGGAAAGAACCAAGGAGACAAGTTCAAATATATCTTCGACGTGTATTCCTTCCACCACCATCGCCGGTGCTGGCCAACATTTATTCAATACTTGCCTACAATGTACCTCGTACAGAGGATGTAGGCTTACCCACCAAATTTCGGTTCAATGTTGGGCCAGCATTGCAGCCCATTGCTGGTTCAATGCCAGTCAATTAATCGTCTACGACGCTGGCCCAACACTAATCTATCACAGGGTCTGTTGTATACGTTGCGCAAACACGTGGCATTCAACCGATTATGTTTCAGTGTTGACCCACAGTCTTCGACGCTGACCGTAATTGAAACAGCATTGGGTGATTGTACGGTGTTTCTGACTGCTGCATTATGCTGGTGACGCTTTAACATCCTGGCGCCAGAACACCAGATAACACGATACATTGGCCCAATGTTGATGTAATGCTGGGCCACCGTCCGCTCCTGACCACAAATATAATCGTGACTACTTTTCTTCTGAACACTTGTTAAAGACAAAGTACTTAACCTAAGGACCTGAAACATTATATTGCACATGTTCATAAGGACTGTTGTACATAAATGTGAGCCGTTTCCCACACACAGCACCCCTCTTTCTCCTAATTAGGACACAAACTCATGCAAAATAAACTTAATAGGAAATACCGGCAGTGAATCGGCTAAAATTATTTCAACCACTCTGGTTTATGTTTTTTTTCGCTTCTTCACATGAGTTGTGTTGAGCTACATGGCCCATTATCACTCCCCAACAAACACGGGACATTCACCCAAAGCTGTTTCAATGTTGGCGCACCGTCTTCGACGCTGGGTCATTATGCTACATATTACCCTGGGGCGGGGGCCCAAGGGTAGTGGTAAGCACCGCTGCCTTTCACGCCAGAGATCGGGGTTCGGTTCCCGGTCTCGGCGGTTTGAAAGAAACAAAAAATGCTTCTTCCTCATCCACGTGTGAAAGTCAGTATTGTGGGGAGCCTCCGTGACCGAGAGGTAGAGTGCTCGGCCTTAGACCGCCAGGGCTCGAATTTCGAATCCTGTGTCTGGAGGGCAGTGTCATCTCAATCATCTCACCATCCTCAGGAGGTTCTCCTGGCCCAGTTTAGCCTATATGTGCACAACGGTGGCCTAAAGCCCGATTCATTTCATTTTATTTTTACATATTACCCTATATATCTGTTCAGCTCTCTTTTTAGCATAAAACACCCCAAAGTTATACGATTTAAGAGTTCTTACGTGGTAGTTCATACGTTCAAATTCATATATCTTCTCAGCCCATCTTAGTTTTTTAGTGCAACTTGGGGGAATCCCCACAGTCCAACTAATAAAAATGCCCAGCAAACACAAAAAATGTGTACATTAGTACAACGTCGGCCCAACGTCTTTGACGTTGGCCCAATATTGTACAAAATGATATACAAATATTTTTGTGTTTGCTGGGTGTACGTTCTAATAATATAATCTAGCAAACAAGAGACGGGTTAACGTTGGTTCAACGTCGCTGGAAGACGTCCAACATCATCCTAATGTCTCGTTGTTCTCTATAAATAATGTACGCTATACACCCTACAGCCTGATATCGACACTTTAAGCACTAAGCATGACTACAGTATCTTTTGTTGTGGGTAAGGATAAATGATGCTATTAACCCTTTAAGCCCTCACGATGCATTAAAGCATCATTTTACATCCCTGAAAAAAAACCTAATTTCCCTACAATCAAGGGTTTTAGAACGAAAATTTCCATGAAACTGGTTTACCAATACATGGCACTTTTCTTTAATTTTTAAATCACATCAAATCATCTTCATCCACTACAAGTCAAGAATTGCGACAGCAATTCGCGGCTTGTAGTGAATGAAGATGACAATGGTAAATTCAGGCTTGAAAGGGTTAAATAACGAATACAATCGATTTTAATCCATTTTATTAGCCGATCAAATTACTGATTTGTGATGTGATACCTGGGCATTTTCAGTCATAGCCCAAGTGATTTAATTTTATTTCAAATGGAACCGACTGAAAACGTTAAGGTATCACATCGCACATTCAATAGCTCTCTCGCAGGGAATCATGCTGTTTTTACACATGCAAATGTATAGCATGATACGTCGGAAAAATTCTCTGAGCACCCACTGAGTTCCTCTGCATAATGAGATAGCTACAGTCACAGACGAGTGGGTCCGAAAAATTCCATGAAAATTGCTTCCAAAAAAGATTTTACATCGTTATTTAGCTGCTAAGATTTGAATAAAGCTGATCATAATGGTATATGTTATATAAGTTGGTTTTTTGAGGGCCAATTAGTGTCCACAGCTTCTATTTTGTTGATAAATGCATCTGCGCGGCATTCTGTATCTGTACCTGTATGCTACGAGGCAATACGCTCTATTGTGCTATCGTGCCACCGTCTGCCACGTCACTATTGCGCCACATTGTGGATTTTCAGGGGTCTCGCCGGATAGAAACTGCGCCTATGTCCATTGAGCTTCTTTTATGTCCAACTCTAGGTAAGTTAGACGAGCTACTGAGGTACGTGGTTCTCTGAGCCCCATGATACAACGTCGCTGCACGCATGTCCTAGTGTATACATCACCTGGTAGTCCCAGGCTGTTACCCATCCAATTATGGACCGTACCCGGCGTTGCTTAACTTCAGTGATCGGGCCGACACCGATGAGCTAACGCCGTATGTCTAATTGTTCCAAGTCACCGTGCATTAGCGTAGGCAGCATATGTGCCGAACAATCAGATTGGTGTGGCCTTATGATTATAACCACGGCTGACGGCTGACTCACTCGCAAAGTGCCCAACAAAAACCCTGTATATAGACCACCTTGCGGAGAGGAATCAGCCACTATATAATAGTTTAAGCAAGGAGGTTTAGGTATTGTCTTCATCTGTATCGGGAGTTGTGATATGCGGGTCCAATCTCTATATAATGCTGTGAGAACCGCATAGCATATAGTATTGTGTTATGCGGTGCTCATGACATACCCAGCAGACAAAAGACGTTGAATCAACGTTGATTTAACGTTGGTCCACCGTCTGCTGTATTGTAGTCAGATTGGACCGTACTCGATACATAGCGTGACCTGAATCCTAGTAAACACGAGACATTGACCCAATGTTTGGGTAATGTTGACGTTACTGCATGCAGACTGTATATAACAGCGCATAGATTGACGACAAGTGACACTAGAGAAAGAGAAGGTATGTGTATTTTTGGTGAATCCAGAGATTGTGCATGTCTGACTTTGGCGAAGGCCCTACATGTTTGAAGATTAATCGGATCAATGATGCAATCAATGATCGGATATCTCGAAGACAAAATCTCGGCCCGCGAGCCTCGACCCAGTGTTGGTTCAATGTTGGGTCGGCTTCGTAGACCCTGCGTAGACGGTAGGCTAACATTGGGCCAGCGTCTCGTTTTCGCCTGATTTTACCACAAAGCCCTGCACTTGGTAGATATTTTGAAGGTGATCTATCACCCCCTATATGGTATGAATAATTATGTCCTTATATGGGGTGATTGGCTATCATGTGACCCTCACAGAGGGTCACATGATAGCCAATCACCCCATATAAGGAAGCACTTGTGCCCTATCTTGTGGCAACTTTGATTTATTTAGTCACAAATATATTCAAACTATATAATGGTGATATATCACCTTTAACACTCCAGTCGATGTATGTATGATTGACGTTTGTCTAGCTTATCCCCGGCGTATACTAGCGTATGATTGACGTTTGAACAGCTTATCCCCATCGTATACTAGCGTATGATTGATTTTTGACCAGCTGATTCCCAGCGTATACTAGCGTATGATTGACGTTTGTCCAGCTTATCCCTATCGCGTACTAGCGTATGATTGACGTTTGACCAGCTTATCCCCAGCGTATACTAGTGTATGATTGATTTTTGACCGGCTTATCTCCAGTGTATACTAGCGTATGATTGACGTTTGTGCAGCTTATCTCCGGCGTATACTAGCGTATGATTGACGTTTGATAAGCTTATCACCAGCGTTTACTTGCGTATGATTGACGTTTGACAAGCTGATTCCCAGCGTATACTAGCCTATGATTGACGTTTGACCAGCATATCCCCAGCGTATACTAGCGTATGATTGACGTTTGTCCAGCTTATCCCCAGCGTATACTAGCCTATGATTGCCGTTTGTCCAGTTTATCCCCAGCGTATACTAGCCTATGATTGACGTTTGACCAGCATATCCCCAGCGTATACTAGCGTATGATTGACGTTTGACCAGCATATCCCCAGCGTATACTAGCGTATGATTGACGTTTGTCCAGCTTATCCCCAGCGTATACTAGCGTTTGTTTGATGTTTAGCCAGCTTATCCCCAGCGTATACTAGCGTATGATTGATGTTTGTCCAGCTTATCCCTGGCGTATACTAGCATTTGAGTGAAGTTTGGCCAGCTTATCGCCAGCGTATACTAGCGTATGATTGACGTTGTCCAGCTTATCCCTGGCGTATACTAGCATTTGAGTGACGTTTGGCCAGCTTATCGCCAGCGTATACTAGCGTATGATTGACGTTTGTCCAGCTTATCCCTGGCGTATACTAGCATTTGAGTGACGTTTAGCCAGCTTATCGCCAGCGTATACTAGCGTATGATTGACGTTTGTCCAGCTTATCCCTGGCGTATACTAGCATTTGAGTGACGTTTGGCCAGCCTTTCGCCAGCGTATACTAGCGTATGATTGACGTTTGTCCAGCTTATCCCTGGCGTATACTAGCATTTGAGTGACGTTTGGCCAGCTTATCGCCAGCGTATACTAGCGTATGATTGACGTTTGTCCAGCTTATCCCTGGCGTATACTAGCTAAGGTGGTGGGTAATTTGGTATCACTTTTATGAGCTATCAAGGGAAAATGAATAACAGGTTGTTTAAACCCAGCAAACATGATACGTTCTCTCTGGTGACACTGACTCCCAAATATTCCGTGTTCATTACAGATCCAAAGCTGCACGTTTCTACATCTGGTCCGCTGTCAGCCTGACAGGTTCGACCTAGTTTTATGTATTATTTACAGCTGGTGAGTTTATTTTTTGCTAGATATGTACAAATCACAGGATACCTTGATCATTTATTTTTAAACCGCTTTTAATTTAAATTTAGAAAGGTGGGCTATTGCAATTGAAGTTCGGCGTCGTTGGCGTTGGCGTCGGCGTTAACATTTACTTGTAGGCGTGATAACTTGAAAAGTTTCCCATGTAGCCTTCTTAAATTTGTTATGCAGGTTACAAATGAAGTGTTCCCGGACAAGTTCAATAATGGCTGAAAAAAATCAAAATGGCCGATTAATTGCGATTTTTCGCACTTACATCAATAATTTGACCTTGTGGGCACAATAACATTCTTAAAAAATCATGTATCCTGTTCAAATTTGTTATGCATGGTACTAATGAGCAGTTCCCGGACAAGCTCGATAATGGCTGAAAAAAAATCAAAATAGCCGATTTATTGCGATTTTTCGGCAATAATTTAACCTTGTGGGCGCGATAACTTGAACAGTTTTTCATGTATCCTTTCCAAATTTGTCATGTATGTTACTAATGACCAGTTCTCGGATAAGTTCAATAACGGCTGAAAAAATATTCAAATTTTTTTTGCATTTTACGTCAATAATCTGCCTTGTGGGCGCGATAACATAAAACGTTTTTCATTTATCCTGCTTAAATTTGTTATGCATGCTACTAATAGGCAGTTCTCGCACAGGTTCGATAACAGCTTTTTGCATTTTACGTCCATAATTTGATCTTGTGGGCGCAATAACCAGTTCAATAATGGCGGCGGGCTATTGTCGAGTGTGCTTTTGTTCTCTGTCTAAGTATGATTTGTAGCTCACATTGAAGACAATAATTTGATGTCAGCCCTTGTGCTGCATACAAGGATACAGTATCTGTAGTGTGCTTCATTCTGCTTGATATTGTCGTGTGAAATTACTTGCTTCTATTTTCTCATTCGAAGTTGGAATTGCTAACGCAATTTCAACCTTCAAGTGACAAAAAAATTATATTTATCAAAAATACACTTTTCCAATGTTGAATTATTGGATTGACTGAGCATCTACCAAAAACTATTTTATCAAATTCAGGGAAAAAATTGTTCATTATCGCATAGCAAAATGCTATGCGATACTGTCCATTTGCTAATCAAATTTGTAATTGATTAGAAAAATATTTATACATCAATGATAAGGATGTCTAGCAAGTTACAATTAAGATGAGAAAAATGCTATTCAATAATTTTCAAACAAATTTAGTGCTACTTCTATTGTTCTAAAACAGGGGTTCTAAAACATGCTTGAAGAAACCGTATATATATATACACACAGAGTTCCAGCAGCACAAGGGAGTAATGCTACAGCTGTAAAAAAATCGTAAATCGAATCATTGTACGCAGCTGTCTCATTGAGCTTCGAACCGGATTAAAAACTACTATAATCAGCTGATAATAGTGCTTAGCGGTTCATCCCTTTCAGCACGGTGACCGTCTAAAGACGGTTCCGCACCGCAACAATTAAACAAATTACAATGGCCATATACCCATAACATAGGTATTCAAATAAAGCGGAAAGAGTTAACTAAGCCTATTGTGATAATTTCAAAATAAGACAATCCTTTGGTCTGCATGTTTTTTACAAAAAATTGTCAACGTTTAAAGGGGTTAAACATGCTGACAGCAGCAGAGGTAGTACAGTGAGGAAGCTACTACCTCTGGCGCTCTCAGGATGCCTGACAGCAGCAGAGGTAGTACAGTGAGGAAGCTACTACCTCTGGCGCTCTCAGGATGCCTGACAGCAGCAGAGGTAGTATTTACAGTGAGGAAGCTACTACCTCTGGCGCTCTCAGGATGTGTAAACATCCTGAGAGCGCCAGAGGTAGTATTTACAGTGAGGAAGCTACTACCTCTGCTGCTGTCAGGATGTGTAAACATCCTGATAGCAGCAGAGGTAGTATTTACAGTGAGGAAGCTACTCCTCTGGCGCTCTCAGGATGTGTATCAGTTGAAGTGACCAATTTTGTTATGATGTAACAAAAAACTGCAAAATCGTATATATAGCTTGTGTACTTTTTTCTTACAGGTCTTACTTCTGATGACCTTGGGTGTATCCGAGAAAATATAAAGTCAAACAATAAACTATACATTTCAAATACTTCTCGGGTGGATAACATGGACAAAGGTAGGCTGTTTATCTTTAATTATTTAAGTGCCTAATTGTTCAATACGTTGTGATAATTACACTTTTATAAACATTTTATAGTTTCTGAAACGTTGGGCGGGCGGAATCTGGCGCTTAAAGCTGCATAAATGTTTCGCTTATTTTATTCACGAGATTAATTCATAGAGAATGGTGTTTTAATTTTTTAAATTCCACACTTCCGGTTGCAGAGTTATCAAGATGTTAAGTTTAACATGTTGTGAAGAATGAATAGGAATGATTGTTTTGACCATTTTAGGTTGTTTCTATCGAAATAAACAAAACAGCTACGCAGCTTCAAATTTCTAAGCTGGGAACGTTGCGAGTCAAGGCTAAGGTATCTCTGACACAAACGTTACAATGTTAATTCATCTTGATAGTCGGAATGTTTTACTGTGATATCTCAAAGTTAATTGAAACCTTTCTTATGTGTTTTAGGAAAACACATTTTTCATTCGCGCCTGATTGAAAATGTCACATGTTTATAAATACATCTAGCATTTATATGCAGTTATCCAGTGAAATATTATCATGTGAAATATTAATTGTGATATCAAAACAATTGTCATTATTAGCCATTAGCCGATCAAATTAACTGTTATTCAGAATGAAAAAAGAGTTTTTAAACACCAAGTTTTGCAAATGTTATGGCTCAATTTAAACAAAAAAGAAAGAAATTTTAGTTAACCCTTTAACCGCCAAATTATTCAGTCTGTATTTTCACCCACTTGAAGTTGTGTCTCGCTGACGCGATCCACAACTTCAAGTGAGCGAAAATTATTCAGATTTGACAAAATGGAGGACAACTGCTTTCAAATATTGTTGATATATGTCACATTTTATCTTTAACATGCTTAATAGGTGGTACTTAATGTGCTAAAAAAGAAAAATGTAAACCCGAATATATGCGACACCGGCGGTTAAAGGGTTAAGATGACTTTGCGGACAAAGGGGTAATTCCTTTTTACTTCGTTATGACGATATGCTTTTATATGATGGTACATACATGTAGTCAAATCTCGGGTATCATGGGTATGTGAACAATGACTAATTTATGTTTGAAAGGAAGTTGTGATGATAATAGTGAAACTGAGCAAGGAGGAAAACATAGAAAATACGCAAGATATGAAGATGCCGGTGTTGGTGAAGGATGTAGCAAATGTGGAAGTAATGGCAAAGGTGGAAAAGGGATGACAGGAGGCAAAGGTGGACTAGGTGGCGGTCGTGAACGAGATGGAGAAGACGGTGGAGATGGTGGAGATGATGGAGGTGTCATAGGTGGTAAAGGAGGTAGAAGTGGCAGTCGTGGAGGGGATGGACACAATGGTTGAGGTGGTGAAGGTGGTAGGGGTGGTAAAGAAAACAGGGGTGGCGGTCTTGGAGGTGTTGGAGAAGATGGTGGAGATGGTGGAGGTGGTAAAGGTGGTAACGGAGACAGAGGTGGCGACCCTGGAAGGGGTGGAGAAGATGGTGGACATGGTGGAGGTGGTACAGGTGGTAAAGGAGGAAGAGGTGGCGACCCTGGAAGGGATGGAGAAGATGGTGGAGGTAGTGGTCCTGGAGGGGATGGAGAAAATGATGGAGGAGGTAGAGGTGGAACAGGAGTCGGTACTGGATCAAATGGAGGGAATGGAGGAGACGGTGTCAAAGGTTGTGAAGATGGCGGGGACAATAGAAGTGGGACAGGTGGCAGAGGTGGTGATGGTGGCGATGGTGGAATGGCATGGCTCTTCTCCTGGAGACACATCAGAGGAAGAGATGGTAATGTTGGAGCAGACGGCAAAGATGGTGAAGATGGAGGAGTCGGCAAAGGTGGCAGAGGTGGTGACGGTGGGAGAGGCGTAGGGCTTTTCGGCGGTGGAGGAGGTGGTGGCGGCGGCGGTGGTGGCGGCGCCGGTGGAGGTGGTGGCGGCTTCGGCGGTGGAGGAGGTGGTGGCGGCGGCGGAGGAGGTGGTGGCGGCGGTGGAGGAGGTGGCGGCGGCGGCGGAGGTGGTGGCGGCGGCGAAGGAGGTGGTGGCGGCGGAGGAGGTGGTGGCGGCGGAGGAGGAGTTGGCAGAGATGGCGTCAGCGGCTTCGGTGGAGCAGGTGATGATGGCATTGAATATATAATACAAACTCTATAACAAATAACCTAATTTGTTTAAATAGGGTCAGAAATGCATAGCAAGAAATGTATAACTCCGGCCTGTTGATTCTAGACAGTAAGTTCATCAAATTGCATGTAATTCAAAAACTATTTCACCAGATTCACCTATTAACTTGGTTCTAGTGTCATTAGAAAGAGCGATCATGTATCTTTTAATTGCGGCTTTTAATAATATTGGTAATGCTGTATGGTAGTTGCTGGATATATGCCTATATATAATTATGCAATTTGGTGAACTTACTGTCTAAAAGCAACAGGCCGGAGTTATACATTTCTTGTCATGCATTTCTGATAGGGTGTAGAAACAGATGATATCTAAGTTACAATCTAATTATTTATTCGGGTGGAGATTGTTTTGGCAACACCTCTGGGTACGTCATATCAACGGCAAATTAGCATCAATGACGTATACTTAACGTTAATACGACGTCACATGTCCAGTGGTAATGATGCAAACGGTAGATGTGGTTGTGTGTTAGCCATGCAAATAAATTTGGAATAATTATTTTTGCCTTTTTAAAGTATCTCTGATACTTGAATGCTACCATTTTTTATTTATATTAATCTCACATATAATAAAACAAAACGCATTTTCAAAACTTCAAATAATATTTTTTTGAATGTGATGTTTACTTCAAAGTTTGCCTTTTTGGATAATAAATTAGCGTAGGCCTAATAAAGTTTTACAAACATATCGTAAAATTTGTCATTGTCACTGAAAACTGCATTCTGGAGCAGCACTATGAATCCCGATTCCATTCCGTCCCACCACTATAGCAAGGTCTTCTAATCATATGTCTGTTTTTACATATTATAACTGTATCAACTTTTGATTGGAGCGCTATAGAATGATATCATCAATTAACAGTTAATTTGAAATCGGTATTCTGAAACGAGTAATATTCCAATCAACAGCAATTATATGATGTATACAGATAGAAGCGCAAGTGGCACTGATGATACAAATGGCAGCGGTGGCGAAGGTGGCAGTGGCGAAGGAAATGGTGGAAATGGCAGAATGTATGTGATCTTATAATCAGGCCAATCAAACTATGATATGCAAGATAAAACCTAATTCTATAAATCAACAGTAAAAATGATTTTATGTCCTAAAATATAGATTATTACAATCTATCCCACCACCGTTGTATGGTATCTTAATTATGCCAATTTTGTTTTTACACATTATTATTGTTACACAATATTAGCCCTTTGCCCGCTGAGGGGAGTTTCTAATCCGTTTTATTGGCCGATTAAATCACTGATATTGGGAATGCAATCAAGTTTTTAAACATTAAAAAGATTAGGATTTGTAAATCCTTGGTCTCAAACTAAACAGATATGAGTAATTTTCAACCAGTTGATGTTGTGGATCGATGTAGCGAGAAACAACTTCAAGTGGTTGAAAATTAAAATAATTGAATTTAGCAGGGTAAGGATTAAACGTAATCATCTTTCAGATACAAAGTGTTAGAAAATGATATTATAACAGTTTATACCTAAAATCAAATTTGAAACGGAATTTGTCAAATTCAGGTCAATTTTTATTATGATCCAGTGTGTTAGAAAATGATATTATAACAGTTTATATCTTAAATCAAATTTGAAACGACATTGGCAAAATTCAAGTCAATTATTATTATGTTCTATGCAGATAAAAGTGGAGGTGACACTTATGGTACGTATGGCAGAGGCGGAGGCAACGATAGAAATGGCAGACTGAGTGATGTTATAATCAAGCCCAGTAGACTATGATATACAGGATAATACCAAAGAAGTAAAAAAGAGATACTACTTAATTCTATAAATCGATTCTACTCCTATCGCCGATAATATTGAATGTTTGAAAAATGCTGCTCTATTCAGATTTTCAAATTTATAATGGTGATATCTGTATCGATTTGAGTTGGTTGCGTATTTTAAGTTTAAAAAAATCATCAGATAAATAAAGACAATTTCAAAATATTATTTTACATTTTTCTTTCTGAGCAATGCCACACAAAATGTTTGGATTAATTTTCAAACTAAACATTTAATTAATCAAACAATACCAACTTGAATTATTTTGGAATAGGATAATAACAACGTGACTTTTAACTATGTGTTACCGAAGCTTACCTATTGCATTTTTTATAAAATATTGTTATTTAAAATTTGCAATAATAATATTTGAAATAAAATTATGAGACAGAAGTTTGGTAAGAGTAAACTTCAGATAGTAAAGCTATAACTCGCTGCATACTTAGTTTGGTACTTACGTGAATCGTTATTTTTTAATATAGGCATATACATCCGAAAAGAGCAACATCCACCAATAAATTTTAAATCTAGTATATTCTAGATCAGCACCATCTATAATAAATTAATCCGTCCTGTGCATATATACCTGTAAATCCACAATCACTTGCTAATGGACAATAATAGATGATTTTCGGATCCATCAGTCAGCTAGAAATATCGCCATCTTTAAATCTGAGTTGTAAGATAAATATAGAGGATGTTTAAGCCACCCTTTTTATTCATATTGTATAAATTACTAGTGATGATTTTTTTGTCCAAAAATGTCTAAAATTTGAATCAAAATTAATTTACAACATGAAATATAGAAGCTTTAAAAGTGAAATAAGAATGAAATTTAATCTTAGACATCGATGTCCAAAATATGAATATAGGAATAACATAAAATCACATTCTCATTTATTTTTTAACGGGTAAATGTGCAAAACAAAATTCAATTCAAGTCTATTGACATTTTGGAAACTTAAGAACATATCAAGGAGCAAAAATAAAAATGATGATTTCGGCCTGATTGAATCGCTTTAAATATATTGTCATAGGGACGTGTTAGAATTTCGAACCACAATCAAATACAGTCAGTGTTGAGTTTGTCGTCTGCTATTCGACTCTGTCTGTTGTCTACCTTGGTAGGCATATCCACTGGCCAGCCGTCGTGCCGACTGCCCACTGATGCGTGACACGGTTAGCAAACATTGTAGACTGACAGGAGTGATATAATGCTATGAAACATCACACCTTCTCAAGCAGACCCCCCTGTCCTAAATTCCGCTCTCACAAATCCCCCATTTACACTTTGAATATTACAATTACAACATATAATTTTAACAGATAATAATACTGTCTAAAGTAAATGCCATTGGAAAAACAGAATGACCATCGGCTGCAGTCAAAACACTTTTACATCAATTTGCAGTTTCGTACCATTGGATCTCTCTTGTCAGTGCACCGATGTTTGCCGAGTGTGTTACGCATCAGTGGACAGCGCAACGGCTGGCCAATGTTGTGCGGAGGACAAACACTTAACATTATGTATCATCAAAAACAATCACAAAGTTATTACTAAATCATACAATTAACCACTGTTAACATTTCTTGATTGAGCCTTTTATTGTTATAGATGGATATAAATCTGATCACATAATTTCATAAGGCAAGTTTTAAATTAAGACCACAGTAGTTCTCCCAAGCAAACACGATACTCTAAGCCAGTCTTGTTTCAATGTTGGGCCAGAGTCGCAGTAATATGAAATTATCATTGGCTCAACGTCTCGTGTTTGCTTGGCCCCACCTATGTTAGCTTTTGGACCAGTGCCTATAAACTAAATGTAACATTGGTATGGCCTAAGAAGGCTAAGATAACATTGAAGTATTAGACAATGCTGACAGGCCGTTTTATAATCCACGAGCTGTTGTTTATCCGGCTATGTAGTATACAAACGTAACCTGATCAAACCAGTTATATCCAGATCCGCTGACAGTCACTCACTGAACAACAACCCCACCCATAACACTACCATGGCGTCTAAAGTACTGAACACGCAGGAGAGTTTACTACAATTAATGGAGTGTCCTATATGTCTGGATCAACTGGGGGATCCTAGATTATTGGGTTGTGGACATATTGTACGTGAATAGCTGCTCAGAGAAAGGTGATTATAGTGACAAACTCCCTTGTCCTGTGTGCCGAAAGGAAACTGTTCTATATGAAGGCGATGTGGACAATCTACCTAAGTATTTATTCATTCACGAATTAAGTGAAGTGGCCATGAGAGAAGATAATATTGCTTGTGATGATAGTAAGCAGCGATCCGGGAAAGATTATACATGTTCTGGACAAGATTGCGGACAATCTGCTGTCAACTATTGTGAGACACGACGTCAGTTTCTCAGTCAGCAGTGTTCTATTGATCACTGTCTGTATAAAATCACTAAATCTCACATAGTGATTCAAGCACATGAGTATAAGGAGGTATCAGCCCTTATTAACCTTGTAATCGTCATAAGCACCAGCTAATAGATCTCTACTGTTGCACCTGTAGTATCCCCATATGTACCACCTGCTCTCAAGCCAACCATCGTGGGCATGATGTATGTGAGCTTGCCAAACAGGCTGAAGTATGTAAGACCAACCTAGAACAGATCCAGGAGGAAACAGATGCTCTGATTGAGCAGGTGAAACAGGCTATTACAAAAACTGAGAGCCAAGCAAAGAAAGCTCAAAATGATATTGATGACATTTCTGATACCGTGAAGTCCTACTTCAAGAAAATGCATGACAAGCTAGACGCAGAAGAGGATAAAATATTATCAGATCTGTCAGAAGCACGTAAACGTGTGACAAAAACAACTGATATCACAGTAGATAGTCAGCGGGTGACCTTAGCTAATCTGGAAAGCCTTAGATCTGTTCAGATCAAGCTCACTCACAAGGGAAATGTTTTTGACTATGTCACAGTTACCGATTCTATACAGAGAGATCTTACGAGATACTACGGTCAACATTTGCCAGATTTCCTATGGAACTGTAACGTTGTGAGGAAAGATTCACCAGTCACAGTATATGGTAAACTTGGACGAGTAGAAGTAAAGCAGTGTGAGAAAGCAAAGATAGGACAGACGAAGTGTAAAGAGGTGAATTATGGAAAGGAGTTGAAGAAAGTGAATATGATACGTCAGGAGAATCAGAATTATGTACTCGGTATTGTGATCCATGATAACCATGTATTTACTGCACCTTTAAGTAGTCCTTTAACATTATACTGTTACACTCAAAATGGTGTCCTGGAATCCAAATATGAACATAAAGATGGAACAGATAGCTCTGTTCAAGGAATGTGTTTGATGATTGATGGAGACTCGGCCAAACTTGTTGTCAGTGACTGGAGTAAAAAAAACCTTGTCTGGATTAGTATTAATGGTGACAAATCAATGGGTCATCATTCTACACAGAAGCTTGACTATCAACCTAAAGGATCCTGTAATGACAAAGGTACACTTCTGGTATGTGATTACGGCCACAAGATCCATCGGTATACTTCTACTGGTGAGATAATGAATGTCATCAAGCTGCCTAGTGATGTCACACCGTGGTTTGTGGCAAATCATGCTCACAATGATCAATATATTGTGACAGACTCCGTGAATAATCAGATTGTGGCGGTGGATAAAGAAGGACATGTGATGTTTCGATACAAGAATCAGATAGAAGGAATGACGCTGGGTGATCTACGTGACGTCATAACTGACCCACATGGAAGGATACTCATAGCTGACTGTGTTAATCATCAAGTACTGATCATTGACAGAGACGTGGGTGAAGTGAGACACCTGATACAGCAGGACGAAATAAGACAACCTATATCTATGTGCCTAGACACTCATAGTCACAGATTGTATGTCTCTTGTAAAGACCATCAGGACATCCATAATGTATTTGTCTATGATTACAATATCCATGAAGATAACAATACACTTAAAGAGATTATAACCACAATAGACCTAACTGTACATCTGTGAATGAAAGACCATAAATGGATTAACCCTTACAGTGTGGGGATCGACATTAGTCGTCAAAATATGACGTTTGTAGACGTCAGATTACAGATTATGACGACTAAAGTTGATCCCCGAATTGTAAAAGTAAAAATATTTCTAATGACTGTAGACCCATAACATAGGTATAGTCCTGGGGCTGATTCCGAGAACTAGTCTAAATCCAGAGTTTGCTGCACCCCCTCAAAGAACATAGGTTTCTCACTTTTTTCTATCTTTATTTGGTATGTATATAACTAGTTTCAAAACATTACCCCTCTGAAAATGTGTTCGAAAGAAAAAAAATCTGCTTGTATTTTTTTTAGAATTTCTCATTTTTTTGCGGGAAAAAAGTTAAAATTTTAATTTATGCCTAGGTAAACACCAATTATTACACTGCAATATTTTTTATATATAAGTATACTGTTGAATACGTTCCAGGTACAATTTGCAATAGTTGAAATGTTTTTTGTCAGCTACAAATGTATAAATGGCAATGCTCTCATTTTCACCAGAGCATTATGACCGACTGCAGGAAATGGTCCTCAAAAGGTCTTTCGGACACATTTTGAAAAGGGTAATGTTTTTATTATGAAAGCTGGTGAGCCAAAGAAACAAAATATACCATGAAACCTATGTTCTTCCAGGGGTGCAACTAAATCCAAGTTTTCAGAATCAGCCCCAGGACCATATATGTAAGGTGCGTCGTAAATTTCTTATTAAAGGTGTGATCAACTGTCAAAATTCACCGGACAAGGTTCCCTAAGAAGGCAATAGTGCCGTGGGTAGGCCAAGGCCCTATTCCATAGTAATACTAAATATGCGTTTCATACCCAAAGCCTCATTAAGAGCAAGTTCTCAAATCACAGCAAGTTTATATATACTTGAGCGACATCTATGAGTTAATAATTCAAAGCTCTTTGCCCTTGCCCCTACTTGGTCGCTGGCTTGCAAACAAACTGATTGTATTACTGCGGGGATGTTGAAACTGCTTGACCTCAATCTTGTATTGACATCACAGTAAACCCAAAACATTTGTATGACTTTATGCAATGTTGGACCAACGTCGAAGACGTTGGGCCAACGTTGTATAAATGTTATACAAATGTCTTGTGTTTGCTGGAGCAGGAGGACTTTCTCTCAAACATCGTACTTTTATTCAATGTTGGTTCAATGTTGGGCCAGCTTCGCAGACGTTGGCCTAGCATTACAACAGCATTGGATCAATGTCCCGTTTAAGTAGTATCTTGTAATCAGTTCAGTGGCTATATTAATGCCGTCAATCTGTACTCTATAGGCTACTATTGGCCTACACATGACCGTCCCAGGCATGCGCGTTTTGCAATTGAATAATTCTTTAACCGCCCGTTTCTGTGGCTATGATTTGTGTTCAATGGGACACAATAATTGTATTTAACATATCTTGACTTCGCCGTCGCCAGAACTGAGCCGGTAAAAATTAGAAGCTAACAAGAGAATAGATGCCGTTTTGTATTCATTCAATTAGAAATTATGCTGAATGCAAAATGATTTATTTCCGGTAATGTGAAATATTGTTGTGCGTGACCAGCATGTAAATGATAATAATTGTGGTTGCCGCTAAGCGATTGAAAAATCGTATATTATATGATAAAACAATATATATAAAATATAAAAACATTTTATGTCTAAATTTTAACGAAATGTTATTAAATCACAAAGTGGAGGAGTAGGTATCTGTTTGTCAATAGCGAAAACTATTTATTTAGAACAAGAAAATCAATACAATATAAGAATTTGCGATCAAACGAAATTATTAAAACCCTAATCAATCTGATTCAAAAGAATGGAAGAGTTGTATAAACAATTAGAAGGAATCATTTTAAATTAATTCCATAATTCTACATGATATCAGAAATACGTATTTATTTCTGATGATATACATTTACATCAGTAATGTGCTTGCAAGTCACAAAACACCGTTTAGACAGTTTTCTATAATTTCATTGTATTTCATTTTCCTGCACACGTATCCCGGTAATGGGTTCCCCGTTTATGGAGTTTATCAAAAACATTATGAAGACATTCTTGACAAGGGGTGGAATAGCGAAACAAGCTAGCGTGTGTACCAGCTACCATGATTGAGGGGGGGGGGGGCTCTGCATGATCCAGCAGTAACAAAATGGTTCAAAGACATATGGTTCCAGGGTTCGAATCCCGCACCTGACGATGTTTATTCTATCAAATCATATTTTTATTATTTAACTTGGCGTGTCCATGAAACAACAGTTATCCCATCAACAGCAAAGTGATGTTGAAGGAATGATTATTTAAAAAGAGATTAACTTATTATAGACAGAACCAGAGATATATCGGGCAAGCTACTTTGAAGATACAAGACGGAGCCCGAGATAACTCGTGTTATGTGACGTCATGAAATATAACGTTACTTTTTTTAGAAATGTCCTGTCCACAGAAACATGTAGGCCTATGTACTGAGTGTGCCGTCTTGAATGAGTTAAATGAATGGCAAACGTTCCTAACGATTGCATTTCTACGACTGATGCAGAGGTGAATTTGACTGCCTTTGATGTTAACCCCTATACTAAATTGGTGTTGTTATCTATTATGTTTTAATGAGTTTCATAACCCCTATCACCCTCTGTAGACCTGTCATGCATATACTCTTTCTAACAGATATCATGCATAAACTCTTTCTAACGTGGTGTCCTGCTTTCTAATGAGCCGTCAACAAGTACATATGACTAACAGTAATTTACAGTTTTCACATATTTACATATGCTAAAAGTGTTTAATTTTTGTATTAGATTTTTTATGAATAGCTGTTGTACCACCTTGCAAACACATGTACGAGTTGAAATCGATTTGGTGTGTTCCTAAGGTGAAATAGCCGCCTGCTCACGAAATAACGGCATGGAAATTGACATTTTTGTTGACTTTATTTTAGCATGGCTAAACCTGCCGCGTCCAAAAATCGTCTGAGCTATACTGAATGGTGTTATTATCTTTTATTTATTTTATGTTGAAATTGACGAAAACTACCTGTATGAAAAAAACTGAGCTTCCACCGCAACCTATTTTGTCGATTGAAATGTTATTTAATTTGAAACTGGATTCGTCCCTTCTCAGAATTAACCCTTTCAACGCTGAAATACTTATGTATAAACAATCAATCAATCAATCAATCAATCAATCAATCAATCAATCAATCAATCAATCAATCAATCAATCAATTAATCAATCAATCAATCAATCAATCAATCAATCAATCAATCAATCAATCAATCAATCATTCAAGCAATCAATCAATCAAATGATCGATCGATCGATCGATCGATCTATCGATCGATCAATCAATCAATCAATCAATCAATCAATCAATCAATCAATCAATCAATCAATCAATCAATCAATCAATCAATCAATCAATCAATCAATCAATCAATCAATCAATGAAACTTCTATAGCGTCTATATCCTCAGCAGACCGATCTCAGAGGCGCACAAATCCTAAGTTTAGCGTGACCATGTGTCATAATCGAGGCCAAAGCACGTGCTTCGATAGGGAGCCGGGCCACTGAGGAACTAGGTTGGGAAAACCAAACAAAATAGGTGAGATTCAAGTAAAACTTGATATGAAGCCAATGTAATTGTTTTAGAATAGGAACGGAACGACTAAATCCTGGGGGCTTGGTTGCCACTCTTGCAAGGCAGTTCTGAACGCGTTGTAATCTAGCGATATCCTTTTCTGGCATATTGTGAAAAAAGTGATAATAATCTAACTTGCTACTGGCGAGTGCCACTGCAATTTGCTTGGCAAGATCTAAAGACAGACTTTTTTGACTTCGACGCAGGTCACGGATATGATAGCAGCATGTCCTACATGCTGGGATGTGTTTACGGAAAGTGTTTTTGGTAATTCAAGCTATGCTGTCGAATACTACACAAAGCGCTTTGGCTGATGCAGATGGATTTGTGTCTTGACCCAGAATTAAGCATAGGAAATTATTTGAGATTTTTTCTCGCCGAAGTATGGTCCCAATGAAAAGAAATAATGTCTTGCTAGGATTCAGCGTCAGCTTTGACACTGTATGTTTGCAACTGAACTCTGTTGTGTCCTGCCAGCTGCTAGCTCGGCTTGCGTACGCTAAGTTCATGTGACCAAAATTAAAATATGGCGTGTTTACACAAATTCAAATGGCGACAGTTTGAATATCATTCAGCGATACAATCACTAAAACATAGATTCCTGAATGATGCAGTATGGCCACATATATGCGGCATTTTGTATCATAATTAAACTGGAAGTCAAGTTTTGGAAACTCTATACCAGAATATACTTCAATGTGGGAACCTTTAATATTTTGACTGCTAGGAGTCTATGGAGACTTCATAGTATGCAATTCGATTACGAACATTTCCCAAAATAGATAATTTTTTTTTAATATATTCACTTTGAGGAGCATTCGTTGTGACATCAAAATCGGTCACTTCGTATTGATACGTGTTGGCTCATGTTGCGTGAAGCCACGGAAGTGTATAGTTTGCAGATGTGCTGCGGCAGTTCATTAACACAATTCACCGGTTAGTCAGCCGCCTGATGTGTCAGTGAGCACATGTGTCTGTATGTACTGTGACACTACAGAGGGCGCCATTGGCCCGATTACGGGAAAAATTAGACCATCTTATTTTGAAAGTTGTTAGTAAAAAAATTGTGCTGTGTTAAAACACATTGTGCAATATAAATTTATTTATGCTTAAAAGCAAATATTTTGAAAAAATATACAATTAGATTTCCATAGATGGCTGAGAAATGTTAGAAGTGTGTTAATATGTCTAGACTACGATTCACAAACAGCAGGTCCGGCCATTTTGGCCTGGACGCGTGCGATGAAAATTTCGTAGACGCCGGCCAAGAGGAGCTAAGCAAAGGGAACCAGTGCCGCCAACCAGTGGCGACGACTTACCAACGCATAGTGAAACAAAACTGCTTCCCTTAAATAGAAAACATGATTAGATTTGGATGTTTCTGACCTACAATCCAAACATTAAGATGCTTTACAGATCAAATAAGACCGTTTGTTCACATGTATTATAGGCGAACATTTTCAAGCGGCCTTAATGCTCGATGAATCAAGGTTAAAATTTATCAATTCGAAAATTAGAATCATATATGTGAAAAACATATTTTAAGAAAAAATTGTTGTGAAAAATTCTCATAAAAATCGAGTCATAACACTGGCATAATTTGGAAAAAAATCTTTTAAAATCTGAAATGATTTGAGGAATTAGACTATAATGTCTAAATTTAGACAATTCATTAACTTTCTTGGAAAAATCCGCCATCTTGGAAAAAATAAGCAGATAAGGCCACGTAGATTTCTGCCGAAGTCAATGAAGTTTTTCGCTCTTTCAGCGAAAGCGCGAGCACCTCTCTTCGTACAATTTTTCTAAATAATCTATTAGCCTTATTTGTACATTTGACCCTAATTCTCACATACCTTTAAAAAATGAGATATCAATTTTTAGTCCCCTAACAAATTGTAAGCATCCATTTTTGAGTCAATTTTCGATTGACTGGCGATTGACAGCTCGAATCTTGATCTGATAAAAAGTTAGTTGTGTGTTTATATAAAATGCAGATTTGAAGTGTGCGTGGTTGATCAAACGTCGTGGGTCACCAATATCGGGTAGTGGTGACATGAAAAATCCAGATCAGAGGGGTGCATGCTTGAATACGTCTGGGGTTACTAATATTGGGCAGTGGTGTGTGCAGGCGCCATGTTAGCTCTGACTGTCCGCACCCATTCCCAATCCTGTAAGTCAAATTCCAAGTCCGGCCTGGTCGGCGGTCAGCAGTAAAACATCATTAACCTCCATTGTCTCTCTCTTTGGTTTATTGTATCAATTCAAACATACATCTTCGCTGTGCACATTCTCCGATGGGGGCGATGGCCTTAGCTGTGACGGCTAGTTCTGCAAGCAGCAGAGCAGCACGTCTGTCTGCTACGAGGTATAGCTGAAGAGTGAGGTCAAAAGCGCGCGGAAAGTACCTCGTCGGTGAGGCCTGATGGGAGTAGAAACTCGTCAGCTCCCAATCCTGTCCAGCCACACCGGCCTAAGTGAAATCGGTCGCTGGCCCCACAGTTCTTCTTAATTTTTGCTTATTTCATTCGGAATCGACAAAATAACGTTGCAACTCGTTCGAGAATACGGCCCCTGACGAATATTTTTTTTCAAAATCTCCCATATTTCACAGAACAGTGTTTCTAGAACTTTTATTTAATTCACCACACACTTTTAAGTATGGACGCTCATTTTCTCTCACATGTTTTTCTTAATTATACTTGACAGGACATAACAAGAAAAAATAATATCGTAGGTGCTGGTCTTTTAGCTTTTATAAATCTAGGCCCTACAATTTATAAATAGTGGCCTACTGTTATCATGTACCATATAGCATTTCGGATTGACCCTGATTTTAACATTATGTGTTTATGGGTATTTAACATTTTCAAAACTTTAAGAGAACGTTCGGCGAAAGAGGAGAATGTTTGGAAAAAATTGGGAATGTTTGGAGAAGATTTGAGGAATTTCACAAACTTGGCTTTTGTGAATATCTTCAAAAGGTCGCCATGTAGTCCAATGAGATCCTCCTTATTGTCATAAACTTCTAGCATCTTGCAGTCGAACCATGTCAATTTATTCTTTCAGCGAACATTTGTCGCCAGAGCTACGCAGATATTTTTGTCGCCAAATATTCGCCAGCTTTGCCAATTAATTGATTGCCATTTATCGTTTGAGTCACTTCATATGCGGATAAAAGAGATGCTCTAGTGGAAATATATCTGCTCTAAAAACCATCACAATGCAACTTTAACCTTAGGCCCTACCGGTGCTGAGTTGTTTGTTTTTCATTCATTTAAGGCTGGAAGTGCTAAAGCAAATGATGAAAATTATTTTATAAAAATAGACATGTCTCATATTGAAATATCTGATAATCTAAACATCTAAGCATCTATCACAAACTCGATGTAGTTTTGCTACAGTATTTGATAGAGAGTTATGCTAAAGATCTGCTGAGTTTTGCTGAGAGATTATAAATTGTGTAAGAGACCTTAAAGTCCCATGCCCAGGCAAATGGAATGTTTTTGTTTTAGTCCTGTTATATCTTTTTGAGGGTTTGAATGAGTGAAGGTAACATTAGAATAGATTACAACTTTTTGAAACATCTGTTGTTAACGTAATCAGGTTTCGAAAAAGATGAATTATGACAAAATGTCGGTTATTACATTTTTGTCTTTTAGATACACCTGTTTTTTTAATTCGGTTGCCAAGTTTGAAGGGAAATTGACATGTAGTCAACGATTTGATTATTTCCTTCTAAAGATAATTTTTTTTATAATTTACTACCCGTGATCTATGACAAACAGTTCTTAACTCGTACTAGGATAAGTATGTAAGGTCTCAGATGTATCACATCGTCAAAGACGTTGCTAGTTTAATTACAATGTCATCGAAAAATCACTGCTTAACACCGCTTTCCCAGTGGGTCTCATATTTCCAAACGCAAAGGCTCAACACATCTAAACTTGGGTAATTCACATGTTTTACATCTTTGCCGTATATCATGAATATCGCCAAAATACACAGGTAATATTCATGGAATATTCATGGCTGGGACACGTAGTGACAAAAAGGAAGGGATTTTATTCAGTGTTGACCTTATCAAAGAAAAAACTAATTAACATCGGACCCTTGATCTAGATCCTCAGCAGGCAGGTTTTATGTTCAATCACAATCGAATTAGTGGGATGGTTGTCCCAAATTGTATGAACATTCCGAAATACACACTTACCGGTTACATATCTCTTTCCAATGGAGAATATGGAGAAAGATAATATAGATTTATGATGATATAAGCCAAAATTTTTAAAAATTTTAAATTTAAGGCACTTGGGAATGGGGGATACCCTTAAACAAGTCCCCAAGTTCCGAAGTTCCCAAGTTCCGTAGTTCCCAAGTTCCGGGAACTGCGAGTTCCTAATTTCAAGTTTCGAGAACTTCAAGTTCCGAAATTTCAAAAAAATTGAAAAAATATCTTTGGTCGGAAAAACAGTTTGGTACCCATTATTAACTTTAAGTGCTTTAAACTAGTCTTTCACATATTTATATTTTGTTGATATGCGATCTTGACAAACATTTCACGATGTGAAATTAAACATATAGGCCTACAGGTATGAAATAAAGTTTACAATAGAACAGCAAATTTATGATCCAAAATCTAACATGAAGAGTTTTACAATATGATATTTTCCCAGATATATAGGCCTTTACTTGTAGGTTTAATTTTGTTCAATTGGTGATCACAGACGATAGAACAACATGTTTAAAGATTACAAACGATATGGTCTTTGTCGTGTTTGATGGAATATATTATGTAATATACTGTAGAGCTATTCGTGTCTTTCCTCCACGTGCGACGCTGTTTGCACTCCCGGCAATCAACAAGCATCTTGACCAGTGAGACAATAAGACATGTGACAGTACTTAACAGTGATAAAACAGTGTTGATGTAAGGACTAACGTTGAGACTACATGGATTCCTTCCTAACATACACGACGCATTGACCCAATGCTGGTTTTATGTTGGACCGCCGTCTGCGACGCTGTCCCAACGTAAAACTAGAATTGGGTCAATGCGTCGTGTTGGCTGGGTTGTCATCTGCAAGCTGTGTGGGGGTACTGGGAAGATTGCTGGTAGTAGTACTTTTCGCCCCTATCCGTGGAGGGTCATTAGGGATCTGTTCCGTCTGCTGAATGTTGTGTATGGCATTGTACGAAACACTAGTCTACAGCAATCATCCAAGGGCAGCTGCAGCCTCTTCGTATCTGGCCATAATCTTCAGGCGGATTGCCGGTGGCGTACTCTGGTTCCTCCGCTCAACAGCGGAGCCGCATCAGCACCCGCATCAGTGCTAGCGCTGGGGTAGGCCGTGGTATCCTTAAGTAACCGGCAATAGCGTGTTTCACATTAGGTCTCTCACGTGGGATGAATGGAGTTACCCAGAGGGAGTTATCCTTCCTATTGTTACTCTGGGGACTATCCGACCCGAGGATAACGGATTCGCATTAAATTGCACAGCGAAACCTAAGTCTGTGGCCGTCTGGGCATGTCTGGGGTAGATCCCCTAGACATGCCGAAGAGTGACGTAAGGCAATGATTTACTACTACCACTACTACTGTGAGGTGTGATTTGTAGGCCTATATCATTGTGTATTTTCCATGCCTATAGCGGGATATAATAGTCTTTGAACTTGAAAAACAACTGGGCCTACTCAGATCAACACTTTTGTGGATGACTGCCAAATATCAGCTGTAAATCTCCCCATCAAACAGAAATTAACCCGATGTCGGATTACCCCAATGCTGCTGTAAGGTCGCAGGCAATGGGAAAGCCTTAACTGAGCTTTGGGTCAACGTCGGGCCTACACATAGAGGCCTAATTCGTCATTTACACATAACAATGAGTGTGCACGGTCTCTGGTGCAGTGGTTAAAGCCTGGAAATCAGAGATCGCTGGTTCGAACTCTACTCAAACTTGGCCTTGTCTTGAAAACCACATTTAAAGGTATTGTCAAATGTCAAAATAGATTGTGTAAATATCCAAAAGGTATTTATAATCCAAATAGAAGTCTAATCCACAGGTTAAAATGTCAGTCACTGTAGCCTATTCTATTAAAGGCCCAGGGATACCCTAAAACAAGTTCCCTAGTTCCAAAGTTCTCAAGTGCCGGGAACTTCAAGTTCCCAAATTCCAAAATAAATAAAAATTACAAAAATTTGTAAATATTGATGTATAAACTCTTATTTCATCCCAATAACAGTGGTTTGATCGGGAAATAATTTATAATAAAATAAAAATGATTATACTCGTGCTTAGCCGGTGAAGGGTTAACGTTACCATACTAGCATTGAGTATAGGCTGTTGAATTACTACCGCTATCGTGACGTCTAAGTGGCTGAAACTGATTTTATGAAATATGAAATACTCAAATACCTCAAATCAATAACGTGTATATTCTGATGAATAAGATAATATTTTATTCAATAATATATATTCAAATTATACAACATAGTGCATAAAATGTAATGATGGAGCTTAAATGGTTGACATACCAAGCGGTGCATAAAATGTAACGATGGAGCTTAAATGGTTGACATACCACGCAGTGCATAAAATGTAACGATGGAGCTTAAATGGTTGACATACCACGCGGTGCATAAAATGTAACGATGGAGCTTAAATGGTTGACATACCACACGGTGCATAAAATGTAACGATGGAGCTTAAATGGTTGACATACCACGCGGTGCATAAAATGTAACGATGGAGCTTAAATGGTTGACATACCACGCGGTGCATAAAATGTAACGATGGAGCTTAAATGGCTGACATACCACGCGGTGCATAAAATGCAACGATGGAGCTTAAATGGTTGACATACCACGCGGTGCATAAAATGTAACAATGGAACTTAAATGGTTGACATACCACGCGGTGCATAAAATGTAACAATGGAACTTAAATGGTTGACATACCACGCGGTGCATAAAATGTAACGATGGAGCTTAAATGGTTGACATACCACGCGGTGCATAAAATGTAACGATGGAGCTTAAATGGCTGACATACCACGCGGTGTATAAAATGTAACAATGGAACTTAAATGGCTGACATACCACGCGGTGCATAAAATGTAACGATGGAGCTTAAATGGTTGACATACCACGCGGTGCATAAAATGTAACGATGGAACTTAAATGGCTGACATACCACGCGGTGCATAAAATGTAACGATGGAGCTTAAATGGTTGACATACCACGGGTGCATAAAATGTAACGATGGAACTTAAATGGCTGACATACCACGCGGTGCATAAAATGTAACGATGGAGCTTAAATGGCTGACATACCACGCGGTGCAAAAAATGTAACGATGGAGCTTAAATGGTTGACATACCACGCGGTGCATAAAATGTAACGATGGAACTTAAATGGCTGACATACCACGCGGTGCATAAAATGTACCGATGGAACTTAAATGGCTGACATACCACGTGGTGCATAAAATGTAACGATGGAGCTCAAATAGTTGACATACCACGCGGTGCATAAAATGTAACGATGGAGCTTAAATGGTTGACATACCACGCGGTGCATAAAATTTAACGATGGAACTTAAATGGTTGACATACCACGCGGTGCATAAAATGTAACGATGGAGCTTAAATGGTTGACATACCACGCGGTGCATAAAATGTAAAGATGGAGCTTAAATGGTTGACATACCACGCGGTGCATAAAATGTAACGATGGAGCTTAAATGGTTGACATACCACGCGGTGCATAAAATGTAACGATGGAGCTTAAATGGTTGACATACCACGCGGTGCATAAAATGTAACGATGGAGCTTAAATGGTTGACATACCACGCGTTGCATTAAATGTAACGATGGAGCTTAAATGGTTGACATACCACGCGGTGCATAAAATGTAACGATAGAGCTTAAATGGTTGACATACCACGCGGTGCATAAAATGTAACGATGGAACTTAAATGGCTGACATACCACGCGGTGCATAAAATGTAACGATGGAACTTAAATGGTTGACATACCACGCGGTGCATAAAATGTAACGATGGAACTTAAATGATTGACATACCACGCGGTGCATAAAATGTAACGATGGAGCTTAAATGGTTGACATACCACGCGGTGCATAAAATGTAACGATGGAGCTTAAATGGTTGACATACCACGCGGTGCATAAAATGTAACGATGGAGCTTAAATGGTTGACATACCACGCGGTGCATAAAATGTAACGATGGAGCTTAAATGGTTGACATACCACGCGGTGCATAAAATGTAACGATGGAGCTTAAATGGTTGACATACCACGCGGTGCATAAAATGTAACGATGGAGCTTAAATGGTTGACATACCACGCGGTGCATAAAATGTAACGATGGAACTTAACCCTTTAAACCCTCACGATGCATTAAAGCATCATTTCGCATCTCTGAAGAGTGACCTAATTTCCTAAAATCGAGTGATTTTAGAACAAAAATGTTCATGAAACTGTTTTTAAAATAACAGTAGGCCTATATTTTTCATTTGTGACCCACTTCAAGTCATTTTCATCCACTACACGTCGAGAATTGCGGCAGCAATTCGCGGCTTGTAGTAGATGAAGATGACAATGGTAAATTCAGCCTTGAAAGGGTAAAGGGTGATTGATATACCACGTGGTGCATAAAATGCAACGATGGTGCTAATCAACCCGATGCCGCATACTGTATACACCATTATATTCTAGTCCCTCTTAATTTGGCAATTTTTGCAATTGGGCATTTCATCACTAATATTCAAGATCGCTGATTACTTACAGGTGGGTTTAACACTAGTAAATTAGGTATGAAATGACCTTGTGCTCGCTTATTTTATCGTGAGACTGATGTCGCCAAATATTATTGACGGCAATGCAATATACTGTAGTAGGCCCTATGCATCCCTGAAAGATAAAAGGTGAATGTCATGGTGACCTTGCAGTAGGGCCTAGTCACCGCCCGCTGATTGTATGGTAAATTAATAAAATGAATAGGGTTTTCGGTCATCTTTGTGCACATATAGGCTAAACTGGGCCAGGAGAACCGTTCATGACACAACAACAGATCTAGATGGTGTTCTAACCCTTGTGCTGCTGGTCCTGTACATATATATACAGTTTCAAGGACCTTTAATGCGAGGGGAATCTGACGTCAAAAGTCCATCCCCGCACTGAAAGAGTAAGCCTTCATAATGGCCGTAGGCCCATATCATAGGTATTCAAATGAAGCGGAAAGAGCTAACTCAGTCATTTGTGATGATTTCAAATTGAAAAGAACTCTTTGTTCTCCATGGTTCATACAAACATATTTCAGCGTTGCTAGGATTAACGTACGTCTCGTATTCGTTGGGAAGGGCCGAAAGTGCACTGTTGTCACAGTCTGAAGAATCTATTCACTTATTAGCTCACGACAACAGTCAACAACAGATAATGACATTACAGGCCAAATCATTTAGTTATTCGTTGCAGCATAAAAATGATTTGAAAATCTCTATTGCATGATGCTGGAGTTTGCTCAAACTATAATCACTGGACCTATTCATGGATGTGCCATATCAACTCCCCAGTGAGCATGCATACTTGAAACCATTTCAGTGCTAGATACCGTACATATTGCAAACGTTCAGCGGGGAGTAACGTTATTTCCTTGAAAATTTGTTTGTGCTAACAGCGACAGGCGCAGTTATGGCGAAGCGGTAAATTAATGGATAATACTACACCGAAAATTCAGCGTTAATTGGTTTATTAATATATATAATACTATATAATGTACATTTTATTTGTCATATTTTTGTATGTAAGACAATTATTTATGGTCGGCCAAATGACACAAACACCAATCTGAGTGCAAAGGATTGAAGGGAGGAGAACGACATTTATTTTACTGATATACACTTTTAGAGTGTCCAGTTGCACCTGCACTGTGGAGACACTGACATTAGCTTTCCAGCTATTTGTAAATCCTCATTAAAGAAGTAAGTTTACAAGAATATATAATACTCTGTATAATGCATATAATACAATATATAATACATATATAATACGTCTGCCTTCGGCTTTGCTTCAAATTGCAAGACGCCTCCAAAACTGACTCAACCATTCGATGAAAATCTTGTTCATTTAAGACAAAATTACCATTCACAAAGTGTTGTCTCAGATGTTGATTAAGCAATTTCAATCAAATATTATATTCGATGATACATTTATTATAGCAGCTTCGCGTTTACAATATTTTTGTTTGAATGATTTATTTTATCACAGTCATCAGTATCAATATAAGAAGTTCATGATATCGATAACAGATATTCAGCACGCACGGACTCACACACACAACAAAAAAAATGAAATGAATCGGGCTTTAGGCCACTTTTGTGCACATATAGGCTAAACTGGGCCAGGAGAACCTCCTGAGGATGGTGAGATGATTGAGATGACACTGCCCTTCAGACACAGGATTCGAAATTCGAGCCCTGGCGGTCTGAGACCGAGCACGCTACCTCTCGGTCACGGAGGCTCCCCACAATACTGACTTTCACACGTGAATGGGGAAGAAACATTTTTTGTTTTTTTCAAACCGCCGAGACCGAGAACCGAACCCCGAGCTCTGGCGTGAAAGGCCGCGGTGCTAACCACTACCCCAGGGCCACACACACACAACAGCCCAGTATAAGCTGGAACGCCTTATTCAAAAAAGTCAGAAATATTTTATACATCGATAGTCCATTTGCTTATTTTTACATGAATTTCTTGCATACTATCGTAAATTATACACAAAGTAGGTGGGTCGTTATGCTTCACTGAATAAAAATATTTACGTTACGGCAGACCCCACTCCTCCGGACGTTACCCATGTTGGCAGACCCCACTCCTGTGGACGTTAACCCTGCTGCGCATGCGTGCCGTTGTATTGGGCGCCCTATAAGTTTACTCAGTGAATCACAACGACCCACCTACATAACGACTCACCTACTTTAACGACACACCGACATAGCGACCCACCTACTTTAACGACCCACCTACATATATACGACCCACCTACTTTAACATCAAGCGTAAGGTGCCCTTATTCAGTCAGACTTTTCACAATTTCACCAATATCCCTAGTTCACAGTGCATTAGCAACTAACACAAATGCTTTTAAATGGAAATTTTCATCATTGCATCAACAGTTCTCCTGAAGGGCGGGGGCCCTAGGGTAGTGGTGAGCACCGCTGCCTTTCACGCCAGAGTCCGGGGTTCGGTTCCCGGTCTCGGCGGTTTGAAAGAAACAAAATTGTTTCTTCCCCATCCACGTGTGAAAGTTAGTATTGTGGGGAGCCTCCGTGACCGAGAGGTAGCGTGCTCGGCCTCAGACCGCCAGGGCTCGAATTTCGGGTCCTGTGTCTGGAGGACAGTGTCATCTCAATCATCTCACCATCCTCAGGAGGTTCTCCTGGCCCAGTTTAGCCTATATGTGCACAAAGGTGGCCTAAAGCCCGATTCATTTCATTTTTAGTTCTCCTGAAAATGAGAGAAAATTGTATAAAAAGCAAAAAATATGAGCGTTTGTAAAAAACTGTTGTGACTGAATAGGGACCTGGTGTCCCAAATAAGTCATAGTTGGCGACCTAAAGTGGTCATGGTGTCTTAATTCGGTCAGTGTACATATTTTAGCTGTAATATTGACAATAATATTATTGTATCACAAGTACACACGATAAAGGAGCCACCCTTTAATTCCCAGGGGGGGGGGATGAAGTTTTTTTATTTGGTCAAATTTATTTATTTCACTTTCAATATTTCAGACTTTCACACTCTGCCTGAAGCAAAATATTTCCTTCCATTTGTTTGTGGGGACATATTCATTTAATTTCCTCAAAAATTTTCTGTCCACAAATACAGATGCCAAATTGGGCCTAGTATTGATTTTGAGGTCCGCCATGTTACACAGGGTCAGTCAATCAAAATTGCTTTAATGGCCATTAAAATGTTGCTCAGGAGTTTATATAATTATTTATTTTAAATTTAGTTTAGAGGTAAATATTTCTTCACCTTCAGACCTTCAGACAATTATTTATTTCTCGAACATTTAGCCTGAGAATATGTATTTAAAAAATATTCCAGCTTCCCCTCCCACTGCTAATTGAATGGTGACCCCCTAAAATTACAACTACTGTAGGCCTACAATGCTGTCGTGTCCAACGTAAGCATAACTGGCATTAAATCCTTATTTCCCCTGCTTTAGAATTATCAAGCTGCACATCATGTTCTTCTACTGGAAATCAAACACATCTGTGCCCAAAAAAGCACCAGGCCAATTACAGTGATATAGGCAACTGCATGAGGTAGAACTAAAAGAAACAAAACATGCAGATAGTGGTTTATAACTTTAATGATACTTCTCCATAATATACGGAACAATACATTTAATTTTGTTTCCCTTGGTAAAGTTGGACACAGATGATAATGCATGTATTTGTCATATCTCACAGTAGACCTAATCATTTGATTGGTCTATACTTATAACGTATTGCAGTTGAATCTCTGCAGAATTGAGTTGTGTCCCTGGCTCAAACCCTGGTGAGAATTGGCATGCATCTGTTGATATCTTAGATGTTGATTTTCCGGTTTTTCTTATTTCACAGCCCAATAAATTTTTATCTAGGTGAAGGCTGACATGCATCAATACTTCGTGAACTATTCTAATGCGGAACGCAACATGATTATCCCAGAGATGCCAAGTTAAATGAATTGTAAAGAGGGTGATTATGTTTCCAGCCCGGAACCTACGCTCGCCGCCCCCGAGCACCCTGCTCGGAGCATACCCCCCCCCCCCCCGAAATAATACTTTTGCAGAGCGCTGTTTCATTGTAATAATATATGTTTAAAACTATTTAAGCACATACAGGCTGAACAGGATGGTGAGATGAATCAGATGACACTGCCATATAGGCACAGGTTTTGGAATTTGCGCTCTGGCGATCTGAGGCGAACACGCCTGATCTCTCACCTTGTCAATGATGGATCAAATTCATATTTTGCACAAGCATTTAGACCTTGACCCAGAGGATAAACGATAGGCATTTAAATTTTCATTAACTTAATTAATTTCCCCTGATTAGGCCCATCATCAAACAATGCATCAATTAGCGGCCTAGAAAAAAACGCTATGGGGGACGTGATACTTGTCAGCTGGGATCGAATATATTGTGATCGACAGGTTGTCTAGTAAGTGAACAGAGTCAGCAAGATTTACTGATTTTGAAGTCAGCTATGATGGTTGTAAACGGCATTGAGTATTAACATAGTGGTCTTCTGCTTCTAATACATCATTAATTATGTATATACATTTGATTTGTATGATTAATTCTTCAAGCATGTAAACGCACATGCAATTTAGCTTAAATTCGCGCCATTTTGAAATTTACCGCCATCTTAGTTGAGCTACTCATCTGAAATGTTTATCATACCATAAATGTATCACAATACACATACCCACATGGTCATTATTATTAGAAAATCTCGAACATTTTTGTACTGAATAACCTTATGGCCCATGGACTATTTGAGAAAGCTCCATGTTGCGTAGGACAACGTCTACACGAAATATTTAATATTCCAACAGCTACAACTACTGAACAATCAGGGATGACAAACGGGGATACCACATAAGTAGGCCTATGAGATAAAAAACACCGATTCCATGTCGTTCAGTCCGCTGTCTGTTAAACCAAGGAGGTCTTTTTAACCTCCTTGGTTAAACTGATACTCAGGTAGGCTACACAGTTCATCTAACTGGTTTGAAGCTGCTGTTTGTGGAGCTTCAGTATGTATTAGTCTCTGATCAATTACATTCACTAGGATTAAACTTTCTGAATGACTCATTTACGGCAGATGTGAGGGCCCTGGTGAAGTGGGTAAAGCTGCCTGCTTGGAAAATAGGAGATCGCAGGTTCCAATTTCTGGCCTTCAAGTTTTGAAGAAACAAAATATTTCTTCCTAGCGCACTCGTAAAAAATCAATATTGTGAGGAGTCTCCGTGAACGACAGGTAGCGTGCTCGACCTCAGACCTTTTGAATCTTGTATCCTGTGTCTTGAGGACAGTGTCATCTCACCATCCTCAGGAGGTTCTCCTGACCCAGTTTAGCCTATATGAGCACGAAGGTGGCCTAAAACCCTCGAAACACAGCGTGAATTCTTGTTTTACTGACCCACTTGTCTCCCATTAGCAATGATTAGCATCCTAATTCATGTA
Organism: Flabesymbios commensalis; assembly: GCA_964017125.1. Lineage (NCBI taxonomy): Eukaryota > Metazoa > Annelida > Polychaeta > Terebellida > Flabelligeridae > Flabesymbios > Flabesymbios commensalis. The sequence goes on from OZ024916.1 coordinate 64,887,085, forward strand.
ATTTGGCGTATATTGTTTGAAATTGCGACTTTCATCTTCCCATAAATTCCGACGTCACACGTGTGAAGATATATATCTATATATCTATACAAGTAATTGTGTAAGCCTACCTGATCTACATAGTTATAGGGTGTGACTGAATTAGGACACCCTATGACTCAATTAGGCCTCTGTGACTGATTAAAGGATTTTTGAGTACTTGTGGTGACCCAATTCGGTCAAAACAAGCTTTTATCGAGTCCCAATTCAGTCATATTTTTTAGCAGCGTTTTAAGTGAATAAAATGACTCTCCCAAACTAAGTAGCGTTCATATTGAGGTGTATTATCGATCACAAAGTATTTTTCTAAGGCGTGCAATGGGACAATATTTTTATCATGTTTATGTAGTACATATGCTAGGTATACGATTTGGTACATATGCTAGGTATACGATTTGGTATGCCCCATTTTCAAATGTCTATTTCTAATAATTAAAAAGTAAATAAAAAGCTTTAAATGCCGGCATTATGCCTTAATATGGTCTTTGTTTTAGTTTCGTTGTTTATCTGAGTGCTAAAGGCAACAGGATCTCAAAGTTACTATGACCGAATTAGGGCTATGACCGAAATAGTGCACACTACGTAAATTATGGTCCTTTCCAATTGATCTAAAGTGGAAACACTGCAATGACAATCGCTATGGATTTACACATCACTAACCAACATTACACGTTTTTCCAACATATTGTACGTATAATGTGTGATATCAATACATTGATGGTCATTTTTTCACAGATGTACAGTTAGGTCTATTTTGGTTATAACCTCGATAAATGTATTATTCTCTATAGGGAGATTGTATTCAAAGACAAACACTTTGTGAATGTCCTGGCGGTCTTTACCAGAGACATACAATCTGTGACTATGAGTGTCTAGGCACATAGATATAGGTTGTCTCATTCCGTCCTGCTGTATCAGGTGTCTCACTTCACCCACGTCTCTGTCAATGATCAGTACTTGATGATTAACACAGTCAGCTATGAGTATCCTTCCATGTGGGTCAGCTATGACGTCACGTAGATCACCCAGCGTCATTCCTTCTATCTGATTCTTGTATCGAAACATCACATGTCCTTCTTTATCCACCGCCACAATCTGATCATTCACGGAGTCTGTCACAATATACTGATCATTGTGAGCATGATTTGCCACAAACCACGGAGTGACATCACTAGGCAGCTTGATGACATTCATTATCTCACCAGTAGAAGTATACCGGTGGATCTTGCGGCCGTGATCACATACCAGAAGTGTATCTTTGTCATTACAGGATCCTCTAGGTTGATAGTCAAGCTTCTGTGTAAGATGATGACCCATTGATTTGTCATCATAAATACTGATCCAGACAAGGGTTTTGTGACTCCAGTCACTGACAACAAGTTTGGCCGAGTCTCCATCAATCATTAAACACATTCCTTGAATAGTGCTATCTTCTCCAGCTTTTTGTTCATATTTAGATTTCAGGACACCATTTTGAGTGTAACAGTATAATGTTAAAGGTTTATAATGTACAGTATAAATATGGTTATTATGGATCACAATACCTAGTACATAATCCTGATTCTCCTGACGTATCATATTCACTTTCTTCAACTCCTTTCCATGATTCACCTCTTTACACTTCGTCTGTCCTATCTTTGTTTTCTCACAATGCTTTACCTCTACTCGTCCAAGTTTACCATATACCCTGCCTGGTGAATCTTTCCTGACAACATTACTGCTCCATAGGAAACCTGGCAAATGTTGACCGTAGTATTTCGTAAGATCTCTCGGTATAGAATCGGTAACTGTGACATAGTCATAAACATTGCCCTTGTTAGTGAGCTTGATCTGAATACATTTCAGGCTTTCCATATTAGCTAAGGTCACCCGCTGACTATCTACTGTGATATCAGTTGTTTTTGTCACACGTTTACGTGCTTTTGACAGATCTGATAATATTTTATCCTCTTCTGTGTCTAGCTTGTCATGCATTTTCTTGAAGGAGGACTTCACGGTATCAGAAATGTCATCAATATCATTTTGAGCTTTCTTTGCTTGGCTCTCAGTTTTTGTAATAGCCTGTTTCACCTGCTCAATCAGAGCATCTGTTTCCTCCTGGATCTGTTCTAGGTTGGTCTTACATACTTCAGCCTGTTTTTCAAGCTCACATACATCATGCCCACGATGGTTGGCTTGAGAGCAGGTGGTACATATGGGAATGTTACACGTACGACAGTAAAGATCGACCAGCTGGTGTTTGTGACGATTACAAGGTGGATAAGTGGTTTCGTTGACATAAGTTGATACCTCCTTATAATCATTTGCTTGAATCACAATGTGTGATTTAGTGATTTTATACTCACAGTGATCATTATAACACTGCTGACAGAGAAACTGACATCCTGTCTCACAATAGTTGACAGCAGGTTGTCCACAATCGTGTGCAGAACACATGTAATCTTTCCCAGATCGCTGCTTACTATCATCACCAGCAATATTATCTTCTCTCATGGCCACTTCTTTTAAATCGTGTATAAAGAAAAACTTTGGTAGATTGCCCACACCGCCTTCATATAGACCAGTTTCCTTGCGGCACACTGGACAAGGAAGTTTGTCACTATAACCACCTTTCTCAGAGTAGCTATTCACGCACATATAACATAAAATATGTCCACAACACAATAATCTAGGATCTCCTAGTTGATCCAGACATATGGGACACTCCATTAATTGTAGTAAACTCTCCTTTGTGTTCAGTATTTTGGACGTCATGATATTGTTATGGGTGGCGTTGTTGTCTTCAGTGAGTGAGTGTTAGGTGATCTGGTTATAACCGGTTTGATCAGGTGAGGTTTGTACTCTGATCTTCATACAGTTATTTTATCTCAGGCCATACCAAGTTTACATTTACTTTATTGGCACTAGGTGTAAGGGAACTGATATGCCCAGCAAACATGAGGACCAATGTTGGGCCAGCTTCGTAGACAGTGGACCAACATTGTACTAACATTGGGTCAAAGTCTCGTGTTTTTTGGGTGGTCTTATCAACCCTTGAATTATCAAAGTATGTTAGCAGATCCTTATCCATTTGTAGCTTAAAGTCGTCACGAAAATTATCACGTATTTCTTATTTTGGACATGCATGTCCGAAATGAGAAATCGAGAATTGCGCCTCTATATCTAGCCTAAATGGTAAATGCGCAGCACACTGCCAAGTGTAACGCTAGAGCCAATAATCATATAAATAAGGCCACTTTGTTTATTATCTCTGTTTTAGATCAGAACAAATCCAAAATCTAATGAGGGAGGGCAAAAAAAAAACATTTGAGAAAAAAAAACATTAAACATATTTTTGGAAACATTGGTCATATTTCTGGAGAAGTTAATGAGAGCGACAAAATAAAAAAAAATTTCGACCTATTTAAAAAAAAGTTAATGAGGACGACGAAAAAAACAAGCAAAAAAACCATAGCCGAAAAAATATATATTTTTTTAGTAATGCGCGGCCTAAATCTAATGCGCGCACTCATCTAAAACAGAGAAAAAAAAACATAGTGGCTTAACCATACGCACCACCTTTTCACACACACCCCACCCCTCTACACTAACGTACAACCAAGCATTGGTTGTATTACCAGCAATCAATGATAACAGAAATGCAAAATACACATTATGTATTGCTGATGATAGGCCTATACCAAGGTAGACAACAGACAGAGCCGAATAGCAGACGACAAACTCAATAATGACTGTATTTAATCGTCGTTCGGAATTCTAACATATCTAACAATATATTTAAAGCGACCCAATCAGGCCTAAATCATCATTTTTATTTTGGCTCCTTGATATGTTCTTAAGTTTCCTAAATGTCGGTGACTTGAATTGTATTTTGGGTTGCACATTTACCAGTTAAAAGATAAATAAGAATGTGATTTTATGTTATTCCTGTATTCATATTTTGGACATCGATGTCTAAAATGAAATTTTATTATTATTTTTCTTTTTAAAGCTTGCGTAACAGTCTGAAATTGCAAGTAGTTTTATAATTACCCTCCTTCTATATTCCATGTTGTAAATGAATTTTCGTTCTAATTTTATACATTTTTAGACAAAAAAATCATCACCTGTAATTTATACAATATGAATAAAAAGGGTGGCTTAAACGTCCTCCATATTTATCTTACAACTCACATTTAAAAATGGTGACATTTCTAGCTGACTCATGGGTCCGAAATGTATCTATTACCATCTATTAGCAAGTGATTGTGTTATGGATTTACAGGCCTATACACAGGACGAATTTATTTAATAATAGATAGTGATGATCTAGAATATACAAGATTTAAAATTTTATGGTGGATGTTGCTCTTTTGGAGTGTATATGCCTATATTAAAAACACCATAAATTGAAGTCAAAATTTCGATCAAACATGTCCTTGAATCAGTGAGCTAGACTAGTAGGTAAAACGAATTCCTGAAAGGAATGAGTTCAAATTCATATTTGGCAAATTTTTAGGTGTAACACATTGTAATTTAATGTTCTTGATAAACCATCTAGCCCTCAACGCTATGATAGTCCCCGCTATTGCTCCAGGTGTAATATTGAATTTGAAGATATTACGCGATTATATAGGTTTAATTGCTTAAAACTAAGTTTTATTGTTGACAGCATAAACTATTTATTATAACAAAAACACAGTTCAAGCTTCAAACATAAATCATAGTGTTCAGACAATTGATTAATAACAGTAAGCCCAGTCTGTGAATAATCTCTGCTCTGGATGAGTTTTCGGTGGTTTCTAGGCCTAAATTGCTGATATATATCACCCGATTATGCTTGTAATATTCATTGTGATCTTCCACCACCTAGCGATCAGCTGTGAAATGTCATCCTACCACAGAGTCACATAGTGAATACATGTAGCTTGAAGTTGTCTTAACTTTTTCTCTTTTCTCAGGTGATATATTTTATCGACCGGCATAACTGATACTTTCCACCAATCTGTTGGTCTAAAACAAGGGTGTCCATTGAGCCCACTCCTATTCAATATTTACATTAATGACCTCGAAGATTTTTTTAAAGAAGGATAATCATGGAATTTCGATTGGCAACAAAAACATATCAAGTCTCCTCTTTGCAGACTATGTTGTACTGATGGCGAACAGCGCTTTACAGCGTCTCATCAATGGGATGGCATCATTTATTTTGTAGTGGGGATTAGTAGTTAATACCAATAAAACAAAGATAATGATTGCTGGGTGATTAATATCTGAGACTTTCACTTAGAATAAAATCACGTTAAAGACAGTAGACACATTTGTTTACCTCGGAATAGTTGTCGTCCCCAGTGGAGTTTTTACGCCTACGTAGAGTCGACAAGCACATAAAGCCAGCTCAGCACTGTATATGATTAAGAAGGGACTGCCACGGAATCGAGATTGCTCAATTAAACCGACGACAGCTCTAAAACTTTTCGACGCTTACATCAAACCCATTTTATTATATAATTGCGAAGTTTGAGCTTGAATGGAGAAAATCTATAGCACGTGATCCTCATGTTTTAAATCTTATAAATCTGGACAAAACAGAGTCAGTTCATACTAATTTTTGTAAATACATATTGGGACTATCTGAGCCCTGTAGTAATATTGCGGCTCGTCTAAAACTAGGAAGATCTACAATGGAAATAAATATAAAAATGCACATCGTTAAGTATTGGCAGCGTATCCCCACATTTTCAAATGATAATATATTAAGACAGGCTTACATGGAAAATATAGAGTTGAATAAATATAATAAAAGAACGTGGTCAACCTGCATTAGAACCACATTAGAAAGTAATGGCTGGGGTAATGCTTGGCATTTAAATTCAAACATGCTAAATATTGAGCAGTTTAGACAGGGACTGACCGATCAACTAAATCAACGCATACACAACACACTATTCGACGATAACGTCAAGATTGGCACCGCAAATAAACTGCTTACATATAGAGAACATACAACTAATTATACTACTATTGTCGCGGGATTCCGAGCGGGTTTTGTAAAATCCTCACTTACGACGTGTGAGATATTATCTTTTAGCGCTATTTAATTTAACACAAAAAGAACATGTCAGGATATCTCACTTTCCTTAAATAATCAGTTTCTGACACCAGGTACCATAAGATACCAAATAGGATAACACTCAACAGGCAGATGGGAATCTGACTGATGAGCTTGGAGCAAAGAATAATTAAATAAATAATTAATCTTAGCTTCCTGCCATCCAGTATAATAACCGCGGGATTTTCAAAGAAAGAAATATTCTATCTAATATTTAATCCAACGCTTAATTTAAATACTCAAATCTTAACGAAAGATTTGTCCAATCTAATCCAAAATCAATCGCTGATAAAGCTATCAGTATAAAAGTTTATGGACACAAGTTTAACATAGGCACATATATTTATTTACAAAGACAGTAAGTATAATGTACAGGTTATCAGGTTATAATCTCTCTTTCTCTATCAGGTTATCACTATCTACCAATAGGTAGATCTTGACAATAAAAATATATCTGTATAATATATATACTCTTATCTGGCACTTGTATGTCAAGTGTCAGACACACACCATTTAGATATTTCCAAATGGACAATCAGCTATAATAGCAATAGCCTTGTGCTAGTGCTGTACTGCACTAACAGCATATGTAGTATTTCACTAGAAATACTATATATAAAATAATACTTGAAATAATACACGGGACAATATATAATCCTCAACTATGTTATTTCCCAACCCTAGTTCTGGGACCTATCTGGGAGGTGTATGTGAATTAAGTAACTGAGCTGAAGTGTGAAATATATTATGAACTAAATCTGTTGACATCACTGGCTTGTAAGACATCACTGGCTTGTAAGACATCACTGGCTTGTAAACATCACTGGCTTGTAAACATCACTGGCTTGTAAACATCACTGGCTTGTAAACATCACTGGTTTGTATGATTACTAGCATTGACCTATCAATGCTTTAAACTAGATTTAATCTGGGTCATTCCCTTCTGATATGTGGACAAGAATGTAGGTCAGTCTAAGACACTCCCCTATGTTATAATTTACTGATCCAGGTCACCCTGCATTAAATGTATCCTCTCACACACACCATATATATTGGAATACTAGATAATGAGGGGTCGAGAACCTCTGCTACACTGTTGACCTAATTCCTATTTTTAAGCACTACCACAGGGACCTATCACACACACACTATATATATATCAGGAAAACCCGTGGCAGATTAGGAATACTAGGTCAGCAGGTCAGGACACGACATGACCTACTTTCAATCATCACATTAAAACGTGGGACCTTTGTATAGCTATAGACTATGGCTGTGACCTACTTCTCTCTGTTGCTTTCTCTGTGGGTCAGTCTGCACAGGGCAGGGGCTTGTAAACGTCGCTTAATGGGCTCTGAATAGAGGCTGGATGTAAGGCTGTAGTAAGGCTGTTGTAAGACTGGGAGTGAACTGGGAGTCTGTTGAGACCAGGAGTGCACTGGGAGTCTGTTTGGACCAGGAGTGAGCTGGGAGCCGGTTGGGACCAGGAGTGAACTGGGAGACGGTTTGGACCAGGAGTGAGCTGCGACAGAAAGAGCCTCTTATTTATAGGACCGGACCGGAAGTGAGCTGGATGACGTCACAATAAAGCTCCCTTTTAGCCCAAATAACGCTATATATTTACCATACATCTTCCAGTTACCTTCCTATAATAATACTGTACTTAATCGTAATCGTGAACATAACATTAAATCAGTAATAGTAATAATAGCTGCATATAAACACTGATAAACAAACGAGATAATACGGGATCTCGCGGGACTTGTACTTTTACATTATATTCTTACTAAGTCACGCAAAATACACTAATGACGCCTAAAAGTAAGCGGTAATAAAACATATGTAATTTTAGCTTAGTTCCCGATGATCATTATAGCATCATAGGTATATATGATCAGAGGGAAGAAAGTATTATAATTTGACTCGAAAGTGAGGTAATCACCAGACTTACTGGCAAAAGATGTAAACAAACAAGATGGCCGCTGCCATCAAGACACGAGACAAACCTATTAAAAACGATAAAACGTCTCGCAATAGATTATAAATGATTAACATGCAAATCAAATAAAACATATTAAATAGTAATAAAATGCACAATAATAATAAACATATAAAACATTTTAATGACATTCCTATATACATAAACACGACGGTCTAGATACAGTGACAGTGGCAGTCAATGGTGACAGTCAGTTCGTGGGGCCGGCGGGAAGTACGGCAACAACACTAGCTGTCACACTACCCTCTGTTCAGCATTAAAACGTCCTCGTGAATGCTAATATTCACTTCGCTAGATGAAGTTTACGCAAGTGTCTTGAACGGGAAGTTAACACACACAAAAAAAGGGCATTAGCTGGATGCAGCTGGAGATATACAAGTCTCTGGTGGTAGGGTGAGGGAAGTTAACACAAATATGTGATATATGGGCGGCTAGAAATGTTTATTTCCGCACACGGGGCAGTAGGCTGGTTCCATGGGGAGTTCTGGCATGGCTTCTCTGGGAATGCTCTGTTCTTCTGGTCGGGCTTCTTCCTCTTTGTTGGTGGGAAAGCCCAGACAGGAGTTGTCGTCGAAATCCTCTGTCTGGACTCTGTCCTCGGTTGTAGGTTTCTGTAGGCTTTAACTCGCTGACGGTTTTTGAAAGGGTATCCGAAATTTCCCCAATTTTCGTTAAAATGTCTGTCTGATTGGTGGATTGTTCCTTTATTGTTGTGTTTAGAGTTGCGATATTCCCACAAAGGACTTGAAGCTAGTTGGCCACAAGTCCCATGGACAGGTTGTGGCTGTTAATACTTTCTGTAAGGAGTTGATTTTCTCGGCTGTTGTTGTTCATTGCTGTGGTAATTTTTTTCATTTCTTCTTGGAATTCGGGGAACCAGAGTGGGCGGTTTAATGTTGCGGCTAATATGGGATGGCTGTCTAAAGGGGTTGCTGGAGGTGGCTTCGAAGTGGTGCTGGTTGTTGCTGGATTAGCTGTTGTGATGGCTGCTGGCAGCTTGGGTAGGGTGATAATCTTCTTTGTAATCGTACTTGTTTTAGTTGCTGGTGGCTTGACAGTAGTGGCTGTTGGTGTTAGCTTGGGCTTGGTGGTGGACTTCTTTGTAGTTGTACTTGTAGGCCTACTGATGCTAGCTGTTGGTGTCATTGTGGTGGTTGGCAGCTTTGGTTTGATGTTAGATTTCTTTGAAATTGAAGTAATGTTGGTTGTTGGTGGCTTGGGTTTTGTGGTGGTCTTCTTTGTGGTTGTGGTTGCTGGTAGCTTTGCTGTTGTGGTGGCTGCTGGCAGCATAGGTAGGGTGATGGTCTTTTTTGATGGCTTGCTCAGCTCTTCATTAGCGGGTCGCTTTTTCAAGGTTTTCACTGGAATTTTAGTTTTCAGAGATTCTTCAGGCTCTTTGAAATCAAAGCTGTCATCTGCGTGTAAGCTGATGGCGGGAACATTCTCATAATCATTGAGAAGCTGCTCATAGAAATCCATTCTGAAAACAGAAAAAGACTCCACTCACTGATCTGATTTGAAATTTCAGATATTGCATTATATAAAAAAAATGATTCTTTAGACATCACATGGGTAAGGCAGTTGTAATCTTGCTAGACATCGCATAGGAAAATAAGACAGATTTGTTGAAATATGTGTGCTTTTATGTGTGGTTGTTTGTTATAATCAGAACTTCTGTTGCCGTTTCTGATCATATGTGGTGATAATAAAATGTTGATAGTTATGTGTGGTTCAGCTTCCAACTTGTTGACATCACAGAATTTAACATTGTTGTTAGTACATCATCGGATAATCCGGAACATCTGCAGACTTCTTGTGTGTTTGGAATTAATTTATTCACTACTACTTGATTCAGAATCATCAGTTAGTGTATTAGGTAGGTTATGTGCTTTAGCCCGTTCAATTGCTGTTTTGGCCCATTTGTACTTGATGTTGCCTTCATATTTCTTCAACTTGTTGTGGTTTACTACTTTTGTTTTTCCCTTTGGTTCCATTTGAATGTTGTAAGTAAGGTCAGAAAATTTGTCTACAATGAGGTATGGTCCTTCATATGGTGAATATAGCTTAGGGTTTTCACCAATTTTTCTCTTTTCTGCTAAATACCATACAAGGTTGCCTATTTCATATTTTATCACAGATGATTTGGCATCATATTGATCTTTTTGTCTCTTTGCTGTTGTTTTCAGATGTGCCCTAGCAACATCATGCGCACACTGCATTCGGCGTTTCAACCAATCTACAAATTGTCCATAAGATGTCATTTCTTCACCTTTGGTAGAAGATCCGAACATAACTTCAGCAGGAACTCTGACTTCTCTACCCATCATCAATAGGTTTGGAGTGAATCCAGTGGCTTCATGTGGAGATGCTCTGTATGCTGCTGCAAGGCATCCCAGGTTTCGGTCCCATTCGCGCTGTTGTCCTTTCAGATAAGCTCTTACCATGCGCACTAGAGTCTTATTAAACCTCTCAACTTTTCCATTGCATTTTGGATTCCTGGCACTTGATCGTGTTTTTCTGATTTCTAATAGGCGGCATAATTCCGTAAAAAGTCCACTTCGATAATTCGGACCTTGGTCACTGTGAATATCAAGGGGACAACCATACCGACCGATCACTTCATTTAAAATGACTTCTGCTGTTGTCTCTGCTGTTTGATCTGGTATTGGAAGAACCTCTACCCAATTTGAGAAATAATCTATTACAATAAGGACATAGCGATTCCCTCGTGGAGTGGTTGGAAGTGGACCTAGGATATCAGTAGCAAGGCGATCCATTGGAGCACCAACTCTCATCTCTCCAAGAGGGGCTCGGGGAGTTTTGGGTGGAGTTTTGTTTGCACCACAATTGTCACATTGTTCGATATATAGGTTGACATCATCTCTGAGTCCGAACCAGTAAAATCTCTGTAAAATTTTCATTCTAGTCTTCTTTTTAGCCAAATGTCCTCCAGACAGAATACATTGATGCATTTCATCTATTATTTCTTTCTTCATACTTCTTGCAGAAATTGTTGATATTGAGAGATGCCATTTCTAGTGTTAAAATGGCGGAACAGTACTCCATCATGTAATTTAAGCATATCCCATGAATTCCAGAAATGTCTAGTAGCTGGACTTGAGGCACAAATCTCTTGTCCGTGTGGGCGCTTGCCACTTTCAAACCATTTTAGAATTGGAGAAATATCTGGGTCATCCAGCTGTTTCTTCCTCAGGTTGACCATAGAATAATTACTAGCCCAGCCTGGCTTGTCTCTGAATTTCTTCTGCTTGTGTGGCTGCTTTTGAGGAGATTTTAGTGGCTTATTTTCTTGCTGTAGGTCTATTTCTTTTTGTTTGGCTTTTGCTGAACTTCTTGTTTCAACTCTGCAACAATTTATCATTACGCATGGATGGGTCTGACCCTCTGTCCAAACTGAAGCCTGGGTCTTGTTGGAAATTTGATTGCCGATCACACGGATGTATGAGAAAATTATTCCAATGATGAAAAGTGTTGTGACTATAGTAGTTTTTGGCAACCATTGAACTATGTTTGAGATCTGTCTCATAGATCTTGTAGTATAGTCTTTGAGAATTGAAGTTTTGGTCTTATGTTCTAAAGCGTGATCTGGAACACGCCTAATGGTATTTTCTGTGTCCTGACCTGCTAGTTTACTGTTCATATCCTTAGACTTTTTCTGACATTTTTGACATGGACCGCATGCTAACTCCATTCCAATGGTGTTTTGACACTGACAATTCTGTGGGACAGGACAGCGAGATAAAGCATCGGCGTTACCATGTTTATTGCCTGGGCGGTATTCTATGGAGAAATTGAAGGCAGATAATGTCTCTATCCATCGAGCTTCTCTGTTTTTTGGTTCTTTTAGGCTGAACAGCCATCTTAAAGCTTGGTGGTCGGTCCTAACAAGGAATTCCTTGCCGAGGAGATAATGCTTGTAATGTTCTATAAAGTGTACAACTGCTAGAAGCTCCCTATCTGTCACACAGTAGTTGCGTTGAGACTTTGACAAAGTACAGTTTGCATATGCAATGACACGCTCCTTTCCATCCTGTAGTTGTGATAGTACTGCTCCCATGCTGATGTCTGATGCATCTGTGTCTAATATGAATTGGCAGTCAGGTTTTGGGTATCCCATTACTTCTGGACCAAACAAAGCAGTTTTCAACTTTTGAAAAGCATCCTCACATTTTTCAGACCATTCAAAGGGACAGTCTTTTCTGGTTAACTGTGTTAGCGGGTGAACCAGTTTAGCGAAATCTTTAATGAACCTTCGGTAATAGCTACCAAGTCCAACTATTCCACGTACATCAGTAACAGTTTTTGGTCGTGGCCAATTCACTAATTTGTCTATATTGTGTGAATCAGGTAGTACACCATCAGATGAAACAATGTGACCTAAAAATTTGACTTCTGGCTGTAGAAGGTTACATTTTATTGGTTTCAATTTCAGGCCAGCATCTTGTAGACGGCTTAGTACAGTCCTTAATCTTTGCATATGCTCATTGAATGTGCGTCCAAAAATAATGACATCGTCTAAATAAATTAGGCAGATGACCCATTGCAGACCATGTAATGCTAATTCCATAATTCGCTGAAATGTAGCTGGTGCGTTGCACAATCCGAACGGCATAGTTGTGTACTCGAAGAGTCCATATTTTGATACAAATGCAGTTTTTGGGATATCCTCACTGTTTACAGGAATTTGGTTGTATGCTGAGGTGATGTCCAGAGGAGAGAATAATACAGAGTCTGACATTGCATCTAGACAGTCTTCTGTTCAAGGTAGGGGAAATGCGTCTGGTCTAGTAAGCATATTCAGTTTACGATAATCCACGCATGGACGAACGCTACCATCTTTTTTTCTGACGAGAACCAGAGGTGAGGCCCATGGTGAAGTTGAAGGTTGAATTGAACCTTGTGCCTGTAACTTCTCTAAAGCTACTCGATCTTCTCCCTCGTAAGCCATCGGAGTTCGCCTTGGTCGCTGTTTCACAGGTAATGCATCACCAGTCTCAATCTTGTGTTCACCTAAATGAGTCACTCCTAGGTCAGATTCATCCTTGGAGAATACATCTTGAAAATCATATAATAGTTTTCTGATTTCTTCTTTTTCACCCTCATTCTTATTCTGAATTGAATTGTTGTACAAGTCATGCAGATGTGGTGGTAGATAATTTGGTGTCTCGTCTTCAAGTAATAATTTTATGCCTTTGTCAGCTGAATTTGGTGCATTTTTTTCAGTGTTAGTTTTAGCTTTCTTGGAATAACTGTTTTCTTCACATCTTTTTGGATAGAATAGTGGTATAGGCTCCTCATTACACACAGAAGCTATTCCTAGTACTGTGTCTTGTTTCATTGAGATGGGCTCTAATGATGGATTCATCAATCGTACTGATACGGTTGTGTTTTCAACTGCATTGACAATGCTAGAAGCCATAATCAAGGGTAAATTTTCTCCCAGTTGTGGGTTGGGCTCAATCAACACTGCAGTGTTTTTACTGTCATCACTATAATCTTCTATGTATGCATCTACTATCATCTCCACCATGCCTGGAATAATGTAATTGTCAGCAGCTGTGACTTTTCTGCAAGATTCAGATTTTCCTAAGAGGGTAAGTGGTATAGAGTTGCCATGTAATATCATTCTTTCTTCATCCAATAATAATCTTGCACGCCCATTTGGATCATTTTGTAATATATCAGCACCTAGAAGAACATCGTCAACAATAGCAGCGACAACTAACGGCTTCTTTATTTTCAAATTGCCAAGTTTAAATTTGAACATTCCTTTTCCTAGACATTGTACTGGACTACCATTTGCTGCTCTATAACCTTGAATTGGTTTTAACTGTGGCTGTTGATCTTTGGGTAATTTATTGTAAAAATTACAGGACATAATGGTGCTGCATGCTCCTGTATCTACACAACACCAGGCTCTAGTGGTATCAAACCATCCTTCAACAAAACATCCGCTACTCTGGCTACTTCGAATGTGCTCGTTCATTTGTGAAGATGGAAAATGGTCGTTAGTAAATGTGGGTTGGTTTTCTACACCATTTATCTTGTCATCTTTTTCAGGTAATTCACTTGTAAATGTTTCACATTTCTTTTCTGTTTCAGGTGCTTTTTCAGGAATTTTGCTATCTGACTGCTTGGAATTATTCTGGTTTGGTAAAGAACAGTCGTCTATATCTCTGCTTTGTGTAGATTCACCTTGGTTATCATTTGGTATGTGGCCTAATGTATTGGGACCTATCAGTTGGCCTTCTAGACAGATCCCTGGTAGTTTGATGGAAACCTGGGATGTAGCGAGTTGTGAGTTGACATACCGGTGGTCCTAGAATAGCTGGGAACCGTAAACTTTTGCTGGTTGCCAGTGACTGGTTTGTTTGTTGTTTGCATAGGATATTGATTGGATTTCTCATTTTGACGGCATTCTCTGGCGAATTGGCCTGGCTGTGCGCATCGATAGCAAAGAACCGGTTCTAACGTGTCACTTTTAGTTTTTGTTTGTGCAGGAGTTGAATTGGAAAGCTTCTCTATCAAAATTTTCATAAGAACATCCAAATCGTCACTGTTTCTGGACTCTGATGACTGTAATTTCTGATTTTGATGTGGTGTTTGTTGTTGCTGTAACATAAGTTCTCTTTGAAATTGTGGTCTATAATGAATTCCAGCTCTTTTCTTATGTTTTACCATTCTCAATTCTTCACATTCCAAATCTTCATTTAACTGGTCTATATCTTGATCATCAATAGATCTGACGGGTTTACGCGTCTTGTCCTCAGTAAATGTGCGTTTCTTTGTTTCTTGACAATTGATAACATCGAATACAGCTTCATCTATGTCATGGGGTTCTTTGTTGTATTCAACTTGAAACCGGGTAGCATCATCCTGTATACCATCAAGAAATCTTCTGAGTAAATCTTCGCGTCTTGTGTCTCTATCGCGGTTTGCATAGGCTTTATCATAAAGTCTCTTGAGATCTGCTGCAAAATCTTCTATTGTCTCTCCAGACCGCTGATTGCGATGGCTGAATTGTGCACCATACGTTCTGGCTGTTTCTACCTTTCTAAAGCGTTGTTTAAGCTCATGCACAAGTGAGCGAAAATCCTCTCTAACATCTGATCTTAGTTGATCGTATACGAATTCGCCTGCTTTTCCTTGAAGTCTGGGCAATAATTCACGCAGCTTCTCTCTATCAGTCCATCCCTCTAGTTTAGCTACAGATTTGAATCTGTTGTAATAAACAGTCCAGGGTTCCCGTGCTGTAAAGGCAGGTAGTCTTGTGTGATGGCTGGATGTATTTCTTCTACTGCGCTGGCTACTATAACTCAATAGTTGACTTGATCCATGTTCACTTTCTTCAGATGATAATGATTCATATCTCTTTGTAGATCGCATTTTATGATGACTATGTCCATTACGATGTGTTGATCGCCTTGGTAGATCGCCGCTGTCATCATCAGAATCATCACCGCGTCTGGGCTGCCTACTGTGTCTTGTCGCTTGTGGTCTACTTGACCGTTGTCTATTTGAATGTGGTATACTTGACTGAGAATGTGGTGTATTTGAAATAGTTGGTCTATCTTGTTCAAGTATGTTTGTCTGTAATGTAAATGGAGTATCAGGCTGATTTGTTTGATATTGACTTGCTGCCTGATTGTTTTGACTATTTCTTTCCTGTCGGTTGTGCTGGTTGTGTGGATTTATGTGAACTGGACCCGCTCCTGTCTGATATCTTCTCTTCACATGTGTCTGTTGAATATGATCTGGTGGAGGGGGTTGCTCTAAATCAAATAAACTGTTTCTCTCTTCATAGTGAAATTCTGGTCCACCCTCTACATTTGTATGTAATTGTGAGTACTGATATCTATTAGGATTCTGGGCATGTTTTCTTGTGCTTGAAGTAGTTTGTGTGGGAGCTGAGTAATTCACACTATGTTTTCTAATGGTTTCAAGTATTGGTTCCTTAGAATGTCTATGTGCTGATTGTGTCTGGACTGTATTGTCTCGCGACTGTTGAATATCAGCCATGTTTTTCAACATCATTGTATTGATGTTTTCTAATGTGTTATGCATCATCTCTTCTAAGCTTGTCCTGGTATCAGCCATTCCATTAGACATCTCTTTCATTCCTGTAGTCATCTGTGTCACTTGTGTCTGTAGACTGGCTACTGTTGATGCTAATTCTTGATTGTCTGTATTAGGTGACTGTTGTACATGTCCTTGCTCTGGTTTATAAAACGATTTTCTCTGAATGTTGGTAGGATATGTTGGTTTACTAGCATTCTCTATTTCAGGTGGTAATGAAAACTCTCTTGTTCTTGTATTCAGTGGAGCTAGACTGTATGATCTGTCATTCCGCCTGGATATAAATACACTGTGTGGAGACTGTGTTACAGGAACTCTTTGTAAGTCTTGTTGAGATCTGACATCTGTCTGTGATTCATGTAGTGGACTATGCAATTCACTAATGTCATGTCTCTGTTCATCTTTCAATCTCACTGGACTAGTTGTGAGTCCAGGTATCAGTAATTCACTAGGACTGTGCCTAGGAGTAATATAATCAGGATCATCAATTTGTCTATCATCACACATTGGCGTTTTCCGATTTTGAATCTCATCAATGAATGTAGCTGATGTCTCCAGTTCATCGTACATTGGGGTACACTGTGAGCGTAAAAAGTATCCACCATCAGATTCGGCCATTGTGGTCCTGGTGATCCGTGTATTGATATATGTATTGGTATATGTGTGTATGACCTAACTGTGCAATTAGTGTTTGTATATGCAAGTGTTTCTCTATGAAGTACCTATTCTATGTATAGTGTCTATGTGTGAGTGAACTAGCAATTGTATATATACAGTTATTATTTTAAATTCACATCATGTGATATAATGTAAAAACAAAATAATTACAATGGGTGATATAAAAAGTTATGTACTTCAGCTGCCTAGTAATGACAATGTAATAACTACATGGTCATCACTTTTCAAAACAGCTATAAACAGATGGGGGACTAAAATAATTAAAAATAGTAATGATTGTATAAACCCTATGTATCGGTTAATAATAAAATATTACTACTGAAGAATAATTCAATAGGAATATAAATTAATACCAATATAAGAGAGAGTAAAACCTGAACAACTGTCTGAATTATACTGTCTGACTCATAAAATAATTCACTTTAATATTAGTGGGCAAGGATAGGTTCGATCACTGGACCTACTGAAATTTATCGTAGATCCCACTTCTCGACGCCAAAAGTGTCGCGGGATTCCGAGCGGGTTTTGTAAAATCCTCACTTACGACGTGTGAGATATTATCTTTTAGCGCTATTTAATTTAACACAAAAAGAACATGTCAGGATATCTCACTTTCCTTAAATAATCAGTTTCTGACACCAGGTACCATAAGATACCAAATAGGATAACACTCAACAGGCAGATGGGAATCTGACTGATGAGCTTGGAGCAAAGAATAATTAAATAAATAATTAATCTTAGCTTCCTGCCATCCAGTATAATAACCGCGGGATTTTCAAAGAAAGAAATATTCTATCTAATATTTAATCCAACGCTTAATTTAAATACTCAAATCTTAACGAAAGATTTGTCCAATCTAATCCAAAATCAATCGCTGATAAAGCTATCAGTATAAAAGTTTATGGACACAAGTTTAACATAGGCACATATATTTATTTACAAAGACAGTAAGTATAATGTACAGGTTATAATCTCTCTCTCTCTATCAGGTTATCACTATCTACCAATAGGTAGATCTTGACAATAAAAATATATCTGTATAATATATATACTCTTATCTGGCACTTGTATGTCAAGTGTCAGACACACACCATTTAGATATTTCCAAATGGACAATCAGCTATAATAGCAATAGCTTTGTGCTAGTGCTGTACTGCACTAACAGCATATATAGTATTTCACTAGAAATACTATATATAAAATAATACTTGAAATAATACACGGGACAATATATAATCCTCAACTATGTTATTTCCCAACCCTAGTTCTGGGACCTATCTGGGAGGTGTATGTGAATTAAGTAACTAAGCTGAAGTGTAAAATATATTATGAACTAAATCTGTTGACATCACTGGCTTGTAAGACATCACTGGCTTGTAAGACATCACTGGCTTGTAAACATCACTGGCTTGTAAACATCACTGGCTTGTAAACATCACTGGCTTGTAAACATCACTGGTTTGTATGATTACTAGCATTGACCTATCAATGCTTTAAACTAGATTTAATCTGGGTCATTCCCTTCTGATATGTGGACAAGAATGTAGGTCAGTCTAAGACACTCCCCTATGTTATAATTTACTAATCCAGGTCACCCTGCATTAAATGTATCCTCTCACACACACCATATATATTGGAATACTAGATAATGAGGGGTCGTGAACCTCTGCTACACTGTTGACCTAATTCCTATTTTTAAGCACTACCACAGGGACCTATCACACACACACTATATATATATCAGGAAAACCCGTGGCAGATTAGGAATACTAAGTCAGCAGGTCAGGACACGACATGACCTACTTTCAATCATCACATTAAAACGTGGGACCTTTATATGGCTATAGACTATGGCTGTGACCTACTTCTCTCTGTTGCTTTCTCTGTGGGTCAGTCTGCACAGGGCAGGGGCTTGTAAACGTCGCTTAATGGGCTCTGAATAGAGGCTGGATGTAAGGCTGTAGTAAGGCTGTTGTAAGACTAGGAGTGAACTGGGAGTCGGTTGAGACCAGGAGTGCACTGGGAGTCTGTTTGGACCAGGAGTGAGCTGGGAGCCGGTTGGGACCAGGAGTGAACTGGGAGACGGTTTGGACAGAAAGAGCCTCTTATTTATAGGACCGGACCGGAAGTGAGCTGGATGACGTCACAATAAAGCTCCCTTTTAGCCCAAATAACGCTATATATTTACCATACATCTTCCAGTTACCTTCCTATAATAATACTGTACTTAATCGTAATCTTGAACATAACATTAAATCAGTAATAGTAATAATAGCTGCATATAAACACTGATAAACAAACGAGATAATACGGGATCTCGCGGGACTTGTACTTTTACATTATATTCTTACTAAGTCACGCAAAATACACTAATAACGCCTAAAAGTAAGCGGTAATAAAACATATGTAATTTTAGCTTAGTTCCCGATGATCATTATAGCATCATAGGTATATATGATCAGAGGGAAGAAAGTATTATAATTTGACCCGAAAGTGAGGTAGTCACCAGACTTACTGGCAAAAGATGTAAACAAACAAGATGGCCGCTGCCATCAAGACACGAGACAAACCTATTAAAAACGATAAAACGTCTCGCAATAGATTATAAATGATTAACATGCAAATCAAATAAAACATATTAAATAATAATAAAATGCACAATAATAATAAACATATAAAAAAATTTAATGACATTCCTATATACATAAACACGACGGTCTAGATACAGTGACAGTGGCAGTCAATGGTGACAGTCAGTTCGTGGGGCCGGCGGGAAGTACGGCAACAACACTAGCTGTCACACTATGCTAAACTATCTACAAGTTGTATCGAACTTTAAACACAGAAAAGCGCTTTCAAAATTAAGAGTAAGCGACCATAAGCTGAACATTGAGGTTGGAAGACATACTAAATTATATTTAAGCGAAAGTATATGTACATTTGGTAATGTAGATATTGAAGACGAAAAACATTTTCTTTGAAGTGTACTGTATATGAAATCTGCGTAAAACATTGTTTGGTGATATTGTATTGGATTTACCATATTTTCCAGAGGCCACCATGATGACACAATTTAAAATCTTGTTTAATCTGCGCGGGCGAGTGGCTGTACATGTCGTTAGATTTGTATATAATGCTTTTAAATTAAGAAAATCATAATGCTAGATTTTAATCGATGACTATATTTGTATTTATATGTATGTATATGTGTATAAGATTTGTATATAAATTGCAAGTACACGTACCATCTGTAAATACATGTACCATGCTAAGAATATTACCGCGGCCTCTGTTGCTTGAGTTGGCGGGGGAAAGCCTTTCGCTATGCTTCCAAAAACTCAACAGCGAGGTTGCCAGGTGGTTCCTATGTTTTCGTAGATACTGATAGTGCTGATAGTCGTAGGAACCACCTTAATATATTAGTATGGCGTGTTGTAGGCCATGCGACGGCTTCGAAAGCTGATGCGGGCACATGCATTTTTAACTAAGGATGTAAATTCTATAATAGATATATATGTAAAAATGTTCTATTTGTAGTTATTTTGTAGATAGCTACGCTTTCCAGACAAATAATGTATATACCCTGAATCCTTAACGGATATAATATGGTAATAAATTTGATTTAATTTGATTTATGTTCTCTTTTCACTAGTACATCTTGTATTCGCGTCTTTTAATTGAGTATACAGGAAACTCGCCGTCAGGTCATCAACATTGTCTTTGGGAAGCGGGCACATCTTACAACAAACTGGACATTAAATCTTGTCTTGTCTCTCTTTACTTCCAATGTATATTTTTAAAGCGAGGCAGACAGTGAAGGGGCAAGATTTTTTTCATCGTGTGACATTAAAATCACACGATGAGAAGACCATACAGCGATTGTGGGACGGCTTGGGGTCGGGGTTTCTACTATTATATAACAATCGAGTAAACGCCTGGACCTGTCTTGTGGTCATTTCCAATTTTAAATTTTCTTTGCTGCTCCCGAGTATAATATTAAGCGACAGTAAGAAATAACCGTTTACTTGAAGTACCAAACTAAGTATGCAACGAGGTAAAGCTTTACTATCTGAAGTTTACTCTTCCCAAACTTCTGTCTCATAATTTTATTTCAAATATTATTATTGCAAATTTTAAATAACTATGTTTTTTAAACAACGGAATTCGTAAGCTTCAGAGTCATATACTTGATAAAAGTCACGTTGTTATTATCCTATCTTAAAATAATTCAAGTTGTTATCTTTTTAATAATCAAATGTTTAGTTTTAAAATTATTCCGAACATTTTGTGTGGCATTGCCAAGAAAGAAAAATAATATTTTGAAATTGTCTTTATTTTCTGATGATTTTTTTTTAACTTTAAATACGCAACCAACTCAAAATCAATACAGATATCACCATAATCAATTTGAAAATCTAAATAGAGCAGCATTTTTCCAACATTCAATATTAATGGCGATAGACGTAGAATGATGAATGTCAAACTATAGAATTAAGTAGTATCTGTATCTCTACTTCTTTGGTATTATCTTGCATATCACAGTCTGCTTGGCTTGATTATAACATCACTCAGTCTGCCTTTTTCATCGTTGCCTCTGCCATATGTACCATCAGTGTCACCTCCGCTCTCATCTGCACAAATCATAATCAAAATCGACTTGAATTTTAACAATTCCGTTTCAAATTTGATTCAAGATATAAACTGTTATAATATCATTTTCTAACACACTATGTATCTGGAAGATGCTTAGGTTTAATCCTTACCCTGCTAAATTGAATTATTTTAATTTTCAACCACTTGAAGCTGTTTCTCGCTACAGTGATCCACAACATCAAGTGGTTGAAAATTACTCATATTTGTTTAGTTTGAGACCAAGGATTTAAAAATCCTAATCATTTTAATGTTTAAAAACTTGATTGCATGCCCAATATCAATGATTTAATCGGCCAATAAAACGGATTAAAAACTCCCCTCAGCGGGCAAAGGGCTAATATTGTGTAACAATAATGATGTGTAAAAACAAAATTGCCATAATTAAGATACCATACAACGGTGGTGGGATAGATTGTAATAATTATTGACAAAAACATTCATTATCATTATTGACAAAAACCTGTCATGGCAGCAACAGGTAAACAAAGTAAAACAGTCAGTTATTTTTAAAATTTCAATCCTAAGAAAAATTAGAAAATATTTGTCAGCTGATCTCCGCATACTCTATTACAATTACTACATAAAACCACACTTGGAATATTGTTGTTCTATATGGGGTCAATGTAATAAATCTGATACAGATTCGATAATAAAACTACAGAAACAAGCTGCACGTCTTATCCTTGATGCTGACAGATACGCCCCATCAGCTCCATTATTCACACAACTTAACTGGCAAACATTTGAAGATATCACACATTATAGGAAAGCCCTGATGGTATTCAAAGCTTTAAACAATCAATCACCTACATACTTAACTCATTTATTTCAACCTGCATGCACAAACACACACCATTCATTAAGATCCAAAACTAGCAACAAACTTTACATACCAAAGGCCCATCACAAAAGTCTCAGATACAATGGCCCAAAAGTTTGGAATTCCCTTAATGACAAAACACGCTACGCTAGGACAATAGGTCAATTTAGAAGGGAATATATAGCTTCCCAACATTCTGAAAAACAGAAATAAATCAGTCAATAATCCATCTATTTTCTTTCTCATCTTTAATCGTAAGAATTAAAATCCATCTCTGTAGTTCCGGTTGCTAAACGTCTACACAGAGCACTGTGCTGCCTGTTCCAACCAGACACAGACGGTACGCGTGTATCATAATGCGGACAGCTCTCCCAGAAAACACGAAGACTTGACCCGATGTTGTTTCAATGTTGGTCCAGCGTCATTGGCGGTGGGCCAATGGAGAAACAGCATTGGATCAAATCCTCGCGTTTGCTGGGCTCCACACAGGTGTCTGTCTACACCCACACCTCCCCCACCATAATATTCTCGCCAGCCGATCAGGGTACTTTTAGCAAGACAGCCGGCCAATCACAAGCTTACTACAATACTTGAAATTGAGAGTGGGAGACATATGACGTCAACCATCTGCACATTTTAGCATGCGAAGAAGCAGTGTCTAGGGTGAGCAGTGTACTAAACGTCAAGCACATCATCACATTTTGCGAATATTTTGCTTTTCATGTCTACTACTGTGCTTAATGTCAATTTGTATATTTACTGATATAAATATGACTAAGTGTTTCAATTATTATGCAATACACCAGTATGTGAAATTTTACGTAGTTACATGTTAAATGTCATTTATCAAGTATAATGGAAATTATTATGTTGTATTGTCTAAGTATATATATTGTTCAATATATTATATTATCTATTATTATATACTCAGTATGAAATAATGTGAAGTTAATTATGTGACTTATTAAAGGGTGTGCGTTTTTGTACTGTCTATACCGTTGCTCAGCTCATATGTCAGACACAAATTATATTTATTGTATTATATAAATTTATATTCGTAGACCTATCATGCATTTTATCTTTATCAATTACAGCATACTTTTATTTGACTTTTCAAAAGGATTAATTTTGAAAATGTATATATTTATGCATATGCCTATATCTGTACTATGCCACATGGGTAATTTGTTCATGCTTTTTGTATATAATGTTTTTAATCCTGAGGGCCCCACGGTAGATGAGCTTTGCTCAGTGGGTATGCAATAGTACTTTTTGACCCGTACTATGTATTTTTCACCCTCTTGAAATAAAGTTATTATTATTATTATTATTATTATTATTATTATTATTATTATCAATATTTTGGGACATAAAATCATTTTTACTGTTGATTTATAGAATCAGGTTTTATCTTGCATATCATAGTTTGATTGGCCTGATTATAAGATCACACACATTCTAGCCATTTCCACCATTTCCTTCGCCGCTGCCACCTTCGCCACCACTGCCATTTGTATCACCAGTGCCGCCTCCACTTCTATCTGTATACATCATATAATTGCTTAATATGAATAAATGATTGGAATATTACTCGTTTCAAAATATTTTAAATATAATCAACCGTTAATTTATGACATTATTCCATAGCAGTTGATTCAATAATAATATGTGAAAAGAGAAGTCATGTGATTAGAAGACCTTGCTATATTGGTGGGACGGAATGGAATCTGGATTCATAGTGCTGCTCCAGAATACAGTTTTCAGTGACAATTGATAAATTGCAGGATATGTTTGTAAAACTTTATTAGGCCTACGCTTTATAATTCAAAAAAGCTAACTTTGAAGTTAACATCACATTTAAAAAAAAAAATATTTTAAATTTGAAAGTGCGTTTTGTTTTATTACATGTGAGATTAATATAAAGAAAAAATGGTAGCATTCAAGTATCAGAGATACTTTAAAAAGGCAAAAATAATTATGCCAAATTTATTTGCTTGGTTAACACACAACTACATCTACCGTTTCCATCATTACCACTGAACATGTGACGTCGTATTAACGTTAAGTATACGTCATTGATGTTAATTTGATGTTGGTATGACGTACCCAGAGGTTTTCCAGAACAATCGCGACCGCTGTTACCCTAATAAATAATTAGATTGTTAACTTAGATATCACCTAATGTGCTTCTACACCCTATTTAAACACTTGAGGTCATTTGTTATAGAATTTGTATTATATATACAATGCAGCATCACCCGCCCCACTGAAGCTGCCGCCGCCATCTCTGCCACCGCCACCTCCTCCTCCGCCACCACCACCTCCTCCACCGCCACCACCTCCTCCACCGCCGCCACCGCCACCACCACCTCCTCCTCCGCCGCCGCCGCCACCACCACCTCCTCCGCCACCGAAGCCACCACCACCTGCCCCGCTGCCGCCGGCACCACCGCCGCCTCCACCTCCGCCGCCGCCACCACCTCCGCCGAAAAGCCCTACGCCTCTCCCACCGTCACCACCTCTGCCACCTTTGCCGACTCCTCCATCTTCACCATCTTTGCCGTCTGTTCCGACATTGCCATCTCTTCCTCTGCTATGTCTCCAGAAGAAGAGCCATGACATTCCACCATCGCCACCATCCCCACCTCTGCCACCTTGCCCACTTCTATTGTTCCCGCCATCTTCACAACCTTTGCCACCGTCTTTTCCATTCTCTTCATTTGCTCCGCTGCTGCCTCCTGTCCCACCTCCACCTCCTTCACTACCTCCACCATCTTCTCCATCCCTTTCAGGACCGCCACCTCTGCCTCCTTTACCACCTTTGCCACCTCCACCATCTCCACCATCTTCTCCAGGACCGCCACCTCTGCCTCCTCTACAACCTCTACCACCTCCACCATCTTCTCCATTTCCTCCAAGATCGCCACCTCTGCCTCCTTTACCACCTTTGCCACCTTCATAATCCCTACCATCTCCACCGTCTTCACCATCTCGTCCACGACCGTCACCTTTTCCACCTTTGCCTCCTGTCAGCCCTTTTCCACCTTCGCCATTACTTCCACATTTGCTACACCCTTCACCAACACCGGCATCTTCATATCTTGTGTATTTTCTATGTCTTCCTCCAGGGTCAGCTTCACTATTATCATCACAACTTCCTTTAAAACATAAATTAGTCATTGTTCACATACCCGAGACTACATGTAGTAACAATCTTATAAAAGCATATCGTCATACCGGAATACAAATAGCTTAACCCTTTGTTGCAATGTTATCTAATTTTAATTTTTACCGCTTTATGTTATGTTTCGCTACCGCGATCCACAACTTCAAGCGGGTAAAAGTTACTCATATTTGTTCAATTTCAGAAAAAACTATTTGCAAAACTTGGTGTTTAAACACTGATTTCTTTCCCAATTATAGTGATATTTATCGACTAAAACGGGCGGGGGCCCTAGGGTAGTGGCTAGCACCGCTGCCTTTCACGCCAGAGTTCGGGGTTCGGTTCCCGGTCTCGGCGGTTTGAAAGAAACAAAAATGTTTCTTCCCCATCCACGTGTGAAAGTTAGTATTGTGGGGAGCCTCCGTGACCGAGAGGTAGCGTGCTCGGCCTCAGACCGCCAGGGCTCGAATTTCGAATCCTGTGTCTGGAGGACAGTGTCATCTCAATCATCTCACCATCCTCAGGAGGTTCTCCTGGCCCAGTTTAGCCTATATGTGCACAAAGGTGGCCTAAAGCCCGATTCAGTTCATTTTATATCGACTAAGACGGATTAATAGCGATCATAGTCGTGATTAGGGGTGAACGGGTTAAGTTTTATCAGAGTAAGAATGACTTAAAGGGACTGGCCCAGGCTAAAATCCTCAAAAAATCGGTGATTTTATTTCGGGTTCCTAATATGACCATATGATGTAAGCATGTACATAGACTAGAACTGCAAATTTTTATAATTTTTGTGCTGCGCATTCATCAGTTAGACTAGATATAGAGACGAAATTCCCGTATTTCCTATTTTTGACATGGTTGTCAATAATTAGAAATCAGGAATTTCGTCTCTATATCTAGCCTAACTGGTGAATGCGCAGCACAGAAATTATAAAAATTTGCAGTTCTAGTCTATGTACATGCTTACATCATATGGTCATATTAGGAACCCGAAATAAAATCACCGATTTTTTGAGGATTTTAGCCTGGGCCAGTCCTTTTAATCCTTTGCCTGCAATGTTACCTTATTTAAATTTTCACACACTACCACAATCCACTTCTTCAAGCGGGTAATAAATACTCATATTTGTTTAACCCTCTAACCGCCGGTGCCGCATATATTCGGGTTTTCATTTTTGATGAAGAACCACATTTTAAATATGTTAAGGATACAATGAGACATCAATCAGCAAGATTTGAAAAGAGTTGACATCCATTTTGTCAAATCTGACTAATTTTCACTCACTTGAAGTTGTGGATCGCGTCAGCGAGACACAACTTCAAGTGGGTGAAAATTCAAATTGAATAATTTGGCGGGTAAAGGGTTTATTTGAGACAAAATATCAGCAGAACATGATGTCAAATCAGTCCTTTTCATTCCCGATAACAGTGATTTGACCCGTTAGTAAACGGATTCAAAACGATTGTATTCGTGAATAGCGGTGAGAGAGCTACGTTTTTTGTCACAGATGAGCTAGGGACACTATTATGACTATTGTGATCAAAACAATATTCTACATCTCTGGTTGGAGTCGCCACCAAAAGGATGTTGATCGTGGGATTTGCCTTCAGCCCTTTCAGCGCGAGGATCCACTTTAGACGTCAGAATCAGCGCGGGGATCGACTTTAGACGTCATAATCTGACGTCTAAAGCCGATCCCTGTGCTGAAAGAGTAAAACATTTTTATAATGGCGTAACGTTAGACCCGTAACACATATATTCAAATGAAGCAGGAAGAGCTAACTAAAACATTTATGGTGATTTCAAAAACAACCCTTTGTTCTCTATGGTTTATACAAACATATTTCAGCATTGTAACGGTTAAATAATGCTATGAGATGAGCATACTTTTCTTCTTCTTTGAGACAGGGAATATTTACGAATAGTTTTGAAATCACAATTAGCATTTCATAATGGATAACAGCATAAATGCTAGAGTTAGTTGTTGAAATGTATTCTACATATTTTTTGATTGGTACATGTACTTTCAACCATGCTCGAATGAAAAATGTCCCTTCCTAGAAACACATAAAACAAGTTTCGATTGATTTTGAGATATTACAATTGAACATTCCGACTATCTGGACTGATTGACACCACGACGTGTGTGTCTATATTTATATTGGCCTTGCAAACGTACCTAGTTCTGGCATTGAAAGGCTGGATTCCGTTCGCCCAACGTTTCAGAAATTATAAAATGTTTACTAAAGGGTAATTTTTACAACCGTATTGAACAATAAACACTATCGGGGCGGAGACCGTCCTTAGACGTCAGAATCTGACGTCAAATTAAAAAAAAAAAACCTTTGGTCTCCATGATTCAGATACAAATATTTCAGCGTTGGAAAGGTTAGGCATTAAAATAATTGATTATAAACAGCTTACCTTCATCCATGTTATCCACCGGAGAAATATTTGAAATGTATAGTTTATTGTTTTTCTCGGATACGCCCAAAGGTTGTCAGAATTATCACCTGTAAGAAAGAAAATACACAAGCTATATATACAATTATTTTAGTGTCACATCGTACATATCTTACCAATTTAACTTGTACACATCCTGAGAGTGGCAGAGGTGGCAGCTTCCACTCTGTAAACTACCACCTCTGCCGCTGTCATGTGTTGTTATAGGTATTGTGTAATGTAGATAAGCTGATTGTAAACACCAATCTGGAAAATATACTGAGGCTGATGCAAGTGCAGGATAAGCTGTGGCTAGGTTACCCTCATAACTACACAATCTCTGAGGTGACGTGTGAGGCAGATGACGTCACATCTCTACCAGGAGTCAGCACTCCGGTGAGACATACGTCATACATAGATACATCTCAGCTGACACTATGCATTGAAACAATGTTGTTTTAACGTTGACCCAACGTCTTCGACGCTGGTCCAACATTAAAACAACACTTTTTTAATATATCGTGTTTGCTGGGATAGCACTATTCAAGCTATACACAGCATGTCACAAACTCCATAGGGGCCCATACACACGAAACAAATTGCAATTATATTGAAACTAGATTATATATCATTATTACATCATTGCTACCTCCCAGACAGCAACGTAATGGTGGGCCACTTGTGCCGAGCTCATAGCCACTGGTGGGCCACTAGAGTGATGTTGTCTGGGCTCTGCCGCTGTCATCATGTGTTAGCCCTCTCCCCTTACAACGCTGAAATATGTTTGTATAAACCATGGGGACCAAAGTTTTTTTCAATTTGAAATCATCTCAAATGTTCTTAGTTAACTCTTTCCGCTTCATTTGAATACCTATGTTATGGGTCCATGGCCATTGTAATTTGTTTAATTGTTTCGGTGCGGAGCCGTCTTTAGACGGTCACCGTACTGAAAGGATTCGAACCGCTAAGCACTAATTTAATAGTAGTTTTTAATCCGTTTTATCAGCCATTTAAATCACAGTTATTTGAACCACAGTTAGTAGTTTTAAATCCGTTTTATCAGCCGTTTAAATCACAGTTATTTGAACCACAGTTATTTGTTTAAACATCAAGATTTGCAAATGTTTGAGCTCCAATTAAACAAATATGAGTAATTTTCACCCATACTTTTAAGTGAGTGAAAATTTAAATTATTTAATTTAGCGCTGTAATGGCTAATCATGGTTACCATGGTTACTGGGATAACAATCAGGATGGATATTAACCCTTTAACCGCCTAAGTATTCAATGTAAATTTTCACTCACCTGAAGTTGTGTCTCGCTGACGCGATCCACAACTTCGAGTGAGTGAAAATTATTAAGATTTGACAAAATGGGATGGGTGTTATTTATTGAAATATTATTAGGCCAGACATAAAAATGTCTATCATCACGTATATTTTACACTTCAATCCCACTATGATAAGAATTGCTGGCACAGCCACATTATTCCATCATTTAGTACCTAATGTAAATAATTATAAATTACGGAACTGCTGCAAATAATACTCCCGCTGGCCAGCTGGCAGGGGATAAGCTGGCTAAACGTCAATCATAACAGTATACGCTGGGGATAAGTTGGCCATACGCTGAGGATAAGCTGGCCCAACAGTAACCCAACATTGGGTCGAATTTTTGTGTTTGCTGATAACATCACTTATACCCAAGTTGCACTATGTGGTTTTCCAGCGTTTAACCATCATTGTTTTCACGTTGTATGCTCGCATTAAAAACTAAGATGGGCTGAGAAGATATATGAACCACGTGACGGAACCCCTAGCCTGTGCAACATGGCTCTTTCACTGACGTAAATTTACGCTAGAGACGGAATTTCTGTCTACGGAACCCCCTCTATTGTCGTTCTATTTAGCCCGCTAGACATGGTAGGTGTCAGTAGGCATTGCGCCAGCCAATGAGCATCTTTATTCATGTACTGAGACCCTTGATTATTACGTGATTGTTTGGGGCTAGAGAAGTAACGTTCGAGAACCGATATAGTTACTTGGGGCTTATCACATGTCGAGCCTGAACTTTACTACATATTTTACTTGGCAGTAGATCTACGATAAATCAGAGTGGTTGAAATAATCTCACTGCCAATTATTGTAAGTGATCTTTTCTATTTAAATCTAGTTCAAACATTTACGCGATAACATCAGAATATTATTTTTTAATTGAAGGGAAAGACATCAAAATAAATGACCACACTGTCTCCTTAAACATGTTAAATTGGCTACATCGTCGCTTGGCGATGATCATAATATTGACATGCATAAAGCTCCCTTGATAGAGGTTTACTTATACAGGTGGGCCCACAAGCAGACATGTTCACATACGACGACCTAACTATTTTAACTCGCCACATTCCTCGTCACATTTCAGGGGCATGCTCAGCTTTCGGATATGGGGGGGGGGGGGGGGGTCAAGAGGTTAAATTTAGAAAAAAATATTGGGGTTCTGCATGTATTCACCGCAAGGCATATTTTGAGAAATGAAAAAAATGTATCCCAGCAAACACAATATGTTGAACCAACGTTGTTTTTATGTTGCGCCGGCGTCGCAGACATTGGTTCAATATCTTGTGTTTGCCGGGATAATCTAATGCCATCACAACTAACAAGTCATGTGCTTTCATTTGTGCTATTACATTCACGTATTTATAATATTCTGCATCGTTCGTCATATATATCACGGTCTGTTAGGCCACTATGTTTAATTTCTCTGTTTTTTAGATCAGAAAAAATCCAAAATCTAATGAAGGAGGGCGGTAAAAAAAACATTGAAGAAAAAAACAACATTGAACCTATTTTTGGACAAGGGGCGACAAAATAAAAAAAAACATTGGACAATTTTCTGAAAAAAATAATCAGGGCGACGAAATAAAAACAACTTTTGATCTATTTAACAAAAAGTTAATGAGGGCAACGGAAAAATCAAGCAAAAATAAGACATAGCTGGAAAATTGTTTTTAATCTCCTGAAATTTTCGGAATGTTTTTTTATCTCCCGAAATTAACTGTTTTTCCCTCAGAAATCGTCAACAATCCATTGAAATCGCACATTAGATTTAGGCAGCGCTTTACCAAAAAAAACATGTGTTTTTTTTCTGCCCAGCGCGCATTGGATTATTGCCGATTTCTGAGAAAGAAAACCAGTCAATTTCAGGAGATAAAAAGACATTCCGAAAAAAACAATGGTTAAAGAAATAAATATTATTTATCAAATATTACACATAAAAATCAAATGGTAGCCCCTAAATAGTAATTACTGTGTATTTGAAATTCGTCACTGGGATGAATAATAATAATAATAATAATAATAATAATAATAATAATAATAATAATAATAATAATAATAATAATAATAATAATAATAATAATAATAATAATAATAACAATAATAATAATAATAATAATAACATTTAATAATAATAAAATGACGTACCGGGGAACCCCTTGATTAATGCCTTGCAGTTAATGTTTGTCCATCTTGTCAAGCCTAGCCTACACCAACGTAAAGCGGAGCTTAGATTGCGTGCCGCACACAACTTGATATGATAGTTGAATATGTGTTTTTCTGTCTGTAAGCTTTTGTGTCACTATTTGAGATGATCAGCCGTCTGATGGTACAATGACGTGTGCAATACTGCTAAGCCCAGTCTGGTGTTACGTCACATGATGTAAAATAGCAACGCTATAAATATAATGTTGTGTCAGCGTCTCTGTGGTTATCAGGTTCTGCTGATGGTTATACCGGTATACATTCCACGTCTTGTTGGTATTCAGTATTATTTCCAGGCAAACATTCTCAGCAAACACGAGACGTTGTTCTAATGTTGGTTAAATGTTGGGCCAGAATTATAGACGATGGACCAGCATTAAGTCAATATTAAGTCAATGTCTCGTGTTTGCTGGGTTAATTATCCCAGAGCCATATTCAGCCTCTTTATACTAAGGGACGCCCCATTTGATATCTGGGGGGGGGGGGGTAGAAAAAAAAGTTTGTTGTCGAAATTAATGACAAATATGTTGATCAGAAACTCATAAAATGGTAACTTACATAATCGCGGAGGTAAAAAAAAGTTTGCAACCAATAAAAACTCCACGCCCCACGCCAGATATCTAATGGTGCGTGCCTAAGTACGTTGATAGGCCTACTAGACAGGGATATATCCTATGCAATCTAATACACATGTCTGTCAAAATTTTCTCAACGGTTTCTATTGTATTTTTCCCCTTATATTTCAAATCTGCCAGATACTATTCGAGATTTTGCATATTTAATTAACTAATTTGCATATTTCCAAAATGGCCACCAAAAAAGTAATCAGCTATCAATACAGTTCCGGCAATCCTAGAAATGTGTTGTTTAGCTCTAAATTTGGGTTTTGAGATCATATAATTCAATTTTGACGACAATATTATTTTTGGGATCTTTGAAAGGTCATAGGTCACGTGACCATTGAAATACAATATCCAACATTTACGTTTTAGAAAAAAAGTGCACAACTTGACTTTTTTGGATAAAAGGATAGTTTGAATGTCTGATAATATAATTTATGTTCAGTGAGTTACATCTCATATACCAGACTATATTTATTAATACAAGATGTCCTCCATAATTTAAAATGGCCGCCAACCGAATCTAAAATCAAGATATCTTAGCTTCTAGATATCATATCTAAGCGATCTTTGTAGCTAGATTAAGGTTTTTTTAATCAAGGAATGCAATGCCAAACATTACTATAGGGGAGAGTGGAGCACCTTGACCATGGGGTACGTTGAACAACTTGACTTTTCTTTGTTTGTTTATGTCACAATTGCCAGATATCACGTCAATTTGACCACCTGTTGGTGAGTGAGCGAACCAAAAATTAAAGGGCACATTTGATCACCTCATCAAATTTTCTGCTATTTTATAAAAAATTTCAACAAGAAAGTTAATTTTATGGGGTGATTTTAATTTCTTCTAATCCTTATTGAAACGTAGTATTAAATAACAATTTTCGTTTCACAAAAACCATTTCAAGGCCAATTTTAAATTAGAACAACTATTTCACATTTGTTTTGGCAAGAAAAAAATTGGAAGCCATTTTATCTTGAGGAATTTTGATGGAGCACGTTGAACCATAGTTCAATATACAATTTAAGAGTGGGGCACCTTGAATATAGGGGCACGTTGAGCCACTTGATTTTTCAATAAAAGTTGGGTGTTGTACAGACACAAATCATATATAACTAGGCCATCACAGATTGAAATAGTGCTGCTTAAGTGTCATTTCAAAACCGTTATTTTAATTTTTATCATGGTTCTAGGTAACCCGACTCATGGTTCGAGGAGCCCCGTAGGTGGGGTAGATTAAACCGATGAAAAAAAAAAATCAAATGTGAATATTATCTTAAGTGAGAGATTAAGTTCAAGTTATTTTATGCCAGGAGTTTACCTTTTTCTACAGCTGTCATTTGCCATACAAAAAATAATCCAGTTCCATAATAATTCAGGGTTGAAAAATAGAAAACGTGGTTCAAAGTGCCCCGCTCTCCCCTACTGTCAAATGATTTGTGATGTCTTTTTTTATCTCTATTGTTTGATATTTTGATAAAATTGTGTGAATCATCTACGCCATCATAGTTATATTTGAATGACTTCCTCCCAGAAGGAGTTTATCATCCGCACGCTGTTCTGAATTCACATGCTAACATGATATAAAGTTTAACCAATAATGGCGGTCATTACCGAAAAACCTTAATTTGTCAATATATCGGTCAATATTTAAGATGATTTGTTTTTAAAGTTGTCTAAACCTATGTTTTTATGGTCAATTATCAATATTCTTAGAAGAACATATAGTTTTAGGGTATTTTCTGCTTCTTTGGTACGCCAGCATTTATTTTCAAAACATTACCCCTTTGAAAAAGTGTCCGAAAGACCCTTTGACGACCATTTCCTGCTGGCAGTCCTAGTGCTCTGGTGGAAATGACAACATTGCCATTTGTACACTTTTAGCTGACAAAAAAACATAACAAATATTGCTAATTTAACCTGGTACGTATTTAATAGCACAAGTATATATATATATAAATATTGCACTGTTTTTTCTTTCGGACACATTTCTAGAGGGGTAATATTTTAAAACTCGCTACATATGTGCCAAATGATTATAAACAAGAGCACACTCGACAATAGCCCGCCGCCATTATTGAATTTGAAGTCATTATTCCGGCCACAAGGTCAAATTATTGGCGTAAAATGCGAAAAATGACAATAAATCGGTCATTTTGAATTTTTTTCCTGCCGTTATTGAACTTGTCCGAGAACTGGTTATTAGTAACATGCATAACAGATTTGAAGATGATACATGAAAAACTTTTCAAGTTATCGCGCCCACAAGGTCAAATTATTGACGTAACATGCGAAAAATCGCACTAAATCGGCCATTTTGAATTTTTTTCAGCCATTATTGAGCTTGTCCAAGAACTACTTTTTAATAACATGCATAACAAATTTGAAGAGGATACGTGAAAATTTTTTCAAGTTATCGCGCCCACAAGGTCAAATTATTGAAGTAAAATGCGAAAAATCGCAATAAATCGGCCATTTTGAATTTTTTTTCAGCCATTATTGAACTTGTCCAAGAACTACTTATTAGTAACCTGCATAACAAATTTTAAGAGGATACGTGAAAAACTTTTCAAGTTATCGCGCCCACAAAGTCAAATTATTGACGTAAAAGGCGAAAAATCACAATAAGTCGGCCATTTTGATTTTTTTTCGGCCATTATTGAACTCGTCCGAGAACTGGTCATTAGTAACATGCATAACAAATTTGGGGAGGATACATGAAAAACTTTTCAAGTTATCGCGCCCACAAGTAAATGTTAACGCCGACGCCGACGACGCCGAACTTCAATTGCACTAGCCCATCTTTTTTAATTAAAATTAAAAGGCGGGCTAAAAAGTGAGACACCTATGTCCTTGGGGGGAGGGGGGGTGCTGTGCAGCTTAACCGGCCCAGGGTTATAATGATGACCCACAGTACTTATAGGGCATCGGAGATGATATTAGACTGTATTTGTACTGTCTGTCTAGTCACTTTAGCAACAATTAAAAAATATTCCGGTTCACAATTGTATTGGTTTATCGACATCATAATCATTCATACACCTCAGTCATGTAACAAAAACACAATGTAATTTTCATATTTTTATTCATAATTTATGTCACAGGACTAGGGCCAATAGGAGTGGGGTGGTCTCATCATTTTTTTAGCTTTCTACAAATTTAGCTAGTGGTCAGCCATTCCACCCTCGGAGACTATAGTTGGACAGTTATCAAAGATATAGACGGAGTTTCTGTTTTGTGTCCGAAAGTAGGCGAGTCGATTTATGCAAACAACCACTCAAACCGCCAAAAAATAAGAAGAAATGGTTTTCCAGTGGTTTTGTCACTTATGGGATGTACTTAATGACTAAAAATAAGTATGTCACAATCTGACTTCTGGAAGGGTGTTCAAACCAAGATGGCCGCCAATGACTCTTAAAGAAGGGAATCGCTATGAATAATTTAGTGTGTAGCTGTTGTTTTATGTCTACTCAAAGTAATAATTGTCGTAAAATTCGATGGTACAATGTCCTGATGTCCGAATTATAACCATACTACATGCTACATGTGTAGTGCTGTAGGTGTAACTTGTACTAAGTTCTTGGATAATTATACAGCAGTTATTCTGACTTTTATTAATGTAATTAGCTCGAATATTTGTGACTCATCACCACAAAACAACAGTATAGGTCCATATTGTGAAAACTGACTTTATGGTATTGTCTAAAAACACCGTTTGCCCTTTTATGTTAGACCATGCATCCTAGTATCCTACCGTTGTCATGGAAACAAGCTTCATCTGTTCGTTGTACTTATGATCATCATTTATTTTATATGGATCATCTATCAAGCTAAGACATGTGTTTACACTTTTCCCACCCCACCCCCGACATAAAAAGAAATCCCTTAAATGCTGAGCTCTTGGTTAACCAATCCCCCCCCCGCCTCTAAATTTCCGGGAGGAGGTGAAATACATATATGCCACAAATTGGAGCACACATAATACCTCGTCAAGGTGTGATTTTGACTGGATAATCTAATTCTGGTAGGTTTCTAATGATTAAGCATGCTCAAGGTGAAAAGATCAATTTAACTTTGTGAAAATGTCATTTTTAGCAAGTAATTACAAGGATTAACAAGGCATTACAAGTAAAAGGGCATATGTGCGAAATGGCGATGTGAAGGCGTTTAATGACAATGGAGAGGCGTTAAAGGGCGATGGAAAACTGTTGGAGGTCGATGGATAGCCCTTAAAAGACGACGGCGAAGCGCAAGTGTGTCAAAGGGAAATGGGGAGTCACTAAAGGCAGCGAAGAGGCGTTGAAGGGCAATGTGGAGGCGTCAAGGGACGATGAAGAGGTATTAAAGTTCGACTGAGTGTGTTAAAAGGTGGTGGGAAGGCATTAAACAACGACGAGAATGCGCTAAATGACGATGAGAATGCATTAAGGGGTGATGGGGAGGCACTATTTAAGGGAAATGGAGAGGTGTTAAAGGGTGATGAGGAAGCGTTAAATAGTGACGCAGATGTGTTAAATGGCAAAGGGAGGGCGTTGAAAAGCAATGTGGGAGGCAATAAACATGTGTTTAAGTGCGACTGGGTGTGTTAAAAGGGGGCGGGGAGGCATTAAAGGGCAACGAGGAAGCGCTAAATAACGATGGAAAAGCGATGGGGATATGTTTATAATCGACGAGAATGCCCTAAAGGGCAAGATAGAGGTGATAAAGGGTGACGTAAAAGCATTAAAAGTCGGAAAGGCCTTCACTCGCAACAAAGAGGCGGTGGAACGTCGTTAAAGTGTGACGGCATTAAAGGGCGATGTAGAGCGTCAAAGTGCGACAAGGAAGTGTCAAAGGGCAACACAAAGGTGCTAAGGGGTGGCGAGAGGCGTCAAAGGGCAACACATGGGCGTTAAAAGGCAATGGGGAGGCATTACAGAACGAGGAAGCGGTGCTAAAGCAAGGCAACGAGGTGTTAATGGACGACAGAAACGTGTTAAATGGTGATGGGGTGCCTTAAACTGTGATGCAGCGGCGTAACATTTTTCGTTAGATTTTTTGGGGTCAGGTGGTATAGTGACCCGTCAGGAGACAGATTCAGGCGGCCATTGACGCGTTCCAGGAGGATCTCCTTAGGCCTAATGTAGTTGATATCACATGATGACAGCGAGAAATGCCCTGCTAGATTCCGCAACGCGTATCTACTGACTTCACACAGCATCGAGCCCTTCAATATAACATCATATCTGCCGCTAGATTCCCCTACACATACATACTGCCTGCACATATGGCAGCGAGCCCTTCAATATAACATCATATCTGCCGCTAGATTCCTCTACACATATATACTACCTGCACATATGGCAGCGAGACCTTCAATATAACATCATATCTGCCGCTAGATTCCTCTACACATATATACTACCTGCACATATGGCAGCGAGACCTTCAATATAACATCATATCTGCCGCTAGATCCCCCTGCACGTACCTACTGGCTGCACATATGGCAGCGAGCCCTTCAATTTACCATCATAATTATCTGCCCCCCTTACAGTACCCTCACAGTGAATCCGTTCGCATTTCGTGGACACCCACTCCACTGTCCACACCACATTGTCCACATTGAGTGTGTGAAGCGTTCAGATATCAAAGGCCGTAATCCCGCCTGGTAAATTACTTATCGCTCTCCCCTACGTCTGATCACATAATGCATAAAACACCTATCATCAGTGAGTTATAGTTTAACCCTTTAAGCGCTGAATTAATTTATAAAAAACATCGCAACCAAATGGGTTTTTTTCAATTTGGAACCATCATAGATGTCTTCGTTAGCTCTTTCTGATTCATTTGAATACCTATGTTATGGGTCTACGGCCATTACAAATATTTTTACTTTCGACTTTAGTCGTCAGGATCTGACGTCTACAGACGTCAGATCCAGACAACTAAAGTCGATCCCCGCGCTGTAAAGAGTTAATACCCATGTGAACTCATGTGCAAAGACAGTCTAGCGAATATGCTAAATCGACATCAAAACATCATACATTTATTTTACACCTAATGGCTGATAAGATGTAAAAAACATGATAACAATATTAAGTTACATATAGTCTAATTATTTTCATGTAAAACGTTTAGTATTCAATTGGCTATTTGGACATTGTATAATTAGGATACAATAAACATAGTAACACGCACTCAGTATGATCTTTTGCAGCAGTGACCAATTTCTGGATATTTTCTGGAGAAATAAGATGAGAAAGAAACTATATCAAGCTTTATAATCTAAAGTACAGTATTCGCAAACTTCGTAGAAAAACCTCGAAATGTCACTTTGAATAGTATTATCTTAACTGTTGTCATTTTTCCCTAAACAATGGAATGTCTAAATAAAACTCCAAAAATATAATGAAGGGTAATGGAGAACTGAGATATGTATATACTTAAAAAGGCGACACTTAAAATTCATTTAATTTATTGAAAGATTTTATTACCAAATCAGTCTATATATTTTGCAACATGTGTAATTATCCAAATAAAAATTGTCAAAAATTGAAGCAATACAGTCATTACTAGTCATGAATTTGAAAGTTTGAATGGAATACATTGTGCCAATCGTCAGTATTTTTCTAGTTTGTAATGGTTTATTGTCTTGATTATAATATCACACACAGACTGCCATTTCCGCCATTGCCTCCGCCGGTGCCACCACTTCCGCTGCCCCCACCTCCACCTCCGCCATATGTACCACCACTGCCACTTCCACCATCTGCATAGATCATAATATATATGTGCTGTTAACTTGAATATTATCTATTCTGTTGCAAAAAAAACGATTTGTATTTAATACAATTGTTATATATTGAGCCTGCTTCCCCATTGGCCATCGGCTTTAATATTGATTAATAATAATCCGCTCAAGCTTGAATTTTGAACTAAAAACTTAATCCACTACTAGTCGCGAATAATTGATATCGCATTTATCGACTCGTAGCGGATGAAGATGATTTTAAGTGATAAATTAAATAAATTTGTTGGCCCAAGTAATTGAGCCCCGATTTAAATAACAACTGAATATGACGGATTTGATTGGCTGATCTTCTCATGTGACATGTTGACCCACTCTATGATTGGTCGGAGGTAGAATACCATACTTGGTCCAATTTATCTTATAACTCTTGTTATAGTAGTTTCAGGAAAACTAAAGCCAGTATCTGTCAATATTAATTCAGTTTTGCGTGTATACAAAATGATGTTTTGATTTTTAAAGATTAATAATATGTTATTACTCGATGTCATGCCCACCAATTTTCTCCTGCAACCCGCTGATTTACAGGAGAAAGGTTCAACACCGAGCGACAATTACATGAATAATAAAAACCAGGAAAATGTGAAAACTAAATTGTGAGACCATACATATTGTAAAATCATACGACGGTGGTGGGATGAATTGGAGTCGGGTTTGCAATTAACCCTATCAGCTCGGGAACCGACTTTAGACATCAAATTCTCATATGTAAAGTCGATCCTCGCACTGATTTACACTGTCCGCTAAAATTATCCACCACACGTATTATGCACACTGCAGTTGCAAATAGCCTGTGATAAATTTAATTTACTCTATGAATTATGAATCAATTCGCCTGACATTTGACAACAGTATGTAACTGGTATCCGTAGTGTATACAAAAATATTACACTCATTCTCAGTGTTCTGTCTCCGACCACCCACTGAAACCAAGCATTTCAAATTGTGCACGAGAAATTCCCCACCATTGACCGACCTAGTTTTCAGCCAACGGTTCACGCATGTGCGCCAGTCCATCAGAGAACTTTTAGCAGGACAGCGTTTTGTAAACCAGCCAATCACATGCGTACTACGATAGGCTGAAAAAAAGAGTGGTGGAAATGTGACGTCAGTCCATCTGCACAATATAGCACGCAGAATAGCAGTGTCTACGGGTGGCATTGTAGAAAATATGTGAAAAGTAGAATTTAAAAAAAAAAAAAAATAGGTCAGCAAAACATGGAAGTACAAACAGGATATTTGAATCATTGCCGCGGCGGTTCCATATTTTTAGTGGGTGGTGTATAAAGGCCGTAGACCGATAACATAGGTATTCAAATGAAGCAGAAAGAGCTAACTAATACGTTTATCACTGTTTATGATGACTTAAAATTGATAATAACCCTTTTACATATTTCAGCGTTGTAAGGTGTGTTTAGATCTAGATGTATATCCTTGTGGTGTAAGAATTTATTTTGTGATGAAAGCCAACATAAATATATATATCTTACCTCCTCCGCCGTTTCCTCCAGCGCCGCCCTTGCCATTGTTGCTGCCAGTGGCACTTCCATCTCGGCTGTCACCTGTAGAAATCATATACTTAGATATCACATATTGCGTTCTCACCAGATTTAGCAAACAATTGTCTCTTGTAATATCAGACATTGTAAGATTTCATACCATGACCATATAGGTCTAGATCTTGTCCGATCCGCCAAAAATAAAATAACACAAATGGCGGAACATGTACTATTTGCGTGAATAATGTGTGTAACGCGCAGTGATATTAAAGGGACTGGCCCAGGCAAAAATCATCGAAAAATCGGTGATTTTATTTTTGCTTCTTTATATGACCATATGATGTAAACATGTCCATAGACTAGAACTGCTAAAGTGTTTTAATTTTTCTGCTGCGCATTCACCAGTTAGACTAGATATAAAGACGAAATCCCTGATTTCTAATTTTTGACAACCATGTCTAAAATTAGAAATACGAGAATCTCGTATCTATATCTAGTCTAACTGGTGAATGCGCAGCAGAAAAATTAAAACACTTTAGCAGTTCTAGTCTATGGACATGTTTACATCATATTGACATATTAAGAAACCAAAATAAAATCACCGATTTTTGGATGATTTTAGCTTGGGCCAGTCCCTTTAAGTTGTTGGAGGTGATATTTTGATAAGAAGTCAATATCCCAACAACAGATCCAGTTGGATTGTTCCCCTTTGCCTGCTGATCACGACTATTGTCGTTTCTAACCCTTTTTATTA
Organism: Flabesymbios commensalis; assembly: GCA_964017125.1. Lineage (NCBI taxonomy): Eukaryota > Metazoa > Annelida > Polychaeta > Terebellida > Flabelligeridae > Flabesymbios > Flabesymbios commensalis. Next base: position 64,928,274 of record OZ024916.1, read on the forward strand.
GCCGATCAAGTAACTAATATTGTGAATAAAATTTGTGTTTAAACATCAAATGTTTGCAAATGTTTGGTGTCAAATTAAACAAATATCAGTAATTTTCAGCCCCTTGCTTAGCAGGATAAGGGTTAGTAAGGTTTCAAATATATTACCCGTGATCCTGAATGTTTTTACAAATAATACTTTGAACGTTACGTCTGTAAATATTATGGATGTCACTGGTAAATACCAGATGGGAAATAGAAAGTGTTGTCGTTCAAATTTCGCCCGTTATCATGAAAAAACGTGGCAAATGTTTCCCCCAAAAGGCGGCTGTGAACGGCGGTTTTAAAACTAATCTGCTGAAAAATGAAGACTAATAATTTTGTTTTTAACCCTTAAGCGCGGGGATCGACTTTAGTCGTCAGAATCTGACGTCTGTAGACGTCAGATTCTAACGTCTAAAGTTGATCCCCGCTCTGTTAAGGTAAAAATATTTCTATTAGTCGTAGACCCATAACATAGGTATTCAAATGAATCAGAAAGAGCTTACCAAGACATTTATGATGATTTCAAATTGAAAAAAACATTTGGTTGCGGTGTTTTTTTTACAAATTAATTCAGCGCTTTAAGGGTTAAAATACCACCCATGTTGCTCAAAACGCTCTATGTATTATCACATAGTTTCCCAAATACGATTATTAGTTTATATCAACTAGAACCAACACCACTTTATTAGTTTTCAATATTACAGGATATTCACCTTATGACTGTGTTTGCATTTTTTTTCTTTTGAGGGGAATATAGTAAGTTTTCAAAATATTGAGATTTATTATAAATATTTGTATTTTTACGTATCTCGTTCTTATCTAAGTCTTTTTCTCATTTCCATTAGACAAGTTGTGAGTATCTCAACCCTTTCATTGCGAAGGCCGATTTCAGACGTCAAAATCTGACGTCTAAAGTCGGTCCCGCACTGAAAGAATTAAACATTTATAATGGCCATAGAGCCATAACATAGGTATTCAAATGAAGCGGAAAAAGCTAGCTAAGATATTTATGATGATTTCTAATTGAAATGAAGTCACATATTAATATTACCTGAGCTCATGTTCAAAACCTCGGAATGTAAGCACAGCACGTTGATTGTTGAATGTTATGTGCTCACCAGAAGTTTTCTAAAACACAAACATATGATAAATTTTGTTGGGTATATGTAATATCATTATCATAATAAAATGTATGATCCGTTTAATAAGACAATGTACAGTAATGCTGGAAATAATAATGTGGCCAAATCTAAGATCGGAACATATATAGAATTCTAAGAGGGAAGCGCGAGCTCAATCATCTCACCATCATCAGTAGGTTTTCTTGGCCAGTTCATTCATTCATTCATTCATTCATTCATTCATTCATTCATTCATTCATTCATTCAATTATTCATTCATTCATTCATTCATTCATTCATTCATTCATTCATTCATTCATTCATTTATTCCTTCATTCATTCATTCATTCATTCATCCATCCATTCATTCATCCATTCATTCATTCATTCATTCATTCATTCATCCATCATTCCATCCATCCATTCATTTATTCATTCATTCATTTATTCATTCATTCATTCATTCATTTTTGTTCACTCATTCATCATTGTTTACTCAGCCAATTATAATGATCCACCTACTTTCATTTGTTTTACTTCTGAGTTCTGGGTAGCGGAAGCGAGATAACTTTGAGTGTGTGTGTGTTTCTATGAGGGTCAAAACTTTCTAAAAGTAGTTCTTCTTTCATGAAATGTGTTCACATGGCGAAAAAATAAGCCCCTTTTTGCCACTATGGCGAGCAGAAATACCAGCTCTATTATCCCTATTAAATTTGCCCATATTAAACGCATACATCAACCTGTATCTTCTGAAGGACAAACAGGCCCAATATGCCTTATATTGCAGAAGAAAGCATTAGAAATCCAAAAATTAAAAATATTTGAAATTGGTCATCATTGCCATGACTTTGACGTCAGTCTGAGATTCCAAAGTTAGGACAGGGGGCCAACCCAGAATTATCATCAAACATAGAATCAACACACAATGTGGTTTTAATGTTGGCACGATGTCTTCGATGCTGACCCAGCTGTGAGCCAACACTGGGCCATGGGCCATGTGTACATTGGCCATGTTCAGACATATACACTGATACACGTGCATTAAAGGTGATCTATCACCCCTTATATGGTATAAATAGTTATGTCCTTATATGGGGTGATTGGCTATCATGTGACCCTCTCAGAGGGTCACATGATAGCTCATCACCCCATATATGGGGGTGATCGGCTATCATGTGACCTTCTGAGAGGGTCACATGATAGCCAATCACCCCATATAAGGAAACACTTGTGCCCTATCTTGTGGCAACTTTGATTTATTTCTCACAAATTTATTCATACTATATAAGGGGTGATAGATCATCTTTAAATTTTGGAATCGGGAATATCGATACATAGATGTTTTATAATATTGAGCCTATCAAAAGTTATTACTTATTTGTCAAACAAAATTCAAAATGTGTTATTAATGTAAGGCTGCAGGGTGTAAAACCCCAACAAATACGAGACGTCGGACAAAATTCACTCGGCCACGTTGGGCCAACGTTAACCCGTGCCTTGTTTGATGTATTTTCACTTTCTTTGTTGCCTTAATGTTAGGCCACCGTCTACGACGCTGGCCCAACATTAAAGCAACATTTATTCGAAGTGCGGTGTATTGTAGTCTTAGCCTACGAAATTTTAGAAGATATAACAACAGAGCCTCCACTGACACACCCCCTCCCATCAACTTACAACATATGAATGCCCTTCAGCGCGATCAATACCGTTGTTTGTCGATGCCCAGACACGCAGATCATAAATGTTAATAGATGTTCTGCTCACTTCCATAGCAAAGAAGCAAAAAAATAAAGAAAAACAAACAAACAAACAAACAAACAAACAAAAAAAAACCAAACAAACAAACAAACGAACGAACGAACGAACGAACGAACGAACGAACGAACGAACGAACGAAAGAACGAACGAACGAACGAACGAACGAACGAGCGAGCGAGCGAGCGAGCGAGCGAGCGAGCGAGCGAGCGAGCGAGCGAGCGAGCGAGCGAACGAACGAACGAACGAACGAACGAACGAACGAACGAACGAACGCACGCACGAACGAACGAACGAACGAACGAACGAACGAACGAACGAACGAACGAACAAACGAACGAACGAACGAACGAACGAACGAACGAACGAACGAACGAACGAACGAACGAACGAACGAACGAACAAACAAACAAACAAACAAACACACAAACAAACAAACAAACAAACAAACAAACAAACAAACAAACAAACAAACAGACAACTCTGCATACTCCAGGCTTTTGAACAGTTTAGAGAACTGTATTTGCACAACCTCGATGACAAACATCCGACCCGGTCGAGATTCGAACCCACGTGCAGCCTCTGAGTTTCGAGTCACAACCGGACAAAAGGAGCCATCGGCGCCAGCCACAAAGTATAGTATTCTCGAAATTCGATAACGTGTTATCGAACCTCGATGGTGTGTACCCGAAATTCGATAACGTTGTTAGCTAAATTCGATAACGTGGTACGTGTTAATTAACTTCTCTAGCATGTTCACGAAGTTCGAGAACATGCTCTCGAAGTTCGCTAACGTGTTCTCGAAGGTCGAGAACGTGCTCCCGAAGTTCGACATAATTAATGTTCTCGAAGGTCGAGAACGTGTTCTTGAAGTTCTTGAAGTGTTCTCGAACTTGTATAACGTGTTGGAGAAATTCGATAACGTGTTCTCGAAGTGCGAGAACGTCTTTTCGAACTTCGATACCGTGCTCCCGAAATTCGATAACGTGTTAGCTAACTTCGACAACATATTCTTGAAGTTCGATAACGTGCTCTCGAGCTTCGATAATGTGTTAGCTAACTTCGATAACGTGTTCTCGAAGTTCGAGGACGTGCTCTCGAAGCTCGATAAGGTGTTCCCGAAATTCGATAATGTGTTAGCTAACTTTGATTACGTGTTCCCGAAGTTCCAGAACTTGTTATCACTCCTAATTTTTCTAATGGAAATAACACAAGTTACACTTCTGTCTCCCAGTTGGGATAAAATAAATGTTATAGTTTTTAGTGAGACCGCCCCTGACTGATGATATTAAAACAAATATTACATACACTTGGCGGTGAATCTGCTGGGGACCGCTCGCTTTTCCGAAGGTCCATTGTTCCGAAGGTCCGTTGTTCCGAAGGTCCGATGCTCCGAAGGTCCGTTGTTCCGAAGGTCCGTTGTTCCGAAGGTTCATTGTTCCGAAGGTTCGTTACACCGAAATTAAGGTTCATTGTTCCGAAAACAAGGTTCAATATTACGAATGAATTTACATGGAAAATAATAGTTTTTCTGTGGTTTTAAATCTGCCAGGGTCTAAATTCTTTAATATTTTTTATAGATCTGCATGAAGGTCGTGGGCGGATCCAAGATACAATTTTATAGTGCCTAGTGGGAGCAGTGGCAATTATCATGATGTATAGCGCCAAGAATTGACTGTATTATAATTATGTTTTTGATAGCGCTCATTAGTTCTTTCTGTGACCAAAATGTGTGCATTTTCTCGTACATTCAGATGTCGGTATTTTTGTTAATATATAACACCACGTCTTCATTAAAAACATGAATTTTAATATCTATAACTTTTTCTCGCTTTGTTGATGCACTTGTGATCACTCCCCAAGATTTATATTTTTGTGATACGTTGTTTCTGGAACGAAAAATCTTCCAACAAATGAAGAAATTGGTATTTAGATGATATATCTGTAATATTTACCTCCGAGGCTGCTTTAATTAGACACAATGACTAAAAATATACAGGCACTCTTAACAGACAAATTTCATAATGAGATGTGCGATGTGAGATGAGATGAGAATTTGTGAGATGAGAACCAGAGGGAGTTTGACAAATTAAAAAATAACATGTTGCCGCCGTCATTCACTAGGAGACAATAAATTAGATAGTAGATTTTATTTGTGAAAAAGGACAATCATGTGTAGCAACATGAACGATCCATTAAAGGGGCTGGTAACTCGTGCCGCTCACCACGACAGTAGTCGCACTATGAGTCAAATGACATGAGTAAATACACGTCGTAGCAATGTTCGTCGGAGCGATGAGACAGTACCATTAAATGTCAAACGAGCCTAGTTGATGATAATAACTAAAATCAATAAATAGGCTTACATTAAAATACAAGTTGGGTGTAGAAAAAAGCAGCTTTATTCGTTAAAATGACAGTTTTAGAAATAAGCATAGGTCCTATTATCGCCATGCAAAATAAAAACATTTGGCAATTTGCACAGAAAACATTAAACAGATATGCAGGCAAACTTGGTACCCTCTTCGACGCATGTGTCTAAGGACACAAACAATATTGTAACAGTATATTAGCTGATCAGTAAACATACGGATGACATCGCCAGGCATGCGATTGTGAGAGAGAGCCTACATTTCAAAATTTATTGTGTACCATATTTAAAGGCTTGACAGGGAAATAAGTTGGGCTAGCATCTCATCTGCTCAGATGCCCAAATGAAGCTTATACTTTCCCACGGATAAGCAGTGAAAATGGCAGAGGTCTTGCCTCAGTCGACAGTTTATATTAGGGGCGGAAAATTTAATACCAGGGGGGGGGGATCAGTTTTTTTGGGGAAAATAGTTTTCTTCCCGAGTTTGGGCAAAAAATAGTTTCCTCGGAAAAGTGTTTTTGATCTAGACCTTGGTGGTATCAAATCGTCCGCCCCTTATCGTCCATAATAAATTAGGAAAACACCTTATCACTGTGAACGTTATGTTAATTGGATGTTTTTCACTGTGAACGTTATGTTAATTGGATATTTTCACTGCGAACGTTATGTTTTGTGGATGTTTTTGACTGTGTAAGCTATTTAGATTTTTTCACTGTTAGGGTTACAAAAAAGATGTAGGCCTATTGGTGATATTCTACTTCATAAACATGATTAAATTTTTAAAGTAGTTTGTATTTATTTCAGGAGCGCACCAACAGACATTCCAGCTACGAATTAAAGTGCACTTAAACTTTGAATACACAATTGCTCTGAAACAATCTACAGGCCTATGCATGTTAATTGCAAAAAAAGCCTTTAAAAGCTCTTTATATAAGAGAAAAGTTTATCATTTTTTTGTATTTATGAAAATAACCGTTCAAACGAGAAGTAACAAAATTGATCAATAGCCATACCCAGAACAAACTGTTTTAGGGAAGTGTGGGACGTGATGCAATGGATAAAGCGTAGAACTTTACAATTAGCCGCTGTATGCCTGCCTTGTGAATGAAAGGCTCGCTTGGTGCAACATTTTCGGAGAAATATCATATTTCTCCTCTCGCCACGCTGGGACATTTATGTCTCAATGTTGTGCCCTCATGTGCTTCATTTCACTCAGTTGTGAATGAGTATGCTTACCTGGTGGGATAGAGATAATGGAAATTATGTACGATTATAAAATCACTAGCGCAAACCGTTTGCAGTGATGTATGCTCCCCGGGGAGTAGAAATGGTACATTAATTAGGTCTAACAGGTCCAATCACCAGGGATACTATGATGTAAGTCGCCATGTAGCCTGTTAGTCGAGGCCCATTATTTAAAAAGAGGCATTCTTAAAGTTTGTAAGGCATTTCTTAGTAGAATTTGTCATGCAGTTGTTTTCACACAATTCGGATATGCTGATTCCAAATCTGCCCCATGCCAAGCTGTATTTTTAGTTTTTCCCCTTCAAAATTGCAAAACAAAATGGCCGCCAAAATAGCAGATAAAGTCTCAATTATCATGATTATACATCATGTCTGGGTGCACAGCGGACACACAAACTTGACTTTCGTGTTCAAAATAACATTTTTGTTTTGAAGAATTTCATCTTCTAGGACCTGGTCAACTATCACGCAAAATATCCAAGATGGCCGCCAATAATACAGAAAGTACCATAACGTTTTTCTAAAAGTCATAGAAAGTTGCTTTTGGTGTCTAAATATAGGTTTTTAATACCAATAAATCTAGTACAATACAGTAATAACCTCTAGCTTTTATATTACATGTAGTTTCAGGGAACAAAATCCAAGATGGCCGCCAATATACAGCAAATCATATAACCATTTTTCTAAATGTCGTAGGAAGTTATTTTTGGCGCTCATATAGCTTTCTGATACAAAAAAAATACACAGCATCAAAAAACGCAACTTCCATGTTACATGTAGTTCCGGAGAATGCAAAAAATATGATTATTTAAAAACAACACATTAACTATGAGGAAATTGCACAAAAGTAGCATGTGTTACTTTCATCACTGTAGCTACATAGGCTTGCTGTGTATATTTCAGATTTGCATGAATGCCATCATCTTGCATAATGATAATGCTAGAATAGTCACCTTCATCTATATATTGATCATATATCTGTGCAGCTACGGAATTGATGTAGCCATTGGCTACTTTATCGTGGTCCTAATTCATACTTAATCAAACTAAATGTGATAGTTCTTCAGGTTAAGCAGGAAGCTTTTACACGATGACTAGTTGCAGCTGTCCATCAATAAACCTCCAACCACAATCTCATAGATGTTTAATATATTGTTATCTGGCCAGAGCTGTATTTATTGCTAAACAGGCCTAAAATACAACGGAAACAATATCCACTTTTTGTAGCAGGGGTTATTGACGAAGAGGATACATTAAAATACTCTAATTGGCTTAAGTTCTAGTTCTGGGTGTTTATGAATTAATTTAAATGTCTTTCTTTTAGAATTCATGTGCTGGTGTTGTGAAAGCAATTGAGACGGTTGAGTGGTACGATAAATATCATCAGTTCTAGGTTTACACAGCTAGGCATTGCTATGATGAGAACGTTTCGAAAGCAGAATGAGCAAGTTCACATCAGTTCCTACGACTACCACATTGTCAGTATCTGATTGCCGTAATACCATTTAACGTCCCATTATGTACCTCAGTATTTTTCACACTTAAATACCAGTATTCATTGAATAGTTGTATGACATTGTTCTTTACCAAAAGTGGTGAATTTGAACATTAAATTGAAACTGTATTGCCCTCCCCCTGATTCTGTACTTTATCTGTTATATATACATCTGAGATAACATCGCAGCGTGCATGGAAATGTTTTTGATGTAGGATACATGTGTCTTGCATAGATTATTAGATGATCAATGTTTATTACTAAAGAATATAATAGATAAGTAATAAATACTCTGTATGAATGATAATTAATCTACTATGTCTGGAGGAGACATATAGTTAGTAGGGACCTAAATATCTTCACGTCCATCATATGATTTAATCACTTTATATATGGTAAGACCTATTGTCTTTAACATTGATACCTCTTCCTGGAAAATAGGGTGGTCGTTCCCATAGCACTTCGAGACACAACTGAACCTGTTGGGGTATTGTATATTATGTGAGAGTGACAGCTTATATCTGATTAGAAGCATGCATGACCAGAACCTACTGCTTCCTCATACATTCTACCATATCACGACCATATCTAGAAAGTTTCTGTATTTTATAATAATCTTCATAAAAACATCCTGATCGTGCTACGAACGGTATTATTGCCTCAATTATCACATATTCTGCATCATATCTTGTTGAAATAGTGTACCCAATAATCCTTGGTGACTTGTTCATGACACTCTATAGCATTTAGTTTCCAATTAATCTACTATGTCTGGAGGAGACATATAGTTATTAGGGACCTAAATATCATTACGTCCATCAGATAATTTCATAACTTTATGTATGGTAAGACTTATTGTATTTAACATTGATACCTCTTCCTGCAAAATAGGGTGGTCTTTCCCATACCACTTCAAGACACAACTGAACCTGTTGGGGTATTGTATATTATGTGAGAGTGAGAGCTTATATCTGATTAGAAGCATGCATGACCAGAACCTACTGATTCCTCATACATTCTACCATATCACGAACATATCTAGAAAGTTTCTGTATTTTATGTTAATCTTCATAAAAAACATCATGATCGTGCTACGGACGGTATTATTGCCCTAATTACCACATTCTGCATCATATACTGTTGCAATAGTGTACCCAATAATCTTTGGTGACTTGTTCATGACACTCTGTGGCATTTAGTTGCTAAGACTAAGCTAGTTACTAACATCTTTTGAAGATGGTGCATGTTCATACTATATTTATAAAATAAATTCATCGTCAGTATTTTCAACATTACCCTAGCGTGCCCTCAACCAAAACATATATATGTCAACTTTTGCAACAAATTACAGATTTCCGATATCGTGTAACTGTATTTTATCATAGTTATTGATGGTGATATCATCTATCTCTTCCAAGTTAGGGGAGTATAAATATGTGTAGCCTACATTACGGTTTTGTGTGGATCTCTGAGCCGATGGTTGGGACTTTATTCGTTCAATTATGTCTGAAAACTGTGTTATCAGCGCATTACGGTATCTACTCTGATCAAAAATATAACAATTAAGATGATACTGTTATCCTGATTATGTAAATTGTCAATCCGATTGAGAAACATAATCTTTATGTGATGTGTACGTTTTAACCAGGACAATATACCTAGTAACTAGAATCGTAAGTTGTTAAATTTAAACGACTTAGGAACGGAACATGTATGTGTGTCATTATTGCCATGGTTATGCAGACCATCTTGATGGATTAACTTCATGTTTCGCTTAACCCTAGTACAGGGCTTGGGCAGGAGGGTGCCACCCGTGGCCAACGCACATTTAAATTATTGCTTTCTTCCTTACGGTACTGTAAAACACGATGCTATCACATAGGCCACATACTAATAGAACGGATAGAACGAATATATGGTGAGCGACAGGTTATCTAGTGCCGGACAGTGATCAACAATCATAAAATATTTTTTGTCAATAGTCTAAACATTTTTACAATATGCCGGATATTACGTTTGTTTCCCTCGGCTTCTAAATGTGAAATAATGATATTATTAAATAAATCTTTATTATTACACTGGCCTACGATGTGTTGTTTTCCTGGCGCAACATTTGTTTTCCCCCCATAACTTTGTGAAATATTGATAATAGATGTTATCACGGCTCTGAATTGGTTTCCCGGGTGTGAGAAACCTATATGTAGACACCAAAAACACATCTCTACGTTATTTGGAAGCAAAGATCTAGCACATTGCCCTGCAGTGGCGGCCATTTTGAATTTTGCCCTCTAGCGGCAAACGCACAAGGTGAAATTCAGAGGGTCTTTATGTATGCTGCTCAGGTGGGTTTTAATACACCGAAATGATGTTTTTATGTTCATTGTAAGCCAAGCCTAATTTTGGCGGCCATTTTGTTTTTTAATTTTGAGTATGAAAAACACAAAATATAGCTTGGCATGGGGCAGATTTGGAATCAGCGTTCCCAAATTGTGTAATAACAGCTGCATGCCAAATTCTACTAAAAAATGCCTTACCAAGTCAGAAATTTCGAAAATGGGCCCTGACTAAAAGGTAATAATACGATAATTTGTATTACTATATGTGAATTGCATGTGAATTGCATGTATTACAAAAATGAAAACCCGAAAATATGCGACACCGGCGGTTAAAGAGTTAAAACAACAAACTTTCTTTCTATTTCCCATTGCAAAACTGCACGAGTATTTTTATCATTATAAAATTCACGAATTATATCGAGTTTATCAAAAACATGTTGTTTGTTCATACTACAAACATATTGAAACGTCAAAATAATCACTTAGACTAGTTTATGTTTAGGTCCACTCGGTAGGTTGGTGGTACACATGCATTATCGTGGAACCTGCCATTTATCACTACCATCACACAGGATGAGTTATATTGTCATAGACACGAATATTTACTTGTTGACTAGACTAACTAAGTTTAAATGGGATAGGCCTAATCATAATATTTACACTTATATTGACCCCCCCCCCCCTCCATAGAGTTTTCTCAATGCAGGAGGCTAAACGGCTATCATAACATTTTTATTGTCATAGCAGCATGTTTCTTCTCCATCCATTCGTAAAACTAAATATTGGGGGAAACCTCCGTGACCGAGAGGTAGCGTGCTCGACCTCAAGACTGCCAGGGTGCGAATCCTGTGTCTGGAGAACAGTGTCATCTGATTCATCTCGTGATCCATCTCCTGGCCCAGTTTAGCCTGTATGTACACAGCAGTGGCCCAGCCGAAAGTCTAATCATTTCATATTTGTCATAGCAAATTAACATTTTCCTGACTGAATGATGTGAGATTTCGGAATACTGAACCTTCGGAATAATAAGCCTTCGGAGCAATGAACCCCTATTTCGGATGAATGATCCTCCGGAACAATGAACCTCTATTTCGGAACAATGAACCTTCGGAACAATGAACCTTCGAAGCAATGAACCCCTATTTCGGATAAATGACCCTTCGGACCAATAAATCTTCGGCACAATAAACCTTTTTTTCGGAACAATGAACCTTCGGAACAATGAACCTTCGGAAAAATGAACCTTCGGAAAAATGGACCTTCGGAAAAGCGGACTGTAACCGAATCTGCTAAGATTACTTCAAGCTATAAGACGATCCGATCCGGTACCGTAGATCAACTGAACTCCGGAAATCACGTCATGAAGGATCCCAGGATTCAAGAGTCCTGTACACTTTGGCAGAACACTAAGCTTATATTATTTACTCACGTCCGCGGGTGCATTTATGAACACCGATGACAAAACTAACATAGGGGCGGGGCGGGGGTGGGTGACTATAGGCTCTGAGTCAGTGCAGGGGGGCGGGGCGGGGGTGGGGTGGGTGACTATAGGCTCTGAGTCAGTGCAGGGGGTCCGTGGTTATAGCAGCCCTGAATTCAAAGTTATTTCGCCCGAGCTATGCATCTCAGTCAAAATAGCCTTGTATAGAAAGCTATGGTTATATCTGCTAAGATTTCAGAGGATGGGACTATACTGAGACTTTACTACTGCATGAGCACCCTCGCTAGCACCCATCGTACTTTTTGTATTATTTGTATACACTTATAGCGCACAGAGCAATTGTCTATGCTGAATGAATAAACATAATGAATATAATAAGAAATGCTTAAATTATTGTATTATGCATTTCTGATATAATACACGGCATTTTGAATCAATGTTCATCCTCAGGAGGTTTTCCTGGCCCGTTTAGCCTATATGTGCGCAAAGGTGACCTAAAAACCCAATTCATTTCATTTATTTGAATCAATGTTGGGTTAATGTTAGTGCAGCGTCGTAGACGATGGCCTAACATTAACCCAACATTGCTTCAGTGCCTTGTGTTTGTTCGATGACGTGTTGAAATTATCCAAGCCAGCACACTCGCCCAAAGTTGTCCCAATGCTGGCCCAACGTATTCGATGTTTGCCCAGCATACATTCAATGTATACCATCACTTTATAATGGTTTAACTTTTATCCACGCCTAAACCTAGCAATAATGTATACAAAACACTGATATAAATTATTATATAATAATACGTGAGAGCAATAATAATATGAAGTATATGAATGTGCATACAACGTGAAGCACTCAGTGTGTCAGTGTTTTTTTTATTGTTTGTTTATTGCTAAATATCATGTAACTCTAGGTTTATCATGGCATATTGATGCTTCACTTCTTCATGGCATTCGTTGAATTGAGCTACAAGGCCCATCGTGCTACATAGCCTATGTCTTTTTCGGTCCCCTTTTTAGCATAAAAAACGAAATGTGAAACTAAATATATACACGGTGCGGGAAACTTAAAAATATCATGACAATGCTGTTTAACTGTAGGTTATTTTAGTTCTGATGCATATTTTATTTAACCTGTGCTTGTTTTAGTGTATAATGTCGTTTGATTTTAAGTTAACTTAGCATGCATGTGATTTTACCGAACTAATCCTGTTGTATATAGTCATGTACATATGTTCATTTTAAGTCTGCATAGACTTACCGTCGTCAATAAATATCTATCTATTTATCTACACAAATAAAAAGTAAAAGGATTTCGCTAACTATCATATAACGCATTACGTCGTATAACCTACTTCTACCGACAATTTCTACCACCTGTCTACATAGTGCAACTATGGGGAGTCCCCACAGTCCAACTAATATACATGTAGGCCTACGGTATATAGTGAATAGCCATCAAACCAATAGCAGGCTAACGTTGGCACAAAGTCGCTGAGATACATTTGTCCGACGTCTCGTATTTTTACTATACCAGAACCTCGACGATTTTTAAAAGAGATTTTTGTCGTCACCTGCCCGACCGACAGCCGGCCTATTTTTACACATTGTGTTCGTAAAACACTTCAACGTTTGAACCAAGTAGTTAGCACTGGTTTACAGTGTCTATATATTGGTATTTTTAGCGACGTTCTGCCAATGCTGGGTTGATACTAGACCAACATCGCATAAGGTGGTCCTACATTAAACCAACATTGGCTCAGCATCAAGAGTTTGACCGTGACTTGAGGTTTATTGCCGTCCTTTTAACCCTTACAGCGCGGGGATCGACTTTAGACGTCAGAATCTGACGTCTGTAATCGTCAAATTCTGACGTTTAAAGACGGTCCCCGCACTGAATGAATCATTTATATAATATAAATATTTCTAAAGGCCGTAGACCCATAACATATAGGTATTCAAATGAAGCGGGAAGAGCTAACCAAGACATTTATGATGATTTCAATTTCAGCGCAGCCGCATTGAGGGTCAAAGGGACTGGCCCAGGCTAAAATCATAAAAAAATCGGTGATTTTATTTTGGCTTCTTAATATGACCATATGATGTAAACATGTCCATAGACTAGAACTGCACAAGTTTTTTAATTTTTGTGCTGCGCATTCACCAGTTAGACTAGATATAGAGACGAAATCTCCGATTTCTAATTTTAAAAATAGGAAATACGGGAATTTCGTCTCTATATCTAGCTTAACTGGTGAATGCGCAGCACAAAAATTTAAAAAACTTTTGCAGTTTACATCATATGGTCATATTAAAATGCCAAAATAAAATCACCGATTTTTTAAAATGTTTTTAGCCTGGGTCAGTCCCTTTAAACATTTCTTCGAACAATTTGTGTTCTTCAAACCACCTAGGGCCTAATTTGAATGAGAATTGAGCATTAAATTGGTAGGTTGGCAAATATATTTATTCCAATTGTGAATATTTTAGTGATTTTACTCACTTGAAGTTGTGTTTTGCGGTAACGAGACATAATTTCAAGTGGGTAAATAATTAAATAATATAATTTTGGTTTTAAGTGATTTGAAAAAAAATGGTCATGCCTCAAATGATCAAACTCTGGGAAACGTTTTGTATCTAAAGCCGATCTATTGCCACTGGTTTGTGCAATATTCACAAACTCTTGGGTAGTTTGCGTTATTAGGTGTGGTTTACTGACCAGTATATAGTTTTAACACATACCGGAGAGTTTTTCTCAGCTAAAATAGATATGACGCCATTGTATAACCACAGTATAATCATGACGATAACCATGGATATACATGCAGTAAAGGATATAAGCATAGGTAACAGAACATTGTCACTCACCTGCTCACTCTGAGTCACCATAAACTCACAAATAATAGATGTCACCACTTTGAAAAAATAGGTATATTTTATTTTGTGTTCACAAAATAGGTTCAAAATAAATAATATGTATTTCGTGCTCACGAAACAAATTTGACAAAAGAAAGTTCGGGGGATTTAAAAATAAAAAATCGAAATCACACCACAGTATAAAATTATTTGAAACACATTATTAGTTGCTGTGCAGCTACAATGGTCTAAAAATCACCAATTTAATTTCATTTTATCATCTTGAAAAGAATGAAACTATTATTTCGTTACAACAAAATAGGTTTCAAGATCATTTTGAATATGTGATACTACTGTTCATGTCGTAATTGAAAAATAAACACCACAATTTTCTGCAAAAATAAGAAATGATATGTTTAATATTGCTTTGAGTCATTAAATAGTACGTTTTGCTACAATAACAATACATTTTTATTTTATCTCTGTTTTTTAACGGGAAACCGCTAATACCATGTATAAAAAGTACTAAACTTGCGGCATCACAAAATGACATGCAATAGGAAAAACACAGCCCTCGTATCTTATATTTATGCATTTGTCGCTCCCGAAAGTATCATTGGATATATCATTGGAATTGACCACAATCATATGCTGGAGATCTGGGGACATTTCCTTGACTAAATTAGGAATCACGTCGCAGTATGAGCTAATATACCGGGTGTTAAAACGGCCTTTGCGAGCGCTGCGAGATGCTCAACCGTTTAACCACCGGTGTCGCATATATTCGGGTTTTCATTTTTTATTAGCACATTATGTAACACCTTTTAAACATGTTAAAGATAATATGTGACATCAATCAGCAATATTTGAAAACAGTTGACCTCCATTTTGTCAAATCTGAATAATTTTCACTCACTTGAAGTTGTGGATCGCGTCAGCGAGACACAACTTCAAGTGGGTGAAAATTCCGATTGAATAATTTGGCGGTTAAAGGGTTAAGCCGATATATAGGGCCAATAATGTTATCTGGTTATATAATAGCTGTGGTAGCTACAGAGTATCATTGTTCTAAACAGCTGTAACTTAAAGGGTTTGCATATGTTGCCATGACATGACGTTATATAGCCTACTGATCTTAACTATAACTATTTAAAAATCATCAAAGAATTCAAAAGCACTGAAAGAGACTAGACTAGTTGTATTTCCAAGTCGTATACTGCCATGTAAACAAAAACTGTGTGCAGCATACAACACCTTATACCTCGAAAAACCCACCACCTCAGATTGTGTAATCCAGGCTACTTCGAAAGGTACCGACGTTAATTGGTGTGTGAAAGTGGGTGATTAGGGGGCTACCCTGCAGCACCGATTGTCTGTCCGACGCTTGATCGGCGGCATCAACATGTGGCCCAATGCTGTGCTAACAAGTAATGAAGTTGATCTGTGGCGGCCATTTTGAATTTTGGTAGCATCTTTAAAAACTCACTTGCGTATCTCGATGTTGCTGGGAATGTGATTTTTTTTAATTTTGACCACTAGTTTTTACGTTTTTTCACCCACAAAAAAGCGTGATGGACGCGTAATGCGTGACGATTCTGGCGTGATGTACGCGTAATGCGTGACGCGTGACGGATCCCGGCGTGATGGACGCGTGATGCGTGACGCGTGACGGATCCCGGCGTGACTAGGGGAAGGAAAATGAGATGAATGGGGTTTTAGGCCACCTTTGTGCACATAGAAGCTAAACTGTACCAGGAGAACCTCCCGAGGATGGTGAGATGAATGATATGCCACTGCCCTCCAGACACAGGATTCGATATTCGAGCCCTGGCGGTCTGAGGCAGAGCACGCTGCCTCTCGGTCACGGAGGCTCTCCACAATATTGAATCTTTACGAGTGCGCGGGGAAGAAATATATTGTTTCTTTGAAACTTGAAGGCCAGAGTGGGGTTCGAGCCCGTGATCTCCCCGACTTTCCAAGCAGTAAGCAGGCAGCTTTAACCACTGCACCAGGGCCCCTGCCCGACTAGGGGTGGGATAAATATACGGTCGAGCTAAAACAAGATTTAACCGACTCGACACACCTAACGTAGGCTTCCAACCCGTTCTTAATATAAATCCCACCATCACGACCGCTATGAGCATGAGTAAACACGAGGTACGAGAGCACGGGGATCTCCCGGCAAACATGAGATATTGAGACAATGTTTTTTTAGGTTGGGCCAGTATTGCAGACGGTGGGCCAGCATTAAACCGGCATTTGCTCAATGTCATGTGATGCTAAGTATCTGACTACCCGGCAAACATGACACGTTAACTCATTGTGGATATAATGTCTCCGACGCTGGCCCAGCATTGTACCAACACTGGCTCAACGTCTCATGTGTCCCAACTGGTAGCTTTGGAAACCCCTCTGTTGTTTAGGAGGCAAATATTTGATTTTCGGTGGGTGGCAACAGTATTTTATAAAATATTTTTACTTTGTAACCAACATTAAAAATAAAATTCTAATTCACAATACTAAAACGTTACGAATGAGCGGGAAAGAAACATTTTGTTTGTTTGAAGTCAATATATCAAAACTCGCACGCTCTTGCGTGACAGACGGCAACTTCAACCGCTACATCATACGTTCACTGGAATCGATTCACTTCGAAAGGAGAGAAAGTTATTTTATTTTTGAAAATTATTGCCGCTCGCACCATCTAAAGTTTATTATATGTTTGGGATTATTTGCCGTAGCAAAACACATGAGCCAGACAGACAGATATTTTATTGACATAGATACAAGTCATTACAGACTTATTTGTCAGTAAATATATTATGTACATGTATATACAACAAAATGGTTAGCTTGGTAGAAACACATATGGAATTAAAATCTTAAGTGGCATGGTATAATAATAAAACACTGCGTATTTAAATGGCAATACCAATATATGAAGACAGATGTTTCCGGACTAAGGCCAGAGATTAAATAGCTACGATATTTAATACACAAAGATGATATGTAGTAGCAAAAATACGTTGCAGCATGAATGCTGCTAACGTAGCCAGCCTATGCATGTAGTGTGAAGGTGACACTGGATATAGTGAAGATAAGCGTATGTCTGCTGATTGAGTAATGGAACTGTTATGTTAGTAATCAATACCAATGACTACAAATATACAAGACATGCTATCACGGGGGGGGGGGGGGGGGGTGCACATTTCTATGTTGTAACTGCTAGCATAAATCAGTACTGGTATAATGACTACAAATAGACATGCTATCAGGGGGGGGGGGTCCATTGTTATTATTGTTTGTGTTGGAATAGAATGACTACAAATAGACGGGTTAGTACTATTAGCTAATAAAGAATAAGAATGTCGAAATTATATAGTTGTCTCATTGATCTTTGGACCCCCCCCCCCCCACATGTGAACCAATCTATTTATCTTTCATGTAAACATAAAGTCCCGATACATACTTAATTTTAAGCTATTTCTACCAATCCCTGAGAACAAGGACTGTTTGCATGAAGCTTCGGTGAAATAGTGGTGAATGTTGAGGTCTCTATTGTTATTACGAGACTATTTTTTGTGTTTGTGCTTCATGTGAGCCGCATTAACTATTTGCCTGGGTCCGTATTCTCGTACAGGTTACGAAATATGGTAGGTTTCTGATTGGTCGAGATGGCCACCTCGACCAATCAGAAACCTACGATATATCGTAACTTGTACGAGAATACGGGCCCTGCAGCTAATCATGACTATATTCGTGTTGAATCCGTTTTATCAGCCGATTAAATCACTGTTATGGTAAATGGCATGACTGTTTAAACATCAAGATTTGCAAATGAATGGTCTCAAATTAAACGAATATGAATAATTTTCAACCACTTGAGTTTGTGAATCGCGGTAGCGAGAAATAATGTCAAGTGGTTGAAAATTTAAAATAATTAACTTAGTAGAATGAGGGTTAATTTTGATTAATTTGATCAGTTCTGTATATTGTAACAACCAAATGAAATAAAATGAATGAGGTTTCGGGCCAATTTTTGTGCACATATAGTATAAACTGGGCCAGCAGAACCTGCTGAGGAAGGTGAGATGAGTGAGATGACACTGCCCTCCAGACACAGGATTCTAAATTCGAGCCCTGACGGTTTGAGGCCGAGCACGCTACCTCTCGGTCACGGAGGCTCCCAACAATATTGAATTCTTACGATTGAGCGGAGAAGAAACATTTGTTTCTTTAAAGCTTGGAGGCCAGAGTTGGGTTACTGCGTCACTAATTTGTAACTTGCATTTCATATTTTACATGATTTTATATTAACCCTTTGAGTGCGGGCGACGCTTTCAAGCGCATTCATACTGTTTTTCCACAACTAAAATATGACAGAAATTGAGCAAATATGCATGTATAAATCTTGAGTAAAGCCCCCATTGTGAAATTTAGCAGGTTTAATTTTTAAGTGAGGAGGTATTTTCCTTTCATTTGAAGTTGGCAATTGCGTGAGCAATGCCAACTTCAAATGAGAGGAAAATGTTAAGTAGTAATGAAGCACTTAAAGAGTTAAATAAGGGCATTTATTATATCTAATTAAATCCGTTTCATTCTATTTAGCTTGAAAGCTGTTATTGAAAAATTTAAATTTCTTTGTCCTTCAGCCGTATGTCATGTAATTAATACCCAGTTCATAATAATTTTAAATTTTTGTTAATTTGTTTAGATACAATTAAATAGGACATTTTTTTGTTGCATGTGTCTTTTAATAAATACATTTTAATAAACCTAATACTTAACTTGTCCCTTTAGCCGTTTATTTTTGATTTTATCAGTTACTCTGGTATTTTGTTTACTATTTTACATTAACTATATAAGAACCTTTGCATCATTTTTTGTCTTTTCAGCATGCAAATAGCTTATATTGACTATTTAAATCCCCTTGTCCAGTAAGTATTTTATTATGCAATCTATGTCCATTGTAATTACTTACTGGCGATTTTAATTTCCCTTACCCCTTCAGCCGTATTCAATTCCACTGTAATTTTATTTTATTTACTATTTGACATAATTTTACATGAAATAGGGGTCATTGCAATTACATATAATTACTTCAATTTTTATTTTTTTAATATGAAAAAGCTATTACTTACAATGTTTAATCCCCTTGCCTCCGCAGCCGTATTTTGTCATGTAATCTACACCCATTTTACAATAATTAAAAATTATATTGATTTGTTTACACCAGATTAAAATTAAATGGGATAATTACATACGTTTTTCTGCCTGATTTGTTTGTTTTAATGACGCATAATAATTAACTTTCTCCTTCAGCCGCTCTGTCTCATTCGATCAGTTCTTCCTGTAACTGTTATTTTATTTACTATTTTCATATGTTTACATCAACTGAGGGTCTCTGATTATATTCTCTGTTGTTCGCAGTTATAGACAATTTGAAATCTCCTCACCCCTTCAGTCGTATTTTGTCATGCAATCTATACCCATCTCATTATAATTTTTCATATTTTACACAAATAAGATGTAATATATTATATCTTTTTATTTTTGTTATCAATGATTATTTAAAAGGGTCTGGTCCACTAAAGCGAGTGGAATTACTGACTATCTAGCTAGACACGTTGTAATTTAGTAATGTCCCGGTAAGCAATATCATAGAGGAGAGAGTTACAATAATCAAGTCTGCTGCCAGCTAATGCAACAAAAATCGTCTTAGTCATATTACGAGACAGTTGTATGCAAATACGACAGATATGGTAGATGCAGGATCTGCCAGTCTAAGAAAAATGCCGACAAAGTATTGTGCATGTAAATTAAAGTGTGCATATTGGCCAGTTTGTAAATTTAGACATTAGTCAATACAAACAGAAACTAACAGTCAAATTGAAAAAAAGTTTTGCATAAAAAATAGGGAGGTTGCTTGTGATTGCCTGAAAATCATCAATCTGACCAAGCGTGTATTAGGCAACAATTCAATGTTAAATACATGTATATATTATATATACTATAATAAACAAGAAGATATATATCATCTCCCGCCATAAATTAGGTTAGAGCTTTTGCGGTCACAAATATTTAAAAAGTCGACCATTTCAGTAAACTCACCTGCACCTTATTTCTGACTTCAATTTTTGAGTTTTTGCGCCCACAAAAAAATATGTTTATGCAAGGCGGCCATTTTGCATTTCCGGTAAATCTTGGAAAAATCACATGCACATCTCTATATCGTGGGGAATGTGATTGTAAAATTTGCATATTTTACGACTTCGGGTTTTAGAGTTTTTGCGATCCGTGGCGGCCATTTAGAATTTTAGCAAAACCCTAAAAAATCACCTGCACATCTCCATATTGTGGGGAACGTGATTGTAAAATTTGAATAATTTTTGACGTTAAGTTTTAAAGTTGACTTCTGGCGGCCATTTTAAATTTAGATAGCATCTTTTAAAAATCACCTGCACAGCCACATGTTGCTAGGATTGTAATGGTAATATTTAAAAATAACCAGTAGTTTTTGAGTTTTTGCGCCCACAAGGAAACGTGACGCCGGATACCGCTGGACAGAATCCTGGCGCGACTAACTTTTCCACGGCCGGGGGATAACAACTGTACAGTATCAGGTATTATGTTTTATTGAACACCATGTTTCAGGGCTAAATACATGTATGTCTTATATTTTTAATAAATGGTTTTAATACATGGTATTTTATCATGTAAATACTGTAGTAAAAAAATGTATAGTATTCAGGTATTATGTTGAAAAAAAGTAATCAACATAATGTGTGGGGAAAATTTGACTTTGGAATTGACTTTTTGGTAAGCCACACATAGACTAGTTTTTTACCGTATGGCCACGTACGTTGTATTACATTTGAACTATCAAAATACTGCATGAAATGCACTGAAAACCACATCTAGGATGTGTATACATGTATTTTTTCGGAAAATCAGACGTTCGGAATTTACATTTGTACCTTAAAGAGAAGTTGAATGATGAAACTACTACCAGAAATGGATTTTCCAAATAAAAATACATAAAAACGAAGTATTACATTGATTCCTTTGCTATTTATATCGCTTTTTGTCATCTAGATAGTCCCACCATTTGATTATCCGATCAAAATCGCATCCAAAGGGGTATTGAACTTTGTTAATAATCGTATTTTCAAATATGGACCTTGAAATTGATCTTTTGCCCTTGCAAATGCCTTTGAACCATTAAAATAATATCAAAAATTATATTTTTTCTGTCAAAATCAGATATAAAGAAGTAATCCATTTATGTGTGTTTGATAATTTTTTTTCATTTTGGACCTTGGAATTGACCTTTTGTCATTGAAGATGACCATTGAGCACCAACATAATATCAGAAATTTTGTTGAGTCTCGGCCATTCGCTGACTGGACGATATGGGTGTAATCAACATAGTAGCTTTATTCTTCTACACAGTGCTTCAAGCTGTATGATTTTTACAATGCCACTGTATACATTACTGTATTTATTAAACTCCAGACTAAAAACGTTTCAAATGTTGTAACGCATATGGTCTCAAAACTTAATTGAAAAACTAGTAATTGGGGCTGGATGGGAAGAGATGAAAATTAAATGTGTAGTATATTATTAAATGGATGTCTAGTAAAAATCAGATGTCTTTTTCAGTTTTAATCAAATTTGAATAATTTATTGTCAACCTTTATTTCAAATAGTGTTCCCTAGTATAGTTAAAGTGTTAACTACCGGACATAATATTCAAAGACAAGACAAACATATTTTATTGAATAATTGTAAAAAGGAAATGTTACATTTTGACAATAAACCATTAAATTCAAAGAAGCTAAAGAGAGATAGATGCTCGAAATATTATGAAGCGGTATCGGCTAATAGCCCATTTATTCATCTAAAACTAGTTATCTTAAAAAACGATGTGTCCTTGGCGCTACGAGAGCAATGCCAATGGTGACATTGTAGATAGTGTCAATAAAATTGCAGGCTATTAAATTAAATTAAATTGACCTCTCACAAACCGACACCTTACCCTTTCAGCGCGCAGGTGAACTTTTGACAAATCAGACGACAAAAGTCGACTGAAGGAATTGAAATTTTTTAATCGATGTAGACTTTTAACATATGTATTCAAATGAAGCACCAAGAGCTAACTGCGACATTAGAAATGATTTCTAATTAAAAAACAACTTTGGTCTCTACTGTTTGTATCACAATATGTTAGCGCTGCGTGGGGTAATACGAGTCTATTATTGTGTGGTACATTGTTGACACTACGAATTGACTTAGAACATGTCACTGGTTGTTGGAGACAAGCCTCTGACCGGTTCATAAGCATCTACGCTGATAATATCAACACGCATACGTTTGCCGCCACCACCGCCACCACCGCCACCGCCGCCGCCGCCACCACCACCACCACCACCACCACCACCACCACCACCACCACCATTACCGCCTCCGCCTCCGCCGCCGCCGCCGCTGCTTTCGCCGTTACCTGGTTAAAATTAATGTTGTAATAAAAGCTGATAAAAAGCCTCGTGAGAAAAAAAAGATGTACATATTACAAAGTAACACCTAAAACGTTTAACTTTTAATAATTATACAGATTTGGAGACATATTTTGACACTAACCCTCTACCTGCCTCTGACGTATATATGCGTCATCTGATTGTGAATACAATAAAGTAAATAGAAAATGTAATTAGCCATTAAAATCAGGACGTTTGGAATCTCAATTTGAAATACTAAATTCCCACCTTCCAGTGCAATAAAACATTTTTTTTATAATTTAGATAAAATACATTACCCATGTTATCTCTAGAAAAGTTGTTATTTCTCTTTGATGCTCTGTATGACTGAGGCTCCTCAACCTTCCAAGTAAATACTAACTGTAAAAATAACAGCAGAAAAAGTACAGTCAATTAAAGGACATCAGCTCACTACAATTATCAAAGGTCATTGGTCACATGCTCAGATTGCAGAAAGCGTACACCTCACCCCATTGTCCTGTCACGGTGCGGGAGCTGCTGCTGCACAGCTCGTACAGCCACGGCCTACTACCCGCATGAACAATGTGATGGACTGACTCTTAGAGAGATATAAGGATATATATGTCAGCAAACAAAATATAGCGAACCTTCGCTGGTGCAATGTTGCACTGAACCACATTTGGTGAAACCCTCGTGTTTGTCATGGACGCCTCATAAAAAGTCTATCCTTAGATCTTGCCAATCAAATTGCAGCGGCACTGGTTAAAGGTGGGGACAAGGGTCCCCCAGAAGGCAATAGTGCCCTGGGTAGGCCAAGGCCCTATTCCATAATAATACTAAATATGCGTTTCATACCCAAAGCCTCTTTAAGAGCAAGTTCTCAAATCACAGCAAGTTCACATATACTTGAGCGACATCTATGAGTTAATAATTCAAAGCTCTTTGCCCTTACCACCTACTTGGTTGCGGCTTGCAAATAAACTGACTGTGTTACGGCGGGGATGTTGAAACTGCTTGACCTCAAGCTTGTATTGACATGCGCAGGAGGACTTTCTCTCAAACATTGTACATTTATTCAATGTTGGCTCAATGTTGGGCCAGCGTCGCAGACGTTGGCCTAGCATTAAAACAGCATTGGATCAATGTCCTGTTTAAGTAGTATCTGCCGTCAATCTGTACTCAATAGGCTACTGTTGGCCTACACCTGACCGTCCCCGTTGATCCTGCCTAAGTTCGGCAGGGTAACCTAATTTGTGAGATTGTTTGCCTATAAAGATATGTTAATTTGAGAATACCATATCGCACTTGTTCAAGACATAAAATCGAAGAATTTCGTTTCAGCATATGTTGCCATGTCAGGTTTTTTTGTGAGCCACGTTTCTTGAAAGGTGCATATTATCAATGACTACCTACCAGAGAGTGTATTATAAACATACAGACACTTGGATTAGATATTTTATACTTTTATTGTTATAATTACATATCGTTGTTGGAAGTTCATGGGATATATTCGTACAGTCTTTATTGTAAATTTGCTAAAATATAGTATTTGTATAATTCAACTGACAAAAAGCCTCAATGGTCTGGGTACATTAATCAGTGTATTTATATAATAATTATCAAAAATGCATTAGATATCTCATACATTTCTGATATGATTATGTAAAACGTGTTGCATATGTCAGTTTATTAAACATATATATGTGTTGTTACCAGTCGTGCAAATATACCTTAATATGAACGTAGCCAAAGTGTTATCAAGCTTCCGGTAGCTTCTTAATGTGCAATTATTGGTTTAATCACGTGACTGTGTATTATTAATTCAATAATACATAGATATGCCTAAGCTTACAAAAAATACATAGCACATGGAATCCGGCATCTGCAGAGTTTATTTCTGCTATCATTTCGCGACCACTAAAAGGATTGACTCACAGTTTATTACATCTTGTTTATTTTGATGGAATCATTATTAAGAACAAATTTTGAAGGCAAATTCGGTCATAGGTGCCTAATTAAGCGACGTTTCAAATGGAGCTTAACGTTAGGCCTACCTGTTAGTGTTGTTGAACTTGGTCTATCGTTAGCCTATTATCTGTATTCTATCAATTGATCAATCTGTAGTGTATCTAAATAATGTCGCTACATGGCCTAACATTTACGTCACTTGTAAGCATGAAGCGCAGGTGTGCACTTCATGACACATGTATTTTTCGTCTAGACAGAAATTGACACAGTCCTACAGATTAACGTCTAAACTGTCCCGCCCTGACTGCCCTAGAGTATAGGCATAGACCTCAACTGCATGGGGTATCTACATCCATCAGTAGGTGTACATGTTTAAGTCGATAGATCTTATCTTTAGAAATGGCAAGCACGAAACTCATGGTAGCTACAAGATAATTTGTCATGCTTGTGGAGACGATGAATAATTAATAAGTAATCTTGTATCACTCATGTTTGCAGACTAGTTTGGTCATATGTTTAATAAACAGAATAAGACATCGTTGTTTGAAATTGAAACTTGTATCGTAACGCTCAGAGTGTAACAGCATGAGACGAAGTACAGTGCTGTTACGCAGTGTTATGATACAAGTGTATTATTAGATAATAATAAACTACTACACGATTTTTTTATCTATCTGTTTTTAACTTATTTTTTCTGATTGATCTGTTTTTAATTCGTCTGTGAACCGACATTCATCTGGATCTGGTGGACTACCATAGACTCCATCCGTCACCTCCCTGGCCGCCC
The DNA here is from genome assembly GCA_964017125.1 of Flabesymbios commensalis. Lineage (NCBI taxonomy): Eukaryota > Metazoa > Annelida > Polychaeta > Terebellida > Flabelligeridae > Flabesymbios > Flabesymbios commensalis. The sequence continues at coordinate 64,954,166 of OZ024916.1, forward strand.
TGACCAGGTCCTCCACCTTGACCTCCAGAGCCACCTCCGAAACCAGAACCATTTTCACCATCTTTACCAGAGCATCCATAAGAGCCCCCATCACCTCCATTTCCACCACTGCCAAAAAAACCTGCTCCTCCTCCTCCACCTCCGCCACCACCTCCATTGTCGCCACCTCCACCACCGCCTCCTCCACCACCGCCACCACCTCCACCACCACCACCACCGCCGCCGCCTAAAAATAATTTTGCTGCCTTATTATTATGAAGGGCTCATATTAATATCAAGTATACCACCCCTAACGTGTGTTTTAGTATTCACATAACTAAGGATGTATATGATACAATCACATCACTTGGAAATTTCGATAGATGTCCTGTGCAAACATACCCAACACGGATGCTGAGCTAGGCAAAGTATATTTATTTTTAAATAGGTTAATTGGAACTAAAGGTAGCTGCAATCAATTGCTGGAATAACATAATAATAGTATATTAAAATAATTAAATTATTTTTTCATGTGATAAAATAACAAATGTTGATGCACCATAATTGACATTGGCTGTGGGCCGTTTAATCGCCTTATGTAGATTAAGGGCACAAAAATAACTTCTAAAATATTTTAAACAATAACACATTTGCTGGGTTTGGTACCGTACATAACGCTATCATGCTTGTCTTTTATTGTATAAATTACGCCAACTGGATTAGAAGGTAAACTCATTTGTGCAGCTTGGTGGTTTCATTGTGCAAAATAGACCTAAGTTATTTGTCACTACAGACTACGCAAATTAAACTATCGTGAATTTAAAAAAAATCATATGATCTTTCCACTGATTATATAATTCTATACAAACAAGTGTCCAGCTGTTTTCATAATTTACACAACCTCATCAATTTAAGTATATTTGACAGAAAATAAATGTGGTGTTGTTTGGTGCCCCATGTGTTTAACAAAGTGAAATTGAACTGGCATGTCGGTATTAGTATTTTGTGAGGAAAATAACATGTTGTATGTCTGCTATTCCACGTAAAGTTAAAAGATGTGCAGAAGAGTAATTTTGGTGAGCAAGACAAAATCATATCATCTGCAGTGGGCCCTACATTGTGTATTTCAAGATCACATCACATTTTTTGTGCTACTCGGGCATGGCGACACATAATGACGTACAAGGAACTCATGTGAAACATCAGTTGAAGGCTAAAAACATCAATCGTGATTCGAGTGACAAAGAGTGGGGAAGAGGTGTAGGCAGCATTTATTGTGGCATTCTCTCTACAGAACTGTACAATTATTGTTGTACACATTAGCGAGATGGTAAAGGGTACAATATCGTTCAAACATGTAGTCTGTGAGCCAGACAACTTTTCGGTGCCATCTCAAGGGACTAATTGTCAATGTATTTTTCTGAAAGGTATGCATCTGTGGATCACTAAAATATCTAGTGGCCGTGTCAAAACGGCAGCTTTGTCTCAGAACGACCTAATTTGTGTATCAGCCGCTAAACGCCAAAAATCGTCATTTTCATAGTTACATCTAAAATCCCTACTTTTCTAGTGTGGGCATTTTACCTGGTTAAAGTTGGGAGAAAGCGACTTTTCTTTATGAAACCATTTGGGTCCGTAGTGCTACCAAAAATTTAAAAAAAAATATGGCCTATGAATAGGTCTAATTTGCATATTCAAGATGGCCATCACCAGTATGCTGCAATTCATCATATCTCACTGACAAGACATTATAATAGCGTAAATAATGAGTTCTATACCTAGGTTTTCCGTCATGGTGAATTCATTGATAGAATTAGTTTTGTGCTTCAAAGTGAAGATCAAGCACTGGGTCAAGGCGATAAGTCATTTCAAGCCCGCTGAAGTAGGCCAGGGCTACTAATGCGCAATTTAAGACTTTTCTGCACTATCATGACACATAAAGTGTCACTCCCGATATGCAACTCCACACCATAATTAATTGGGTGATGTTTTGCTGAGCTTGAGACGGGCACTATGGGAGAAACCTCTCACAGTGACGCCTCCAAACTCTACCATGCCCATCGTTGAAAGACAGATTGAATCTGCTTTCATCTGAAAAGAAAAGTATCACTGGTCACTGGTAATCCAGGGATGATACTTTATGAGTGATGATAGTGTACTTGACATTACCATACTTTGTGTATCATATAGAAACTATCACTCCCATTAATGGTAATTGATGGATGCTTAAGCTGTAAGGAATTTAACGGCGACACACAACATTTTATTTCTGTTAAATACGAAATGTACACTTTAAAAGTTATAATTAAAAAAGTGATTTTGGCCACTAAAGAAGAGATCACAGCAGCTTTGACAGTTATCTTAGTCACTACAAAAGTTATATTGGCAACTGAAGGAGTGATCACAGCCTCTTTAAAAGTTATCTTAGTCACTACAAAAGTGATATTGGCAACTGAAGAAGTGATCACAGCCTCTTTAAAAGTTATCTTAGTCACTACAAAAGTGATATTGGCAACTGAAGAAGTGATCACAGCCACTTTGCAAAATATCTAAGCCAATACAAAAGTGATCTTGATAACTGATGAAGTGATCACAGCCACTAAAAAAGTTATCTTGGCCACTGAAGAAGAGATCACAGCTATTTTAAAAGTTATCTAAGCCACTACAAATCGATCTTGGCCACTGAGTAAATGATCATAGCAGATTTGAAAATTATCTAAACCACTATAAATGCGATCTTGACCACTGAAGCAGGGATCACAGTTACTTTGAAATAAATAATCTAAATCAGTACAAACGTGATCTTGTCCACTGGAGACGTGAACATAGCAGCTTTGAAAATGATCTAAACCAGTACAAGTGACCACTGAAGAAGTGATCACAGCCACTTTTCAAAATATCCAAGCCAATACAAAAGTGATATTGACCACTGAAGAAGTTATTACAACCACCTTAAAAGTTATCTAAGCTACAACAAAAATGTTCTTGGCCACTTAAGAAGTGCTCATAACAACTTTGCAAATTATCTAAACCACAATAAATGCAATCTTGACCACTGAAGAAATAATCACAGCCACTTTGAAAATTATTTAAACCAGTACAATTGTGATCTTGGCCACTGAAGAAGTGATCACAGCTACTTTAAAAGTTATCTGAGCCACTACAAAAAAGATTTTGGCTACTGAAGAAGTAATCACAGCCAGTTTAATGGTTATCTCAACCAATACAAAGTTCCTCATGGTCACTAACCAAAGGGTGTCAGCCACTGAGAAAATCATCTAAGCCACTACAAAGAGAGCTTGTCCACTGAATAAGTGATCACTGCCACTTTAGCAATTATCTCAGACACCACAAAGATGATCTTGGCCAAAATCAAACTGATATTGTGCACTGA
>OZ024916.1:64957738-65267738 GCA_964017125.1 Flabesymbios commensalis
CGAAGTTATCACAACAACTTTGTAGTGACTGAGATAACTTTTAAAGTGTTTGTGATCACTTCTGCAGTAGTCAAAATCACCTTTGTAGTTGTTTAGAAAATATTTAAAGTGGTTGGGATCACTTCTTCAGTGACCAAGATCACTTTGATATTAAATATATTAAATGTAAAAAACCTTTGACTACTCAGTGGGCGAAAATGTGTAATACACCAATATCGCACATATGCCAACTATAAAATGGTCAATTTTCTATATTAGGCTACTTCCTAGAACGGGCCACCAGGCGTTTTTATAATCTAGGGATTTGTAGCTAAACAAAAAATAACATTAGAATTAGTGCCTGGCCCGAGGACTAATGTGGCATTGATAAGAAATCACGACAGAATCACACGATATTTTCACCCTTCTGGCACCCAACTATTTATTGGCATTTTTATTTATCTTAAATACAAATATATACAAAATGTAATTGTCCCTACAAAAGTTAATTTTGGTTATAGAATTTCTAATTTCATGTATTTTATTTGAAATGTGTCATATGGTGCTTAAATGCGACGATGAAGCTAAAACGTTTTTCTGTACGTAGTGCGCTAATAAATATTATTTTGGCAAAACACCATTCTTTACCAATACTTTGGGACTGAGTAATGTAGGGCGGAGAGAGAGGGGGGGAGGTGCAGCATACAACAATTAATTGTGTTTTTTTATTGTTCTATTTGACTACATAACTTATTACATTTTGCCTAACATCTAGTTATGTGACAACATTACAACTTCTTTTTTATCGATTTAAATTTTCTTTCTGATATGCTGTTTATTTTACATCGCTATATTGAAAAGTAATGTTTTTTTTAAGATTCCACTGCAAATTAAAATTGCAAAAGTACAGATTGAAATTTAAAATAATGTGCATGTACTTTGCAATATAGCGAAATAGATTAACCAACATAGGATAAGATAAATGAACATTGCAAAACTGTATTGACATAATGTACTTTGCAATTTACAATTGACATAGAATAACCGGCTAAGAAAAATACAAATTTAAAATGCAAAAATAAAATTAGTAATTTTATCTGTCATTAAGCTAGCTAGCCTTCAGCATCCCATGTACACCCCTTAAATAAAAAAGATCAGCGAAATTGCGCTCCTATGACTTTAATTGTGTGATCACGTTAAAAAATGTTGGCGTTAATATGGCTGCCACTGGAATGGTACAAGATGGTACAAATCGTTTCGTTTTGTAACATTGGAAAATTGTAATCTTTTCAAAATGAAAAATACCCTATGCCTATTACTCTTTAAAGTATGGCGTGGAATAAATTTTCCAATGTGGCCATCGTTACCATGGCAACCCATTATCGATGGCTCCATATGAAAATGTTCTATATATATATATCTGATATATGTATTGAAGAAATTATGCGAAGTATTATGTGAACTGGCACACACGCATGCAATGTAGCAATATAGTTGACATATACATAATTATATAGACGTACTACACACTGAAAATCCTATGAAGTCACATAATAATATTACCTGAGCTCATGCTCAAAACCTTTGAAAATACAGCTCGCTGATTTTAAATGTTATGTGCTCACCAGAAGTTTTCTAAAACACAAAAATATGATATACATTGTTGGATATGCATGTATTTACCAGTTTAATGAAGCAATATAATATAATATGATATAATATAATATAATATAATATAATATAATATAATATAATATAATATAATATAATATAATGTAATGTAATGTAATTTAATGTAATGTTATGTTATGTTATGTTATGTTATGTTATGTAATGTAATGTAATGTAATGTAATGTAATGTAATGTAATGTAATGTAATGTAATGTAATGTAATGTAGTGTAGTGTAGTGTAGTGTAGTGTAGTGTAGTGTAGTGTAGTGTAGTGTAGTGTAGTGTAGTGTAGTGTAGTGTAGTGTAGTGTAGTGTAGTGTAGTGTAGTGTAGTCTAGTGCAGTGATGTGATGTGATGTGATGTGATGTGATGTGATGTGATGTGATGTGATGTGATGTGATGTGATGTCATGTAATGTATGTAATGTAATGTAATGTAATGTAATGTAATGTAATGTAATGTAATGTAATGTAATGTAATATAATATAATATAATATAATATAATATAATATAATATAATATAATATAATATAATATAATATAATATAATATAATATAATATAATATAATATAATATAATATAATATAATATAATAGATTATAATATAATATATTATAATATAATATAATATAATATAATATAATATAATATAATATAATATAATATAATATAATATAATATAATATAATATAATATAATATAATTTTGCTCTAAGAAAGTGCAGAAGGCAAATTAGGGATGGAAGTGTTTTGAAACCTGTTTGAAACTAATTTCAATGTGCTGATTTCAAAAATGTTTTTTTGCCAAGCACTTTTATATCAATAATGAATCTCTAAAATCAATAGCCATTGAAAATATATAATTTATATTTGTAACTAGATACAAATTTCATCTAGTTAAGCAATCTAGTAAAAAGTTTAAAATGTTTTTTTTAATTATGTAATTTGTTATCTGCTGTTTATTTTAATTTATCAATTGGGTTTATCATAAATGATAAACATGGGTCAACGGTGTTCCAGAGAGCCTTCTATTCGTATTGAGTAGGTTATTCACCCCATATTTTGGACACGATGCATAAACCAATGTATTATGAGTACACTAACATATCTGAAATGGTCAAATGCTACGTATTGTCAAAACAAATATGGTTATTTAAATCATAAGTCTAAATGTTTTGTAAGCTCTGAAAGGAAAAAATAATAGTATGAAGTTATGTAGCCAACTGATCTTAACTAAAAAATACAAAAAACAATCATCCGAATATTTAAAAGCACCGAAAAAGTAGTATACTGCCATGTAAACAAAACTGTATGCAGTATACAACACTTTATACCACAAATACCCACTGTTCCAGACTGCAGCATCAAAGCTACTTCAGAAGACACCGCTGTTGATTGGTATGTGAAAGTGAGAATTGGGGGGTTTCCCTGCAGCACCAATTCTTATGACAAAATTTCGGTGCCGCAATCACCGTCTACCAATCGAAGCTGGTTGTCGGGCTCAAATTCAGCGCGACCTACGGTTATGCCTCCATTGCAATGACATCGGCGATGAGTACCACTATCTGTTATGCTGTCCGTTATTCAGAGAAGAGCGTAAAAATATATAAATGTCAAAATCTGGAAAAGACCTTCCACTATTCAACTGGAACAATTATTCAAACAAAACGATTATAATAATGTACTGCAGTTAAGTTTATTCGTGAAAGTGATTATCGCAAAGTTTTAAAGTGTTCTTAACAATGAATAATAACATCTAATCCACTGATTCTTGTATAAATCATTACAATTGTAAATAGAATTATAATATGCACTGTATTGTATTATATGGCGCCAGCGCTTTCCTGGCTCTTCTGTCATGTTCCGCACACAGGAACCATCAGCAATAAATACTTGATACTTGATACTTGATTGTCTGCTCAACGCTGGGCCGGCGGCATCAACATGTGCCCCAGTGATGTGCTAACATTCAACCATAACATTGATGTATAATATTATTATACATCAATATAATATAAAATATAGTTGTAAAAATGGTTTCGTTATTTGAATGGAGACAAAATTAGCTCACCAAACAAACGTTTAAATAACATCAAAATAAACAAATACTAATTTAGTACAATCAATTGTGATTACATATGAAACATTTTAAAATGGTTTGTTGATCTCTATTGATTCATAATTACTTTATTAATATAATTTGTGAGACGTGGGATATAAGTGGATATCTGGGTTGTAGTAATGGGGTATGCTGCGAACATTTTGAAGAAGGTTGATATTTGTTTTACTGTATTCCTGTTCCGGCATGTTAAATGATTATTTTTGAATGATTTGAGCTGTATTTCTAAAATTTTAGTAATTTAATTTAGTGTGAAAATATGTTCGATGCGTCCAGAAAGATGTTCTGCGTAATGTCATATTAATCGTGTTTATAATGCTATTATAGAGTTAAAAAAACTTATTGATTTGATTATCACTTTTTTGTATAATATGGGATTACTTAAAATGCCAATTTCTTAATAATGAGGGTAAGCATAATGGGTTAACATATCTCGCTCTTTATCCTCCTCAACAGACCATCCAATATTTCAGCTGTGTATAGAATGGATGTGACTTTCTGTTACCTTTGGTGACAATATCCTGACAAGAGGACTATGTCCTACTCTTTTTAAAATACATAAAGGGCACTTTAAAATACATCGCACCATATCTAGACAGCAATACACACCTCTTCACACATATAAATATATTGAAGAGCTGTATGCTAAACCATAATTATCAGCATCTGGGACAGTCGAGATTTCGAATATGGTGTCGACAAGTAGCAGTACATAACCGGACCAAATGAGCCATCACATGCTATTCATGAGCGGTCATTATGAAATTATGCAAATAAGATAGTATCAAAATATTTTTTCCAATTGTAAAAACTGATTTATAAAGCTCCATAAACAAAGTACTAAAGGTACGCCTACTACTCGCCCACCACTCAGTTTTAGTCATGGATGTCAAAAAATAACATCTCGCCTGGTGGTAAATGCTTTTTTGTGTTGCTAAATTAGTAGTAGGCCTAGACTAATCTTCAAATCCAATAACTGTTGGTGCATCTGACACAGCTTGACATTTTGAGAACAATGTCGAAAACTACGTGGTGGACTAGTCTAGTCTAAGCCAATTAGAGGCAGGAGTCAACAAAATGTTGACTTCCAGCTCATTTTCGTTGGCGACCATTTTGTATTTACACAAATTAGATAATATCAGAATACATTTTCCAAATTGCACACCTATCCAAACAGTGGCCATGATTTACCATATCAGTAAAGGTTTACATTGTAGAAAAAAAATACAAAACCATAAAAAGGGTTAATTGTATATTTAACCTTCACATTGGTCCATAAATTCACCCTTCAAGGCCACGAAAATAATTTATATCGGTTTATCTGCACGAAATGACACAACATTCATACAGACACTGTTATCACATTGAACACCTCCACTTAAATGAATAAAGGCGTGGCCCCAAAATACCACTCCCCCCCCCCCCCCAACGAGTTGAGCTTAAGAGTTGTTTTTTCGGTGTTACTATAAGATCTTTTAGAGGAGCTTGGTAAAAAAAAATCGGCTGCCCTTTCGTAGTTCCGGGTCAAGTACAATAATTCCCTGGACTATCCCGTGCACTCCATACAAGATAGCAGTTACAGTATTCAAATGTCTGCATAATTTGGCCCCTTCTTACTTGGTGGAACTATTAACCATGCATCACCATGACCACTGGTACCCGTAGCGCTGCTTATGGGAAGCTATTTAGTGATATGATATGCATATGGCACTGATTTTTGGTCGATAAAGGCTCAGATCGGTACGCGTCGCCAGATACAGGCCAAGCCGAAGGCACTTGCTAATAAACCCTTGATCTTATTTGGTGTCTTTAAAAGGTATGTGTTTATTATTGTTAAATTCTGATGTTATAGCTTGACATTCTCAAATAATTTTTAATCATCGATTAAATCTCCATCAAAGTCAAGTATTAGAAACCTTCTCAAAAGCTAACATAAAAGTTATTTGCATGCATATAAACTAATTATCTGCCACTTTTACTGTTATACGATAAAAAAACATGTGCAATAATCAATTTAAGGACAAAGTCCTGAAGAAACATATAAATGTGTAATTGAGCTTTGGTTGAAATGTAATTGATCAATTACATATATTTTTTCAATTACAAGTATAATTACAATTATCCATATTTATAAAACCATTTTTCACAATTGCACCTTCAATTACACTAAAAATGACTCGATTATAGTTAATTACAATTTCAATTATAATTTACTTAGGGACGCACCATTTGATTTCTGGGGGGGGGGGGGCCTAGATTATAACTTTCAGTTATGTTTTTTTTTTCTGAAAAATTAGCACACAATTTTTTTTTTTAGCACCGACCTTGAAACAAGCATTTTTTTGTCCCTGGAAAAAAAATAAAAAAAATTTTTTGTGACAGTTCATATTTAATTAAGTATGTTGACAAATGTCATGCACTGACCTTGATGAAGGTCAGTCTCTGACATACATACAGTAACTGCGGCTGTATTCAAGGGTCTACTTAATAAATATTTATTTTGACTCACCTTTCATTCTAGAAGCAGCATAATCTGTACGCATCATTTGGCGATCTGTTGTCTTCAAACTAGGACGCAAACAACTATGACTTGAATACTATGTGGTAGAGCGGTTTCGGGTATTTCCGAACGGGGGGGTATTTCCGAACATTGCGTATATATTTCATCCCGTTGCTGGCTAGACATGAATAAATTGTGTCAGGCAGAGCTGCCCGCTCAACGGGCTTGGGGCGAGTACTGGACAAAAGTACTCGAGTACAAGTACAAGTACTTGAAAAAATCACGAGTACAAGTACAAGTACAAGTACTGGATTTTCAAAAGTACTTGAGTACAAGTACAAGTACTTTGAAAAGTACTTGAGTACAAGTACCGAGTACTTTCTCTGTAAACTCTAATTAATTACATAAAATTTATTAAATAAATAATTGATTATAATATATGTTACTTCATGTTGATATATATGTGACCCTATCTGGCAAAATGAGTTTTAAGTCGCACTTTGGCAAATGATTATAAAAAAAAAATCTATTCAGTTTATTTTAATACAATTGTGTGGTATTTTCCAAAAGTGCACAAATTGCCTTTTTGAACTTCAAATGCCATTTAAAAAAAAAAACAGTTTCAGACTTCATATTTTTCTGAGTTTGTCGAGTCATATTTTCGGAGTTGAACACGCTACAGAGTTGTGTGATATACCGTTTTAAAGGTAATTTTGTGTAGGTGCGGGATATCTTAATAACTTAAATATTTAAATATGCGACTGACGACTTATTTTGTCAGGTTTATTGATATTGCATGATGCCATCTCCTAGCCAATAGTATGATATTACATTTTCCAATCAGTGTAAAACGCATTGTATGCTACATGTAGGCTTACTATTTAGCGAATCATAATAAATAAATAAGCACATGCTAGTATACAAATTGTCTGTGTCTAAAGCTTTACGTTGCAAAACACGCTAGCTTAAAAACTTTCAGTAGTCCTAATGATGGTAAAATTCTGGGCCAGTGCCACCAACATTTGGCCGCCACTGTAATACACGTTTAAATGAGCCCGAACACACATTGTGTCATGGAAAAGATCAAGGCTTTTAAAGGTATACGGATCACAATTCTGCCCTGAAAATCCAAAAGGCAGTATCTGCTCACTTGTAAAGTAAACAGAGCTGCCTTTTGGCTTTGCACGGCAGAATTGTTTTGCGATAACAGACACACTTTATTTGCTGGTGACTGTGATATCGAATCAAATGTATTACCATAATACATGTATATATCCGTACAAGATTCAGCCCGGCATACGCTGGCTGATAAATTAGCCTATTATTAGTTTAAAAATATATTTGTATGCAATTTATAGGACGAGCACCTCAGTGTTGTATCTATTATACTCGGTCTGTCATCACATTTCGGGGACAGAAAGGGTTATATGAAGCCGTCGTAGGCAGACAATTGACTCATTGTGTAACCTCACACCTTTAACCCTTACGCGACACTAACGTTTTCAATTATATTTTTCTCTAATTTCTAGCTATTATTGCTGACTCAATTTCTAGCTTCAAATGACAAACTACATAATCACGATATTAAAAAATAGACAAATCAAAAAAATACATTTTTTAACTTACCTGCTGCTTACTGGTGACCTGACGCAATGTATATATATTGTACATTTTAGGGTAGTTTAGTTCGCTAGACACCTGACGTCTTGTAAACTTGTGCATAATTTCGTCTACTTTTATTTTTTATTTTTCTTGTTTTTAGTATGTACAGCGATCTGATTTTTTTGGATGAACCGCTTTCTAAATGATTTGTAATAATGATATACAAAACATAGTGGTGTGCCGCAGTTAAAGGGTGATGTTTGCCGGCTAATTACTTTGGTCGTCTTTGCTTGAACAGTACTGTTATATCATGTGTTAAACCTACGTACTTGCTGGTTAATTCTTGGCCCAATGTCGTAGACATTGACCCGGCATTGTAGATGAGACGTCGCGTTGTCGCGGTCGTGTTTTTTTTATATTTACACAACTCTGGTACTGAGTTGTATGAGCTATGGCAGTTTTAATATATTTTAGTCCACACTGAGTTTCAACTGCTTTATAAAAATAACAGTTATAAACTACTTGTTCACTCTAGTGATATTATTTGTCCGGTGCTGGGGAAATGTCGGCTAAGTGTCTACGCAATTGGGCCAATATTGTGCAAATATTATGCAAATACCGATCGATCGTCCCAACAAAAACGATATTTAATTGAACCTATAGTAACCCTGGTACATAGTCTTCAACGTTGGCCCAACATCATACCACCATTGTTCCAATGCCTCATGTTTTCTGGGGCTTAGCTGCGAAGAACGAGGTGTTGTAAGTGTGATTCTTAAATCTCGCGACATTATTGTTGAAATCACGCCCCCCTTCAATGATTACTAGTTCTTCTGTATAGTATAGTCACTTGTAAATGTTATATACCAACATATATTCCTGTTTTCCAAAGAAACGTCTCTTGTCTTTTTTTTTTTAAATAGTTATTTAATTATCTTGTGAACTACACGAGGATACTAGTAGGCCTATATACAAGGCAGAACAAGCATTATTAGCAGCATGATATTGTAAAAAAGTGCACTTTTGTTAAAAGTTGATGTAAGTAATTGGACTAGTTTTGAAATATTTTCAAAGTATTTATTAAATATTTTTTCAATATAATAGCTAAACGGATGGTAAAAAAAACATTAACTAAATGTTCCATATCCTGCAATAATGATTTAGGATTTGTCTGTGATCTATTTTGAATCAATTTAAGATGACTAGTACTCGTAAAGTACTCGTAAGTACAAGTTAAAAGTACTTTTATTTTTAAAAGTACTTGAGTACAAGTACGAGTACAAGTACTTTTTAAAAGTATGAGTACTGAGTACCGACGAGTACTGCAAAATCGGTACTCGAGTACCAAAGTACCGAAGTACCGAGTACTTTGGCCCCAAGCCTGGCCCGTTGTGCGTGACTGTTCTGTCACGCACCGTTATTATGGACCTATTTCATATCCATTAATTTTGCTTTTTTAAAAAGTCACTTTCAAAATGTCGTAAAGTAGACAAGTCGTTAAAAAATTAAGGTAGTTACACGGAAGGTAATGGTCTATTTACTATATGTATTATCAATCCTGGAATTATTATTTATATGGGAAAATGTACCTTGCAATGCACCTCCTAGATATAAAAACATCAAAAAACAATTTTTGGTCATGATACTCTGGTTCCCAGAGCCACACTACGCGGCGTGGCCGAGCTTCATGTAGCCTCTGGTATGCCCAAGTGGCGAATGTTTGTTGCTATTTTCAGATGAAAATAGGGTAATCCCCGATTTCAGACATTTTTGAAAGGTCACTTCCCCGGATGAAGAGTTGTTCACAGTATTGTATTTCCCATTTGACGCATTTCCTATGACTTGACCCAGAAAATTATTCACTGGCCTCAATAGCACGTGACTAAGAACCTTGGCCAATACCCGGCCATAAATGAAATTGGCCGCGCTCGCCATGCAATGGTCATGATAGCCTTATCATTTGGGACGTGTTCGGAAATAGACCCATCAATAAATTTGGTTTCGTCTAATTACGAGCACAAGGCCTATAGGGCCTACACCACAGTTTCACAGCGAATGCGTCATTGCGAAAGGAAATACATCAATGGAGCGATTTGTAGGCCTGCAAACGGTTGTGACGTTACTATGTGGGTTTGAAAAGTAATATGAAGGAAACTATGAAAAAAAACCTAAGATTTCAACAGATTCGGGTATTAATCTCGAACAGTGGCATTTCCTAATATTTTTCTGCTTTATGTTTTTTTTGTGGACGAATTACAATTGGCATTGATTCTATTTGTATCATATTTGAGTATACTGCGCATGTTCCTGCTTCTAAACTGGTTATTTTCTCTTTAGATTAAAAAATGGGTGGGTGTTCGATTATACCCTACTTGGTGTTCGACATTACCCCCTCTATTTCGAGTATACCCGCCGTTACCTTGGGTACTACAACTTCCTGTACAACTTTCATATTCATGAATGGCCGTACACGTGGTTAATTACGTCATCAATCATAGTTTCATTCATCAACTGATGTCACGTGGGGAGCTGATAGACAAATGGGGACACCAGACATCAAGTGCAGAGGCTTAGGTGTTCGGAAATACCGAACCCGCTCTAAACATTCGCAAAAAAATAGAAAAATATCACATTCGTTAATAGACAAAGAGCCGACCATAAACAAACAAAAAATACATCAGTAAAGCCGCGTACAATACCTTGTAGTGATCTTGAGAATTTTCCTAGAAATATTTTGTGCTCCAATTATTCCTTGTATTAGTCGTTTATTTTAAATTCCACTTTGATGAGCTTCTTTAAAAAATATCAACAATTGAAATTATCAACAATTTTTATTGGCACAATCTTTCAACATATTATTTGTTTATGTACAAGTTTCCAGCATATATTTTTTTTACAGAAATTTGAAAACAAACATTTTTTTTCAAAAATAATCTAGGCCCCCCCCCCCAGAAATCAAATGGTGCGTCCCTTACCCCCTGGTACGGGACAGCTCGTACCACATTTAGTAGCAGTTAGGTCTAAGCTTATCACCTAACGAATCTTACTCACTAGAGAGTTTACATACTTGATGTATGTTTCTCTGTTACTAAACTAAATTATGTAATTTTGTGCTAGATACGTCTCAGATTGGAAATTTTAAGCTTGTTTGAATCATCTTGTATTCTAGGTCTAAACAGTTGTACATCTTACGCTCCATAATTTGGCCCATGTATAGCACAGAGTAGAGCAGGCTGGTCCAGTCTGTTTTGCGACGAGCATACAGGGTGCCCACCTTGGAATAAGCACAGAGATGTCAGTAGGTCATGAAAAAATCATCCGTATTTACTTTTTTATTGCGTAAATATTAACAAATGTTCTGTTTTATGTTTAGTTGACTTCGTGTTTGCCTTGTCAGCCTATGCGGGGTGTCTGGTCGATTCCGTCTCTCTGCTGGGTCAAGTTGATATACTACTGACCCAGAATTGGTACGGGGTCGGCCCGACGCCCTGTGCTGGTGGGAAAATAGTCTATTGACTGCTAAATATCAACCTGTGTGCACTTGCACCTGCACGTTTGCCACTTTAATTAAAACGTATCTTGTAAATTTAAGGATGGCCCCCATGATAGCGACTTTGAAAGTCTTAATGGGGGTCTTCCGGTCTATACTTTTTGTTATCTACCTATTAACATATGATTAAAGGGACTGGCCCAGGCTAAATTCATAAAAAAATCGGTGATTTTATTTCGGGTTCTCAATATGACCATAAGATGTAAACATGTACATAGACTAGAACTGCAAATTTTTATAATTTTTGTGCTGCGCATTCACCAGTTAGGCTAGATATAGAGACGAAATTCCCGCATTTCCTATTTTTGACATGGTTGTCAATAATTAGAAATCAGGAAGTTCGTCTCTATATCTAGCCTAACTGGTGAATGCGCAGCACAAAAATTATAAAAAAAATGCAGTTCTAGTCTATGTATATGATTACATCATATGGTCATATTAAGAACCCGAAATAAAATCACCGATTTTTTTATGATTTTAGCCTGGGCCAGTCCCTTTAATTTGGTCTTCTTTTTTTATTTGGCAAATAAATACTTTTCTGTTCTGTTCTGATAACAAGTCTGGAAATCCCGGAAAGCTGAATCTAGTAAATATTATAATTATACCTTTATATAATTTTACAGATTAAAGCGACACAATCAGGCTAAAATCAGAAAAAAACAGTTTTTTTTATTTTGGTTTCTTACTGATATTATGGCCATAAAATGTGAACATGTTCATAGACTAGAATTGCGAAAGTTTTTTTAATTTTGGGCTGCTGTGGCAACGTAGTAAGTGTGCCAAAAGGCCCATTTATCAGTTATTATTTTTTTTGGACATGCATGTCCGAAATTAAATTTCGTCCTTATTTCTCGCTTGACTGGCAAATGCGCGACACAAAATTTAAAAAACTTACGCAATTCTAGTCTATGGGCATGTTGACATATTATGAATATATCAAGGAGCCAAAATACCGATATATAGGGGTCTAGTCCAGCGTTTAACGTTATGGGTTTTATTGATAACCAAATTTATTCTAATTCCCCTGGCGCTAGGCATATTCATCGTTCAATGGAAATTGCATGGCCCATACATATCATTTTTTTATTATTAGCATCCTTCACTGATTTGTGTATAAATTATTATGCCTGTATATCACCAGTGAGAGGTGCATAATATAGTATGTATTCCCGTGTGGGTATATGACCCATCACTCGGTGACCTGGTATTTGATTAATTAATTTTTGAGGTCCTGTGACCCTGGTTGACGTGGTAGAACTTTTTTTTAATCCCAAATATCGTTCTTCAAAATAGTAAATTTCACATAATATGCTATAATTAACGTTCTATTCTGCTTACTGCTGCTACATTATTGTCAATATTACAACTTACCTGCATGTAAATCATGACAAACTGTTATAAAAAGCTGGCACACCTCAATGTCAAACATGAGAGATTCCCAACTTGTCTTTATAATACATCTAGCAAAGCAAACAGGTAACTGTGCATGAGAGATGAACACGAGGTCAATACTTCGCGACCTTTTATAACCTATTTATAAATCTGAAACATCCAATGAGGTTTGAATCTCAGACACACCCCCAAGATGACCACATAGGCAGAATAACTGATTGTAGTACTCGATACGGCCAGGCGCATGCGTAAGCACTTGCGTGAGACTGGCCAAGTGAAGATGGTCAAGATAGGCTAGGCCCATATGGAAATGCTCTTACATGTTCATGTGCAGGCTGACAATGTAAACAATAGGGCGTGCATAGTGATATCGCTGTACAAGATACAGATTGCAATCAGTCAATTTTATTATTTATCATTTATGTTATATAATGCGATTGTAAATATGTTTCCTTTTTGACACATGACATTCAGCTCTCATAATAATATTTTGTATTCGACCTTGCGTAATCTTGCAAGTATACTATGCAGGGGAGCTGTGTTTGTACTTCAGTGTAAGTTCATATCACTTGAACGGCCAGATAAAACATTATACTATTTCTATCATGTGTGCTCTATTGGAAAATGTAGAATAACTTTGTTTAACACTAGTGAGTAAAAGCTTATCAGGTAGTCCACGGAGAGTAACTTAGATTACCATGCAGGATATGTTATGTGGGAGTTGATTTTTTCTGATCTATAACCGATATTCGTGGATTGTTTTTTTAAAATTCGTTTAACAATTATAAGATTAAAATATAATGATTGAGTACACGGACGTCTCAATATGACCGAGGATACATGCAGTGTGTAGTATCTTTGCCTTACTATTGTACTCTTGATGGGGTGAATGGTACGAATTGTCTTTTCTAGTGTTACGAGCCGTCTCGTCCGGCTCGAGACAGCTCGTACAATGGTACGAGCTGTCTGTTTACGAGATATCCGTGGTACGAGTTGTCCAGATACCGTGCAGTATTACTGGCTGACGAAATACTAATATTAACCCTCAGAATTTGGGAAATTGAAACGGAATCCTATGCACCCCGCACACGGATGTATAATCAATGCACGTTACCGCCCAAAACAAATTAAAAATGTGACATAATTATTATTACGAGAAAAAGATGCCTGTATGCCTGTATGAGAGATGCCTGTATGGCGTGCTGTCACTCAGGGGATGTTGCCAAAAAGTTATTGTGATTGCAGGCCTAATAATTATAGTAACACATGGTTTAGTGGGGCGGCATAGCATGAAATATAACAACAATAATTCTTGGATAAAAGCAACAACATTTGCACAGATGTTGACAAGTATATAAGTATCAATTTCTGAAATGGATGTTTTTGATTCCAACTTAAGAATCCAATATGGCGGTCAAAATTCACAATGGCCGCCACTGGTCAATTTGAATTTTTAACTTTCGACATAGTAGCCCTAGATTATAATGTAATACCTCATTTTACACTAACTTTACGTTGAAAATGTTATTTTTACGTTTCCAGGTCATTCAGAGTTCAAAACTAAGATGGCTGCCAATATCCAACATTAAAATTAGCATTTTTTGGTCTGTGACTATTCTTAAGTATTTTATTCTCAAATTATAGGTCCGGAATATAATTGTATACTTCACTCTGTACTAATTTAGGACGTTGAATGTAATTTAACTACTATTTTTACGTTTCAAGGTAATATCGACCTCCTTGAATTTTCAACTCTTGACATAATATAGCCCGGTAGCACACGATGGGGACCCTGCGTTGTTTGTTATAAAGCATTTCTTTATATAAATTGAAAATCCATACTTTCCCGTTCGGAAATCCGCTGTGTTTAAACATTACCACCACTTGACTTTTTCAAGATGGCCACCATTATTCAAGGTCAAAGGGCAAATGAGTGAAAATACGCCTTTCTAATAAATAAAGCTAGTTACTAGTGTAATATCTCGTTTCTGTGTGATTTTCACTGGGAAATAGATTTCTGATATTATTTTGATGATTCAAGGTCATTTCAAGTTTACTTTCAAGGTCAAAAGGTCAATTTGATGATCAAAATTACTAAAAAATGAAGTTTAGCAAATAAAAATAAGAATATTAATCAAATGCAAATAAGAGCAAATGTAATACGTTATTTTCATATGATTTTTTTCTGATATTTAAAAAAAATTCTTTTGATGATTCAAGGTCATTTTCAAGGTCAAATGTCAATTTGAAAGTCGACTGAGTTAAGTATGATTTTTCAACAAATAAAGCACATTGTAGTACCTATTGTAATACCTCGTCTCCTCGTACTTTTCACTTTTTCAATTCTAATATTATTTTGATGATTCAAGGTCATTTTCAAGGTCAAAAGGCCAATGTGAGTGTCAAAATGGCGAAAAAAATGATATTTAGCAAATACAAGAAGGAACAATTGTAATACGTCATTTGTATGTGATTTTGACTGGAGAATACGTTTCTGATATTATTTGGATGATTCAAGGTCATTTGCAAGGTCATTTGCAGGTCACATTTGGGAACACATGTTTTTTTATCAAACAGACTTTTTTATTTTGACCTTAAAATTTGATATTTTCACTTAGAAATGACCTTCAATCATCAAAATAATACCATGAATGGGAGGTATTGCACCAGCAATTAGGTTTATTTGTTGAATAATTACATTTTGACTCATTTGACCTTTAAATTGACTTTATGATCTTGCAGATGACCTTGAATCACAAAATGAATAAAACAAAGATATTTTACAGTCAAAATCAAATCAAAATGAGGTAGGCCTATCACTCCTGTTCTTTTTTTTATTTAATGGCTTTTTCGCAGATTTGACCTTCAAATTAACCTCTTGACATAGGAAATAACCTTAAATCATCAAAGTAGTATCAAAAATGATTCTCCAGTCAAAATAAACGTATTCTCCAGTCAAAATCACACCAAAAACGAGGTTTTACACTTGTGCCTATTTGTATTTGCGCAAACTGAACTTTTGACCTTGAAAATGACATTGAATCATCAAAAGATCACCAGAAATGTACTCGACAGTCAAAATCACATAGAATTGACGTATTACACGTGTTCTTATTTGTATCTCCTAAAAATCTTCTTTTTGTAATTTTGACCTTCAAATTGACTTTTTGACCTTGAAAATGACCTTGACTCATCAAAATAATATCAGAAATCAATTCCCCAGTGAAAATCACACAGAAAAGAGGTATTACACTAGTAACTAGCCTTATTTATTAGAAAGTCGTATTTTCACCCATTTGACCTTTGACCTTGAATAATGGCGGCCATCTTGAAAAAGCCAAGTGGTTGTAATGTTTACACACAGCGGATTCTTAAGCGGGAAGGCATCATCTTTATATTGATGTAAAAAAAATGCTTTATAACAAACAATGCAGGGGACCCCACGTGTGCTACCGGACTATATTATGTCAAAAGTTGACAATTCACGGAGGCCGATTTTTTTATTTTAGACGAAATGACCTAAAAAATAGTAATTAAATTGCATTCAACTTCTTAAATTAGTACGAAATGAAGTATACAATTATATTCTGGACCTATAATTTGAGAATAAAATACTTAAAAATAGTCACTGGCCAACAAATGTTGGATATTGGCAGCCATCTTAGTTTTGACTTATGGATGACCTTGAAACGTAAAAATAACATTATCGACGTCACCAGTGTACCCAAATTAGTCGAAAATGAGGTGATACATTATAATCTAGGGCTACTACTAAGGTTACAAATTCAAGTCGGCCAGCGGCGCCCATTTTGAATTTTGGCCGCCATATTGGATTCTGGAGTCGGAATCAAAAACATACATATCAAAATTTGATACTCATATAATTGTCGACCTTTGTGCAAAGTTTGTTGCTTTCACCCAGAAATGCAAGATCGTTATGCTATGCCGCCCCACTAGTTGAGTAATAGTATTAGGCCTAATAATATAACTCGATGAAACTGTAATAGTCATATAAGGATTTCAAAGTAATAGTAATAGATTTCATGTGTTGTAGCCGGTTTAGTTTTTTTAGGTTTTGTGTTACAGGAGGGAGCGGTGTTCATCTAGGCCTGAGTATGATAAATCGTTTTTTTGTTTCTCACTAGATTCATTTGTACGAATTATGATATCTAAAATTACACGCAGTTGGACTGAAGAGGTCCCTATGATGCGCAGTGATAGTATGTGATCACAGTGGATATATGTTTCCTCGGAGATTACAGACTCGGCGAAAGTACCTAACTCGCCTTATCATTTCAGTATTAGCCTGCTGCCGGCAAACAGCTCCATACTGTGTGGAAATCAGCTAACTACACTCGAGTCGTAAAAGTTCATGTTTTGACCGTTTGTAAGTTGCTGCTTTATTAAAGGGACTGGCCCAGGCTAAAATCATTTTAAAAAATGGTGATTTTATTTCGGCTTCTTAATATGACCATATGATGTGAACATGTCCATAGACTAGAACTGGAATTTTTTTAAAATATTTTGTGCTGCGCATTTACCAGCTAGGCTAGAAATAGAGACGAAATTTCCTTATTTCTTATTTTTGACATGGTTGTCCGGTAAATTATTACTTTTTATTACCAAAGAGTGTTACTTGATGGTTCCACATCTGAGTTGGTGCCTGTTACATCCGTGTACCACAGAGATCAACACTTATTATTATTTTTATTTTTCATAAATCACATGCCCGATTGTACAGAACATTCAATATTTTCTTTGCTGACACATGATGCAAAATATGTTTCCGGAAAATAAATAATATTGAAGATAGTGAGCGACTGCAGTGTGATTTAAATAGCTTTAATGAATGGAGTCAAGTTTGGAAGTTAAATTTTAATGATCTTAAATGTAAAGTACTTTCATTTACAAGAAATGGTACTCGTATTCAACAATCATTTTTATAATGTAATCAACAAATGTAACGAGGTCAAAGGTATATCGTTAAATGCTCGCTAGGTTATGGAGCTCCAACATCAGTATTAGGCAGGGGGCCAGGGGCTGAACCTGGAAAGTGGGTCCAAAGTTTTTTTCTCAATGTTTTCATATTATATAGGTATTGTACTATATGAAACCGCGTGATGGCATTCTCACAGCATTGAGCATTTTTAAATAACGCGTTTTACATTTTTTCGCCTATCGCGGTACAAAATAGTGGTTTTAGGTGATCGGGAAAAACAGAAAATACCTGTATATATTCACATAACTGATAGCT
This sequence comes from Flabesymbios commensalis, assembly GCA_964017125.1. Classification (NCBI taxonomy): domain Eukaryota; kingdom Metazoa; phylum Annelida; class Polychaeta; order Terebellida; family Flabelligeridae; genus Flabesymbios; species Flabesymbios commensalis. Next base: position 64,975,807 of record OZ024916.1, read on the forward strand.
ATTAGTTTAATTGTTTGTATATTGATGTACATTAATAATAAATATCATTGGGTCAAAGGTCAAGGCTATAATTCAAGGTCTAAGGTCAATAATTCAGGTCCATCATGCCTAATTCAGTATCGTTTGTATATTACACCCTCCACATTTTTATATGTTTATATAGCTGAACCTGCATTCATTGTCTTATAATTTAGGTTTTTCTTATGAAGTTCCATGCATCTTGATAAACTAGATAACCTGTCGCTCACCTATTCTCGTTCCTCTAGGCCACACTCCTAATGTGGCCTATTTTACCGTATCCATTTGCTGGGATGAAATTTAATGGTAACATTATAGGGCTTGAATTGTGTAGCAATTGATTATACGTTGCCATTCTATTGTATGGGCCAGTCAACATGATTCACTAACCCAATGTTGGTCATCATCTGCGACGCTGTCACACCATGACATCACCATTAATGCGCTGCATTGACTCAACGCTCCCCCAATGTTTAGATGCCCGGCCGTTATTGAGACACTCAGACAAAATTTGTGAGCCTTAATAAGGTAAATTCAAATGCCAATTGGCTAGCCTCTGTGTCAGGCATATGCTCAAATTAAATTATAAATTTTAATTTAATTTTTTTTCAAAAAAATATAAATTTTGTTCATCATAGACAATGCGGTATGCATTTAACTATGACGTAACTATGTTCCATTCTTGTGGTATGAAATTTCGACAGATGAGTAAATAATTCATGATTTTTTCTTTTTTTATACTTCCAATATCACAGCATATCTATATCTGACTATATGGATACATCAATTATCAATATGTGGTGTAATACTTCAGAGGTTGCTGTAAACTATCAAAATTGCACGTAATCGTTATTTAAAAAAAGTTCTTTATCTTAAACAAATTAAATAATCAGCAATGACACCACCGCCTTTGCCATCATTTTGTTATTTGCTATATATAATATTAAAATTGCTACTACCTTACTGTTCATTGTTTGTTTCATCATCTTTTTTAATGAGGTACTAGTATACATCATATTCTGATACAAGACGATGTATTCCTGCTTAGTTTCTTTCATGTTTCATCCATATACTAATGGATCTAACTGGCTCAGTGTATTATCAGGGCATTATTCACTTGAACATGTTGAAAGTTTATGTAATTTTTTCAAATGTTCCTTCAAGGCTTTCTCAGTTGATGGCAATCCACATACATGTAATTTTGAACAAGTGGTGCTCCCCCGGCCGACTTGCTAGCCACAGAATAAGTTCCTTACTACATCAACTGATCAAGCTAGAGATCATTAATATCCCCAAGAAGCCTTGTTGGATGATATTTAACATGATTCCATTACCAATGCATCCAGCCATAGCATCACATCGAAATAAGAAGGGTCCCGGCAGCAGGTTTGAAATGAGGTCAGAATATTCGGCAGTGACCAAGACCAGTTTGTTTGTGGCCAAGATCACCTTTATGGTGGCTGAGATGATTTTTAAAGTGAGTGTGATGACGTATTCAATGGTCAAGTTTACTTCTGCAGTGACCGAGATCACTTTTTCAGGGACTGACATAAGATTGTTAGTGGCCAAGATCACTTTTGTGGTGGCTGAGATGATTTTTAAAGTGACTGTGATGACGTATTCAATGGTCAAGTTTACTTCTGCAGTGACCGAGATCACTTTTTCAGGGACTGACATAAGATTGTTAGTGGCCAAGATCACTTGTGTAGCGGCTGAGAAACTATTAAAGTGACTGTGATCACTTCTCCAGAGCCAAGATCACTTTTTAGTGGCTTAGATATTTTTTTCAGTGGCTGACACCAATTTGTTTGCGGCCAAGATCTTCTTTGTAATGGCTGAGATAACCTTTAAAGAGGCTGTGATCACTTCTTCTTTGGCCAAGATCACTGTTGTAGTGGCTGCGATAACATTTAATGCGGCTGTGATCACTCCTTCAGTGATCAAGATCACCTTTCTAGTGGCTTAGATAATTTTCAAAGTGGCTGTGACCACTTCTTCAGTGGCCAAGATCACTTTTGTAGAGGCTGAGATAACTTTTGAAGTCGCTGTGATCACTAAATCTTCTTCAGTGGCCAAGGTCACTCTTGTAGCGGCTGAGATAGTTTTTAAAGTGGTTGAGATCACTTCTTCAGTGGCCAAGATCACTTTTGTGGACGCTGAGATAACATTTAAAGTTTCTGTAATCACTTCTTCAGTGGTCAAGATCATTTTGTAGTTGCTGAGATAACTTTTAAAGGGCTGTGATCACTTCTTCAGTGATCAAGATGATTTTTGAAAAATGGCTCCATAGAATGTAAAAATAATAACAAAAATCTGTACCTTATAAAGTTAACATGAGAGAGAAGTCCTGCTGGTATTCACTAAAAAACGTTGTAAATTGTTCAAATGGAGGGATAAAATACAAACTTAGCGCTGTATTGTACATTTTCGTATTTAACAGAAATACAATATTATGCATCCACGGTAAAGCACTTGATAGTAACTTTCAACTGATACCAAAGATGCTGGTACATTTTTAAAATTTTGGCACTCATTGGGCAAAAATATGAGACACAGTCTATTTTCCTGAGCCGAAAGAAAAGTGCTCAAATTTTACGTCCACAAAAAAAAGTGTGTAATATGTTGAAATAGCTAATTATTTGTTACTTCCAAATGGGTTTATTTTAAGTCAACAATAGCTGTAGAACATGTTTGAATCAAAATTAAACATATATACTATAGAAAAATAGGCTAAGAGAAAAGTATTTTGACTATTTACTGAAAAAGTAATAAAAATAGGTAAAATTAAGGGTTAAAATACCAACTTAAAGCTGCATTTTTCAAAAATCGGACAGAAAATATGTTACATCCACGTGAAAGCCTGTTCCAGTAGCTTTCTGTTCGTATCAAATATATTGATATAGCTTCACTACTCAGTGGGCGAAAATGTTTAATACGCTAGTTTTTTTCCAAATCGAAAAAAATCGCGCATAGGTCATGTACACCTTTGGCCATATTTCAGTAAAGCAGCTACAGTTACCTGAAAAACAGGTTGATTCTGGGCCCTGAATAGTCCAACTATGTGAAAATACTAGTGGCCTAAATTCCCATCCCGGGTGACACCTTACCCCCAGCCACGTCTGGTCTAATAATCCAGCTGACGGATAAACAAACAGACAAACCATCCCGACTAAAAACATAACCTCCTATGGCGGAGGTAATAAACCACACAATGATTTCTTTCAAGAAAATGTATAAATCTATAAACGAATATTTCGATGTTAAGTGTTAACATCATTGGATGACGTAATATATGAAATTTGAGAAAGTATGGCCACAATTACACATTATATTATCTCGTCGATATATATATAAATAATAATTATTGCGGTACAAATGTTTGATAGCTGCTTTGTGATATCACATTGAGGTTCGTAATGAAATTCCCTTCATTTTGATATGTCACACGCTTATATTATTATAAAATTTGATAACTGGTAATTGGGTTTATGCAAGACCTTGGGGTCAAAGGGTTCACATAACTCAGAACGTCTGGTTCAATCGATTTATACAGTTATTAAATCACTTTTGTTAATACTGAATACATATTATTTCAAATAATGGCAAATATAGATTAGGTTAGTGCTTTATATAGATATTTATATTTTTCGAACCGTGGGAAACCATTATTTTGCATCCCGATTGACGTGATTTTATAAAACGTGTTATATAAAAATGCTCAATGTTGTGAGAATGCCATCATGCAGTTTCATGGACTACAATACCTATATAACATGAAAACACTTAGAAAAAAACTTTGGACCCACTTTCCAGGTTCGCCCAAAAATATGCATTTGACCCCCTGACTATATCCATCATAAATTATCTTGTCTTGAAAACTACATCATCTCTTTTGTAATATTTTGTATATTCAAATTCTGGATTCTAGGAAACAAAAATAAAATTACTGTGGATATCCATAATTTTAAAATATTCTTAAAACATGAATTGTTTTATAAAATCTGAAGTTCTAAGACATATGAAAAATCAGAATATATTTAAAAAGCTATTATCATTAAGCATGTCTATTGTATAATATTGTGTGTATGTGCTATTGTCTCTACCAATAGAAATATTTCTTATGTGTATGTACCGATAATAATATTTATCAATTGTATGTCATGATGTATATGTACACTTATGTTTGTCTACTGTTTGAAATAATAATAAAAATAAAAATAAAAAACAATGGTGCAAAAAAGAGACGCGAGATATGGGCGCGATGCTGGACCGATGTTGACTCGCCATCTGGCCCAGCGCTGGACCAGTGTTGTGCTTATGTCTCGTGTTTCCTGGCATGTCATTTAGAGTCACTTGTTTAAATAAACCTCTGTGTCGATGGTGGACCATCATCTGGGTTAGCCTAATGTTATGTAGCATACCCAGAGAACACATACCCAGCAGGCACAGGGCATTTGTATGGCATTTGTGTAATGTTGGTCCAGCGCCGAAGACGTTGCATGGGCCTGTGTTGTGCAGGTGTTGTACAGGTGTTTTGTGTTTGCTGGGTAGAGACTTTCACCCGGTGTCGTTTTTGATGTTGGACCAGCGTCTATGACACTGGAACAACAATGATCTAGCTCGAGATCGAAGTTCTATGTACACTGTTAAATATTATTCTATTCACACATTAACACGATGATACAATACCCACCAGGCGCGGGGGTTGGGCCCAATTCTGGAGCATGGTTTGGACAGCGTCGTATTTGTGCCAGCGCTGGCACAACCTTTCGTGTTTGCTGGATGTATGATGTACTGAGCCGGTGCTGATTCTTTGTTATCCTGCAAAGAACGGCACCGGCTCAGTGCTTCCTCCCAGCAGGCACGGGACATTTGTATAGCATTTGTACGGCGTCGGACCAACATCGTTGGTCCGGCGTTATATAGGTGTTGTGCAGGTATGTTGTGCTTGCTGGGCTGTGATTTTGTTTCTTTTAATGAACATAATACAAATTATGCTTATTTTAATTTAATAAGTTATGCTTATTTTAATCTCATCAATTTCATTATATGTATGCTTTTTTACTCTTATTACATGCCTTGTATTAACTATTGTACTGAATATTTTAATCAATAAAAAAAAATATATATATATACATCATTATCCATTAAACTTTATCAAGCTTTAATACAGCCCATTATTGAATATTCTGCTCCAGTCTGGTCCCCGTTCACCAAAACTCAAATGGAGTCATTGAACGAATTCAGAGAAATTTTACTAGATATTCCCTTTATTATTCAACTGTTGATTATACATTTATATATAATTTACATTTTAATCGCGTAGTTAGCATTTTGAATAGTTTACCCAAGGATTTGCGCCAGGAGCAAACATTGACAAGCTTTGCACGTGAATTAGTTTTTCTTATTTAAAGTTTGATAATGTTTGTACTTGGACAAGCAGCTGTGGATGTCAGGCGTGCATGTGATATTTGAATTATTATAATCAACATGTTTCAATACCATATTCTGTAAGAAAGCTCTCCACTATATGCCCGTAGCACAATATTCAATATGCATGGCATATCATCCATACTACCGCAACCTATATTGATGGGAGGAAGTTTTTCGCTATGCTTTCTAAGAATGACGGAGGTTTCTCATTTGTCGATACTCACGTGTTGGTAACCGAGGAGCCACCAGTCCATCTAATAGTATTATTTACTTATAGGATAGATTTATTTGCGATTTCTGACAGCTATTCCTAGTAGGCGCGAGGACAATGCCCGGTGTTGGTTGGGTGACGGACTTGGCCGGCATTTGGCCGGGGACACGGGTAATTATAATATTTTAATAGATACTTCAGCAAGTTTGCATGTTTTTTATAAGTGTTTTACATGTATTTATTTTAAAGGTGTCTACGCTTTCCAGAGTGTCTTTTTGATACTTTTTAAAATAACATGTAGCTATTTTATCTCTCGTTTTGGTGCAGGAAACATATATTTTATATAATGTGTATATAGCAATTATCTGTTACACTTTAACCTGAATTCAAGTGTATATACAATTTTATCCTGGATGTCAAGCATAGTGAGGGTGCTGGTCACCTGTATTTGACATCCTAATGTGCAAGTTTTTACTGTCAATAATTTGTACAATATTACTGTATATATTTGTGTATATAAAGCTTAATAAATAAATGACTAAATAACTAAATTAAATATATTTCAGAACTTATTCAAGTGTGCTTGACTGCGGTAAACTGCTCGATGTACCGTTTTTAACATGTTTTCTTTAAACGTAACGCTTTAAAAATAATATTCATTTCGCGCAAAGGTTTAATCTAGATATGAAGGACGATATTACTTACGTATACACTTGGCTCAGAATGTTTCAAGCACTCATACGATTAGATGTGGTAGATCTGCTGTCAAGTTACTGCGTAGTAGGCCTCAAGCAATCACGCAATGAAGAGTCCCGTATTTAAATGTCGCATAATAATCACACCAACGACACGTGACCACTGAAGACTTGAGGGGCGGGGCAAACAGTTTTAGCGGAGGGGTCGGTGGTTATTGTCGCTGTCTCGTCAGGTTATTCCTATTGCTTTTATAAGTTGATACACTGAATGACGTGTATTGAAGTTCCGGTTGTTGGTACTCGGAGCGGCGCTACTCGGCGCCGCGCGGTGAGAGGCACGCGTTGGTGGCACGGTACATGGAGGATGATCTGTAGGCCTACGTGTGGGCGTTTTTTTCAATTTAGTCAGCTTGTTAAAGTCCTGATATTAAACAAGGCCTAGTTCTCGACATAGACCATGTTAGGCCTATTATTAGTGATACAACTGTTCAACCAACTGTCCTATTCATTGTAAATGTTACAATATTAAAGTTTGCCATTCTAAATATTGGTTATAATATAGTATGAAGGTTGGTTTGAAAGGTAATTTCAGATTAGGTGGGTTTAGGCCAATTTTTCTTAAAAGGCCTAACCCAATATCTAGTCTTACATAAAGGAAAACATTGCCAGGAGCATCAACAGCTAACGCTTTTTACTTTTATTTTTAAACTTACGTTCATCTAAACTTTAGAAAATAATGTGCATCTAAATTAAAAACAATTAAAATAATAAAAATTCTGCACCTGTTAATGCACCAGACAAATGTAAACTTTTTGACAATCGTGATTAAAACTATACTCGGGCTATTTAAGATTAATCTCATTAAGTCCCTACTGCACAACCAACGACGTGAACTCGCTGCGTCTGTGGGCTGACCAAAGCCTCCAGCATTGTCTGATGCAGTTGCAACATATGTGATGTTTGCCGAATATTGAGCCATCATACAATCACTTTATAATGATATAACTATTGTCAGCATGTTTATGTGCGAATCTCGTCAAGAATGTACAAAAAGCATCGTTTCTAATTATAAAATACGAGAAAAACATGTTTATATAATATCAATTATATTATGAATTACAAAGGCTATCGCACATCCAATGTGATTTGTTGCAAATTATTGTAATTTCGATGTGATTCTCGGTGAATAATCGATAATGAATTTATAACATCATATGAAGGAACGAAGCAGCAATATACCATGATACACCGCGATGTCAAGCCTTGCTATCAGAAAGATGACTGGCACTGGCTGATGTAATATCTATAAAACCATGGGTAGCTAGCCTATAAGGTATGGTTTCCTGGCTGATATTAGTCATGTTATTTATTGATCACTAAAACCAGGGGACTTTTTCCTCGGCCAAAGATAAACATCACGTCATTGGTACGACAATGCGTTATACACTCCAGATATTTTTTTCTATAATATTTGTCAAGTGCCAGGAGCATTCTCTTATGCGGCCTCGACAAAATACTGGGCAACAAAATACTAGTGCCAATACTGAAAACATCGGGTAATATTGTCTATTTATCGTCAACATGTTTAGCAGTATACTTATAGTAACAGTACATAATAAAAAACGGAGGATGTCTTGGATCTAAAGGTCAAATAAAGATCATTTCTTTCCAAGAAAAAAAATCATCAAGTAAAAATCTTGCAGAAGCAATAACTTGTGCGTTTATGTGCGACAAGGGCGGGGGCCCTAGGGTAGTGGTTAGCACCGCTGCCTTTCACGCCAGAGTCCGGGGTTCGGTTCCCGGTCTCGGCGGTTTGAAAGAAACAAAAAATGTTTCTTCCCCATCCACGTGTGAAAGTCAGTATTGTGGGGAGCCTCCGTGACCGAGAGGTAGCGTGCTCGGCCTCAGACCGCCAGGGCTCGAATTTCGAATCCTGTGTCTGGTGGACAGTGTCACCTCAAAGCCCGATTCATTTCATTTATGTGCGACAAACTATAGAAAATATAGGGGTTTCCTAATATTTTGGTAACCATTTTGTGTTTTGCTAATTTGAAGGCGAAGGTCTCCAAATATAGAATGTTATCCGACAGATTCGCATTCAGCACACGCAAATTATTTAAAACCAAGTGAATACAAAAGTATACACTAAAATCCCCAGCAAAGTTCAATGTTTCAGATTTCAACCCAGGCTAAATAGACTTTTTTTCATAAAAGGCACCAATATTCTTTCATTAAAAAAATATTTATGACACTTCTAAATATAAATGACACACATTTTTAAGCATACACATATCTGGGTTCAGAAAACCAAGGCCAGATATGGAAATGTCCAATAACTGTCATTCATATATTATGTTGTTTTTAATGAATATGTTGACTAGTATGTTCTGCTGTTCATTCTGATTATTTTATAATAAAGAACATGTTTGAGTGTATGTGGAGAGACGACTATTCACTCTACGCCATATGTGATGTATCATTCGAACGGTAATTTAATTATCTGTTATATGGTATATTCCATGTGCAGATTGGTTAATCAGAACATCAATGACAGACGCATTCTGACCTCAGAGATTATATCTCTGATACCACATGCCGATTTTGCCGTAAGCACGCATGGCGATTAACCTGATGTATCAGCCATTACCACGGGAGAATCAGGTTTTGAATAACCATTCCTATAACAACGGAACTATTTACATGTATACCTGGACTGATTATTGATCATTTTTTCACTATTTCGTTCAATCTAATAGTTTGCTGCAGGTAATCCCTATTTACTCCGTTCAGTTATGGATAAATTGAGCTATCATAACTCGCATGTCATTCGGTAATTTTTATTTGCCAGTGGTTTGAACCCGATTGAAAATTATGTCAGAAAACAACAACATAAACCTTCTCACAGCAGCGCGTAGGTAGAGAAAATAATCCCTTGATGTTTTTCTATTTCTCTGTGAATAGATAACTCAAACGTGGCAAACGTGGTCTTTTATATTTGCCATATATATCTAGCACACACAAGCGTCTTTATAAGCTTACAGTTGGTATAACAACAGAACTGCGCGAAATGAGCAGTTTCTGCTAAAACATGGCGCCTGCTTACAAAGATGCAGCGGGGGTTTACTGAGCGCCATCTATGTGTGCAGAATGCGACAGACGCCTACGTAACCCTACCCCCTAATTCCAGACAGGTTTGGGGGTACCCCCATAAAAGCCGCAGAAAGTTCTTCCAGGGGTTGTGCATGGCGACCGATTCTGGCTGGCCCATGGACTAATAGGTATATTTGAAAACTTTGCAATAGTTGACCTTAGTTGTACTTTGCAATAGTTGACCTCTAGCAGGCAGAAAATGGTTTTCGAGGGGTTTCAATTTTTTTTCAAATTTGATGATGTATCCTTAACAATTTCGGACATTTTGGCTTGTTACACGACGTGTTTAACAAGCCACTTGTTTAAAAAATAAATGAGATCTAGGGGTCATGACCTCTTGGGGTCGAAAAATGACCTTAAGATAACCTAAAAAATGACACCCTATTTTTTGGAATCAGCATAAAATTCTAAACAGGAAAAACGTAGGTGGTAAGAATTAACATGAGATTCCCACGGAATTATATAAGACCCTACACTATGAAGTGGCGAATCCAGAATTTGACTTTAAGTTATGTGTCAGGAACATTTTGAAATCTGACACTTCAAATAATGCAAGCTAGAGAATACTTTGTTTCAATTTTGGTGGTCTTTTTGTTTTCGTGATACTGCATAGGGGGGGGGGGGGGGGGCACCAGCTGCGCTGTGTTCGCCACTATAATATAATATATAACTAATTATTTATACTTTAAGTTAATATTTGCAAATAATACCCAATGTATTAATTTTCTCACGTTGATGACGTATAAGTCTGCATTTAATAATAAGCATACCCAGAAATCTCAAAACTTTTGTAAAACATTTAAACAACGTCAGCTCAACGTCTTCAATGTTGGGCCAACATTGTACAAATATTTTGTGTTTGCTGGGTAGGCCTATCTATATATCTATAATATGCTGATAGGCTCATGGGTAGTTCACCAATTTACTTGTGATTATACTGGCCTAGTTGCTTATTACACATTATCACAACTGAAGATAAGGGGACTTTTCTCAGCTAAAAATAGAAATGACGCACATAGTGATCATCCAACTAAACAATAAATTGGACTATTTTTTTTCGTGGGCCAACACTAAGCCAGCAAAGCGGTGTTGGCCCAATATCAAACCAGCACTGGCCCAACGCTTCTTGTGTACTGGGAACATATACATTATTTCCCGTTCATGGAATAATTATAAGTTGAAAAGAAATATAATATTTCTGCCCGTAAGCAGAAGATAAATGTTATTTTCGTTTCATTTTGCTAAAAATTCGTGATGGGTAATATTGGCGGCTTTGTCGTAAGTATGAACTATTATTAAGTTTTGTGGGGAGTCCCTATAATCGAGAGTTAGCGTGCATTTTGACCAATTTGTTAACTGAAAAAAACGCAAGTTTTTAATTATCGACTCTAGGATGCAATAGCTTCTATAAATGAAATATAATATAAATGTCAGAAAAACAAATGAGAAATAGTACCGTTTCTTGTATTCTAATCAAATTTTACCATAATTCAACCGATATTCAGGACACAAGTGACCAATGGTGAAATTGCCAGCATTCTAACCACACTTTCACCATAATCTAAAACTCGGTATAATAGGTAGACTTATGATCTGCTGATAAAAGCGATATGGAGTGGACAAGGCTTGAGATCGGTAGTCTACTTTTTTGGCAAGTATGGTAATAAGCCTTAAAGCCCTAATTGAGTAATTTAAATTTTCACCCACTTGAAGTTGACCTTGAACTTCAAGTGACTGACGATTAGTCATATTTGTTTAATTGGAGACAAAACATTTGCAAATCCTCATATAAGTCCAAATATAAGTGATTTAACCCTTAGAGCGCGGGGATCGACGTCAGATTCTGACAACTAAAGTCGATCCCCGCACTGTAAGAGTAAAATGAATCATAAAGAGCTAACTAATACATTTATGATGATGCCAAATTGAAATAAACCTTTTGATCTCCAGGATTTATATCAAATCAATTTAGCGCTTTAAGGGTTAACCTGCTAATAAAACAAATTTAAAAACGACTATAGTTTAAGGGTTAAATGGCAGTGCTCCCTGTCGTATTATCTGTGTGGACGGCAGTATTATCTGTTCATCTCACGACCACTTGGCCTAGATATAATTATCTTTTTCGGCTCACTTTCCTCATTCTCCATTCTCACTGTCCCCGTGTGAAACACTGTATAGGCTCGGCGCCAACAATCCTGCCGAGGCTAAGCCGGCCATACATTATGAAACATGTTCTACAACAAGTTTACCCGCCATGTGTGTTACGTCACATACTACATAATGTAGGCTAGGGGGGAATGTTACGGATATTTTGAGTTTCGAAACATGTTGCAAAAATAAGACTGACCAAGGAGGTTATATAGACCATAATTATAATCACCTTAGTGAGACGAGCTGGCGTTTCATATAAAAGAGGGGGGGGGGGTGTGGCCTGCAGACACAGGTGTGGGCAGGCGAAATGAGTCCTGTCGCCATAAATTGCTTTTTTTAGGTGCTCTGAATGGTGATTTTTTAATATTTACATCACAGATATTTTGCTTCTGTCGCCTCATGAGAAAGGGGAAATGGGAGAGTGGCCTGCAAATAGGCCCACACCACATTCTTACATAAGAGCTTATACATAGCTTGAGTGACACCTATGTGTGGAGAATGCAAAGCTGATACTGAGTACTATCTCCCGTCAGCTCTGGTCATACCATAGGGTACAGTGGAGACGTTACCATGCTACTGCTTGCATGCTTCGAGCCTAGCCAGCACATAGTGACGGCGATATTGTAGAGTGAAGGTAAGTGTATTGTTGAACCTATAGATTGTGCAATGTAAGTATTACTGCTAGTATATTCCCTGATAACAGTTGGTGGTAAATCAATATTGTTTTAATGTGCTACCGACGTCGAGGACGGTGGGTCATCATTAAAACAACCTTTGGTCAACATAAAGTGTGTGCTGGGATGTCGCTACTGCGAGTATTATAATGACTACACATAGACCAGGCATGATATCTGAACGCTATTTATCTTGAATTTTATTAGTGGCAAGTTGTACTGTCAAAATTGAACGACCGCTGCAGTTTCAAAGGGCCTAGTTGCGGTGTATACTGGAGGGTGTTAGCTAGGGTTGAGTAGGACTGTCGAGGTCGATCGTTTGACTTTAAAATTCGATTATATGATGGGGATGAAAAACAATTTGAAGCCATGCTTCGCCTGATGGTCATTTGACCTCAATAAAGTCAAATGTCACGAAAATCTATGAAAATGAAATCTTCGCTTTATAGTAATATTTTTACTAAAATTGTCAGAAATTTTAAGCTCATCAAAAATATAGGCTATAGTCAGGGTTCATTTTCGAAATTTCTGACTTGGTAAGGCATTTTTTAGTAGAATTTGGCATGCAGTTGTTCTTACACAATTTGGGAACGCTGATTCCAAATCTGCCCCATGCCAAGCTATATTTTGTGTTTTTCCTACTCAAAATTCAAAAACAAAATGGCCGCCAAAATTAGTAAAAATGTCACAACTTTACATCACGGCTTGGCTTACAATGAGCATAAAAACATCATTTCGGTGTATTAAAACCCACCTGAGCAACATACTTAAAGTCCCCTGAATTTCACCCTGTGCGTTTGCCGCTAGAAGACAAAATCCAAAATGGCCGCCACTGCAAGGCAATGTGGTAGAACTTTGCTTCCAAATAACGTAGAGATGTGTTTTTGGTGTCTACATATAGTTTCTCACACCCGGGAAACCATTTCAGAGGGGGTCAGTTCGTTATTCCGACAGGTCTATGTTCCGACAGGTCTATATTCCGACAGGTCTATATTCCGACAGTTCGATAGTCCGACAGGTCGTTATTCCGACAGGTTGATATTCCGACAGGTCGTTATTCCGACAGGTCGTTATTCCGACAGGTCGTTATTCCGACAGGTCGATATTCCGACAGGTCGTTATTCCGACAGGTCCTTGAGGTAATGAGAATTAACCTCTTTATAATATTGTCTACACTCAGAATTCACTTTAACGAAACTAACACGGGATAGGGGCCCATGCCTATTACCATGATTACTAAAATTATTGTTATTTTATAACGAGATTCATGATGTAACGTTTTTAGAAACGCAATAATCCCACAGAAACGCATGTAGGCAACATGTACTTATAGCTAGCTAAACCGTTAATTTAACGTCTTCAAACCACGTTAGCCAGCCATGTTTTCTCCCCACGAAACAGAAATTATTCTGCGTGGGGCATTAAACGAAAACATTTCTTAACTAACATAAAATAACAAATAACGCACTTAATATTTGTTGAATTGCTAAATTGCAGCCGTTAGGACAGTATGGAGGTCGCTAAATAATATTTTGCGCAATGTACTAGTTGGTTATTGTATGATTTAATGTATTTATTTATTTATCTATTATAATATACATAAATAATATATAGTAATTGTACAAATATGCAATTGCAAATAAAATTAGGATATCAACTACGGGTGGCCAATACACCCTTACTATGTTTGCTATCCAAAATACAATTGATGTACATTATAAAAACACTTAAAATTAAATTTAAAATGCAAATGATAAAAAACAAAACAAAGGATCAAGTAATAACATTAATAAAAATCGCCAATTTTGCGTTACAAAAAAATATTGCAAATACTTTGTTAGGGGGCGACCATTAAAATAGCAGAGGGGCTGGAGTTGTTGTTGAGATTTTTATTTTATTTCAATAAACTACGTTTTTTTTCTATGCTGGCTATATATGAGTAAATATACCCCCCCCCCCTAGAAGTCTGGATGATTTTTTTTCCTATTCCGCGTTTCTGCTGGTGTTATCAGCCGGCTGCCTACACGTGTTTTTATTCCACGGGTTAATCCCAGAGCAAATGGAAGTTGTATGTATGAAATAGATGACTGAGCGAAGCGATAGTGATTTTTTTTCAAAAAAATGTGATTAAATTATTAATTATTTCTACACTCTTTCGGTAAGGATTTTTTCAAAAAATGTAATTATTCATTTTCAGGCTGTTCACAGATATGTTTTTATTTTAGCCTTTCGAAGGATGAAAATTATTTATTTACCAAAAAGCCCCCTCCAGCAATTTTATTGGGCGTCCCCTCACAATATCATCAAGTTTTCGCTGCATTTTATCAAGACTTTATTACATTAAATATCAAAACTTTGCTACAAGGATCATCAAGACTGCTACAGACCATACAGGCCGGGCTATTAGTACAAATAGCAACAAAAAAGACTCTGGAAAGCGAAGTCTATAAAATAAATACAAGTATACTTTTAAATAATTTAATATATATACGGAACATCTAAGCCTACAGAATAGAAAACTCCATTTAGCCTACTGGACCCAGATGCGCACTTTTGTTCAATTTGCGTGGCCGTCATTTTGAATATTTAATTATAGGTTATGTTCTAGGTTGGCTTTAAGCCCAACAAATAATCTGAACGTATCCATATATCATAGTTGTAAAAAATATGGGTTAAATCCCCTCTATAGGGCTTATAAGGTCTACTGCGCTAAAAAATACGCCAAATGGCTCCCAGAAATTAAGGGCAGAGAAGGTTAACCGTTTCGGTGCGAGCAGATGCCGTGGAGGTATTTCCATTCATTTTAGCTGATATTTGCGTCACCAATGCCAGTTTCAAATGAGCAATAAATGTCAAAGAGTGATAGGGCCTACAACACTTAAAATAGTTAAACAACATTATAAATTTCCATAGATAACCCTGTATCAGAAGCACTATCTTCTTCAATGCTATTACTCACTACAGTTGTTAATCCACTTTTTCGCTATTATTTTTATGTCGGAATATAGACCTGTCGGAATATAGACCTGTCGGAATATAGACCTGTCGGAATATCGACCTGTTTGTCGGACTATTGACCTGTCGGAATATAGACCTGTCGGGATATCGACCTGTTTGTCGGAATATCGACCTGTCGGACTAACGACCTGTCGGAATAGCGACCTGTCGGAATAACGACCTGTCGGAATAACGACTTGGAGCCGTGATAACATCTATTATCAATATTTCACAAAGTTATGGGGAAAAAAACAAATGTTACGCCAGGAAAACGACACATCGTAGGCCAGAGTAATAATAATGATTTATTTAATAAAGTCATTATTTCACATTTAGAAGCCGAGGGAAACAAACGTAATATCCGGCATGTTGTAAAAATGTTTAGACTATTGACGAAAAATATTTTATGATTGTTGATCACTGTCCGGCACTAGATAACCTGTCGCTCACCATATATCCGTTCTAGGCCTATTAGTATGTGGCCTATGTGATATCCACCCGCATTGTGTTTTTACAGTACCCTGCCCAAGCCCTGTACTAGGGTTAAGCAAAACATGAAGTTAATCCATCAAGGTGGTCTGCATAACCATGGCAATAATGACACACATACATGTTCCGTTCCTATTGAGACAAGAAGCTGTTTAAATTTAACAATTTATGTTTATAGTAACTAGGTATATTGTGCTGGTTAAAACGTGCACATCACATAAAAATTATGTTTATTAATCGGATGACAATTTACATAATCATGATAAAAGTATCATCTTAAGTTTTATATTTTTGATCACAATAGATACCGTACAAAAGCCTGGTAATGCGCTGATAACACAGTTTTCAGACATAATTGAACGACTAAAGTCCCAACCATCGGCTCAGAGATCAACACAAAACCGTAATGTAGACTACACATATTTCTACTCCCCTAACTTGAATGAGATAGATGATATCACCATCAATAACTATGATAAAATACAGTTACACGATATCGGAAATCTGTAATTTGGTGCAAATTAGGGTAATGTTGATAATACTGACGATGAATTTATTTTATAAATATAGTATGAACATACACCATCTTCAGAAGATGTTAGTAACTAACCTAGTCTTGGCAACTAAATGCTATAGAATGTCATGAACAAGTCACCAAAGATTATTGGGTACACTATTGCAAGAAGATGATCAGGATGTTTTTATGAAGATTAACATAAAATACAGAAAATTTCTAGATGTGGTCGTGATATGGTAGAATGTATGAGGAATCAGTAGGTTCTGGACATGCATGCTTCTAATCAGATATACGCTCTCACTCTCACATAATATACAATAATCCAACAGGTTCAGTTGTGTCTTGAAATGGTATGAGAGCGACCACCCAATTTTGCAGGAAGAGATATAAGTCTAATAAGTCTTACCTATATAAAGTGATGAAATCATATGATAGACGTGAAGATATTTAGGTCCCTAATAACTATATATCTCCTCCAGACATAGTAGGTTAATTATTATTCATACAGAATATTTATTACTTATCCATTATATTCTTTTGTAATAAACATTGATCATCTAATAATCTATGCAAGACACATGTATCCTACATCAAAAACATTTCCGTGCACACTACGATGTTATCTCAGATGAATATATAACACATATATTACAGAATCAGGGAGGAGGGCAATACAGTTTCAGTCCAATGTTCAAATTAAACACTTTTGGTAAAGAACACTGCCATTCAACTATTCAATGAACACTGGTATTTAAGTGTGAAAAATACTGAGGTACATGATGGGACGTTAAATGTTATTACGGCAATCAAGCTGTCAGATACTGACAATGTGGTAGTCGTAGGAACTGAATAAGATGTAAACTTGCTCATTCTGCTTTCGAAACGTTCTCATCATAGCAATGCCTAGCTGTGTAAACCTAGAACTGGTGATATTTATCGTACCACTCAACCGTCTCAATGCCTTCCACAACACCAGCACATCAATTCTAAAAGAAAGACATTTAAGTTAATTCATAAATACCCAGAACTAGAACTCAAGCCAATTGGAGTATTTCAATGTATCCTCTTCGTCAATAACCACTGCCACAAAAAGTGGATATTGTTTCCGTTGTATTTTGGGCCTGTTTAGCAATAAATACAGCTCTGGCTAGATAACAATATTATAAACATCTATGAGATTGTGGTTGGAGCTTTATTGATGGACAACTGCAACTAGTTCTCGTGTAAAATCTTCCTGCTCAAACTGTAGAACTATCACATTTAGTTTGATTAAGTGTGAATTAGAACCACTAGAAAGTAGCCAATGGCGTCCTATCAAGGATTCGCTACATCAATTAGGAAGCCGCACAAATATATCAATATATTGATGAGGGTGACTATTCTAGCATTATCATTATGCAGGATGATGGCATTCATGCAAATCTGAGATATACACAGCAAGCCTATGTAGCTACAGTGATGAAAGTAACACATGCTATTTTTGTGCAATTTCCTCATAGCTAATGTGTTGTTTTTAAATAATCATATTTTTTGCATCCCCCGTAACTACATGTAACATGGAAGTGGAGTTTTTTGATGCTGTGTATTTTTTTGTAGCATAAAACTATTTAGGCGCCAAAAATAACTTCCTACGACACAAAAATGGTTATAGTACTTGCTGTATAATTGGCGGCCATCTTGGATTTTTCCTTTGGAGTACATGTAATATAAAATTTAGAGTTTATTACTGTATTGTACTAGATTTATTGGTATTAAAAACCTATATTTAGCCACCATAAACAACTTTCTATGACGTTTAGAAAAACGTGATGGTACTTTCTGTATTATTGGCGGCCATCTTGGATTTTTTGCGTGATAGTTGACCAGGTCTTACAATATGAAATTCCTCAAAACAAAAATGTTATTTTGAACACGAAAGTCAATTTTGTGTGTCCGCTGTGTACCCAGACATGATGTATGTAAACTGGTTTTATCCGTGACACAAATCCTGGTCACGGCACCAATGTAAACTGGTTTTATCCGTGACACAAATCCTGGTCACGGCACCAATGTAAACGGGTTTTATCCGTGACACGTTGACACGCTATCGTCGGGTGTCCAAATGTTCTGGCACGGCAAACACAACACTCGTGGATAAACTTAAATTAACTCTTGAATATATATAAAATATATATTAAGCAAAAAACATTCAATTTCTCAGTACACTGATGTTAGTACTTATATCTCGTTGTGTAATTTTGCTGTTGCTTCAGTGATCCACAAGATGTTAGATACCGAAGCAACTCCCACTAAACTTAGCCAAACCCGAAACGTCTCTGTTACAATACTCCCCAATTTCTCTCTGACTTTCTCCCTGAATTTTCCTCTGAATTTCCTCACGAAGGCTGTGGGCGCCTTCCTTTATAGCGGATCCCGAGGGGTGCGGTCACTTCCTCTGATGAAATGCCGTCTACACCAATCAGGATCCTTACTTTGGTATACACAGACATTCCTGGGCTGTTTCCCAGAACCGACTCACACAGGCCACCAGAACTAGGGGACGTCCTGTATGACAATTAGTACTTGTCGCAGTACCGTCTCCACCAGGTGGTTCTCATGTAAACAGCCCAGGACAGAATGTTTATTCCACCCCTTAATTACAGAAACCCCCAATTTAGACACCTGTTACTTAACATTGTTACATACCTCCCCCTATGGAATCCAACTTGTTTACACGCTTGAATTCCATATTTCAAATCCCTTAAAATCCCTATGATTAGTTAAATCATATATAAAATAAAAATATAAGTTTCGGAGGTCAGCCATCTTCCACCTATATTTTTCTTTTGTCACATAACATTATTGTTTCTCTACTTCATCAAAATATAATGTATAATCTCCTCTTCTCTCTCTGGAACAATGTCTTGAGTGGAACACACTCTAAAATAATATATGTTGATTTAGTTACAATCAATTTACTTACAATCCTCTTCTCTGGAACAATGTCTTGAGTGGAAAACACTCTCAAAAATACACGATGATTACTTACAATTTACATTTTAACTACATCACTTCTCAGCATCCACTGCCTCTGGAACATAGTGTTTATTTACAGTCATTATCATCTCAAAATTTTTTAACTGTGTCTCGTAGGACGTCTCCTAGACACGTTAACCATACACTCTATCTATAATATCCAGTCATCAGGAAGACAGTCTGATTGGACTTCTGACCGTCGTAGACAGAGCCAACAGGGCAGTGTTCTCACCACTTGATGTTTGTGACTTGCAGGTGTTATAAAGTCTAGGCTGCGTATTTTTCTCAAATTTTTTTTTTAACAATTTATTAATTATCCCAGGGTATCTCCAGTATACTATGCCCACTGCACCTACCCCGCTATTATCAAAATCATTAACCCTCCCAGTGTGAAGGTAACATACCTGTGGTGTTTCTCTACTGGTGTCATAGCTACGATCTTAGATCGATGTAACTTCTTTATCAATTGACTTAAGGGAATGTCATCTATGTCATTTAATTTTGGTAGTCTATTTATTTCATCTATTAGATCTATGTCGTCACCTAATTCGTCGAGCGGTCCCCACACAATGTCACCCGTAAATTTATTCAAATGGACCAGCTTGCCTATAGATTTTAAATGATATTCTGATTCGTGATAGTAATAACGTGCTAAAGTCATTTGGTCAGCGAAAGCATGGCATGACATGTTTAGTTTACCATACGAAACAGCTGGACGAACTGTAGTCTGATAGCGTTTATTGCCAACAACATATAGCCGTTAAAACAATGGGTTCTACTGTAATCACTACCCATATCCATTGCAGCCACCAATGTTATTATGCCTCCAGCCGCCATGAGTTAGCAAAGCTCTGGCACTGTAACACAATAACATTTTTTCTTACCTGATGCTCGTACGTTGGTTTACTTTTTTTTCTCTCTTAAAATTAAACCCATTTATACTATCTCATGTGTTGATAACTTCTTCTCCTGAAGTTATCAACTTCAGTCACATATCAGTGTAACTTTCTACTGATATCCCCCCGATGATGGTATACTTGTGATAATTTGTATTTCTCTTTACTATTATCAACACCTCATCATACACATGTACCAACTTACACATAAGCTGATATCTTCCCCCCGACAAGGGGTAAACTCCGCTACATCAGCAACTGCTTATTGATAAATTCTTGTTCATAAATTTATCACGCTTATGCTCCTTGATAAATTCTTCTCCTGAATTTTATCAAGCGTTAATATCAGCGTGCAAATCTACTGATATCTGTACCATATCCTCAAACCCCGGGCGATCTCTGTTACCGCATTGATAATTTCTTCTCTTGAAATTTATCAACTTTTTAACTCCTACAATATCCTCCTTGTTACCGCATTGATAATTTCTTTCTCTTGAAATTTATCAAATTCAATCCCATATCAGCGTTAAACCTACTACTGATATTTGCATCTCCCTGATCAGGAGAGAGCACCGTTCCTTCATTGATAAATTCTTCTCATGAATATTATCAACATTTAATCCCATATCAGCGTTAAACCTACTACTGATATCTGCATTATCTACCTCACCTTATTCGCTGTCGCGTTGTTGTTTACGTTTACCTACTTTTTTTTTAACAAATTCCCTCCCTTTATGAACCTCGGTCTTTAGCAATTCGCGTTTTCCCAATTTTTTACTTGTGCTTACATAATTCTCAATAATCATTCATATTCACCTTTCATCTCCGCTATATCTGAAATGTAACATTCAGATAATCTTAGCTCAACATGAGCACGGGGAGATTGTCTTCAGATTTACCGTCAGACATGTTAGCAAATGTTGCCCTGCGTCTTATCACGCGTTACAGCTACTTTGAGCTGAACATACTTAGGTATATTTTTACTAACTTGTGATACAGGCCACCGTCTAACCATGTCTGCACTGTGTCTTCTTACATTTCTTATACGCACTAATATCATGTAATATTCCCTAACCACAAATTAAATTTTCAATGTATTTTTTTTCTACCATTAATACTGTATTTTAGAGTTAAACAAAAACCCGAATAATACATTTAGCCCCTTGCAATTAATTATCAAATTTCTGAAAATCAATACAAATCCTTGAATATATTTATTTAATTTCGAAAATTAACACAAAATCTTCTTGATTTAACCAATTTGATTTCTCAATTAACAGTACCAGAAACGACCATTCTGAGTGACGTGTCCTAATAATATTATATTCTCAACATTATTCACGTCCTCGTTTAATGGCTCGTCTCTGATTATGGCTGTCTTATACCGGCGGATCATAACCAGTAACTCATTATTTTTCGAAAATCACACAAAATCATTTTTGATTAACCAATCTGATTTCTCAGTTACACTACCGGAAACGACCATTCTGAGTGACTTGTCCTAATAATGTTATTTCTTAACATTGTTTACGTCTTCGTTCAATGGATCGTCTCTGATTTATGGCTGTGAGATACTGGCGGATTATCCCCAGAATCTCCTCCATATTCACCTCTTCAGTTCGCCTTATGTGTTTCCACATAATTTCTGAACTGCCTAATCAATCCTTTGATTGCTGCTTATTTACTGGGCGCAGTTATTTGACCCGCTCATCTTAGGCCTACTGCCTTATCACCTCCCCCCGTCACTGTATACTCAATAGTAAACAGTCTCTGTACACACAAGTACCTCCCCCAGCTTGTTTGCGTCTTTTTATGTCCGACCGTAAGTCCCACAGTACACTGGACCCTAATGAGTATTGTCTTCTTATTATTCTCAGCTGTAATATTTGTCACTAGTAGTCCCGATTATCTTCCCATTTTAACCCTGTCTTGATTACAATGCTGTTGTATAGAACTTAAGTCCCCCCTTTTTATTTTTTTGGATTGCATTGTCAAAATGTGTTTTCCCCGGGAGACCAGAGATACCAGTTAGCTGGAATAATTCTAATTTTTTTTTTCCAATGGATCAGCCAAAAGCTTCTCAAAAATATAAAGATCAATGAACATTAACTACAGCAGCCTAGGAAATAACTGACCTCCGACTACATGTATGTGTGTAGCCAACTATCTCAACGTTATGTAGCTTCTGTCTAGATCCTGTCGATCCTTCTCCGTCTGTCTGTTGTCCTCTAGGTCCCGTCTGTCCTGGCAAACGCCCAACTCCGTGTCTGTCCTGTGCATTCCCGTCAGTCCTGGCAAACGACCAACTCCGTCTGGATACTGATTCCTTCTGGATCCCGTTTATTTATCCCCGTCTTGATAACAGTAGCGGCTTCTGATAGCAACCACTACATTAACTAGTACTTATCCACTGATCTTTGTTTTGCCGTGCCAAGTCAAGTCACTTTGTAACTTTCCAACGTTGTTCAACCAAGGTTCTTGAAATGATTTAATTTGCTTATCAAATTAAAATCCTGTCAGATGGCACCAATGTAAACTGGTTTTATCCGTGACACAAATCCTGGTCACGGCACCAATGTAAACTGGTTTTATCCGTGACACAAATCCTGGTCACGGCACCAATGTAAACGGGTTTTATCCGTGACACGTTGACACGCTATCGTTGGGTGTCCAAATGTTCTGGCACGGCAAACACAACACTCGTGGATAAACTTAAATTAACTCTTGAATATATATAAAATATATATTAAGCAAAAAACATTCAATTTCTCAGTACACTGATGTTAGTACTTATATCTCGTTGTGTAATTTTGCTGTTGCTTCAGTGATCTACAAGATGTTAGATACCGAAGCAACTCCCACTAAACTTAGCCAAACCCGAAACGTCTCTGTTACAATACTCCCCAATTTCTCTCTGACTTTCTCCCTGAATTTTCCTCTGAATTTCCTCACGAAGGCTGTGGGCGCCTTCCTTTATAGCGGATCCCGACGGGTGCGGTCACTTCCTCTGATGAAATGCCGTCTACACCAATCAGGATCCTTACTTTGGTATACACAGACATTCCTGGGCTGTTTCCCAGAACCGACTCACACAGGCCACCAGAACTAGGGGACGTCCTGTATGACAATTAGTACTTGTCGCAGTACCGTCTCCACCAGGTGGTTCTCATGTAAACAGCCCAGGACAGAATGTTTATTCCACCCCTTAATTACAGAAACCCCCAATTTAGACACCTGTTACTTAACATTGTTACATGTATAATCATGATAATTGAGACTATCTGCTATTTTAGCGGCCATTTTGTTTTGCAATTTTGAAAGGGAAAAACTAAAAATAGAGCTTGGCATGGGGCAGATTTGGAATCAGCATATCTGAATTGTGTGAAAACAACTGCATGACAAATTCTACTAAGAAATGCCTTACAAACTTTAAGAATGCCTCTTTTTGAAAAATGGGCCCTGACTACTATACATTTTATTGCCCAAAAAAGTCATATAAAGAAAATATGACATAATATGAGGTCAAAGGTCACAAAAATAATATTGAAAAATGTCCGTAATATAGTCATGTTTATACTCGAAATTCAATGCTGATAACAGATATCTGTCTTATGTTGTCACTTAAGACAATTCAGCGCAATATGGGGTCAAAAGTCACAAAATAATTAAAAACTATAACTTTGGAATGTTTTTCTATTGTAATATTTATTCTCAATTTTTCTGAAATTTAATGAGGATCAGTAGACCGGGCATAGTTTGTTTGAAGTAATTATGTAGAATGAGACATGTTATTTTTTATATCCATAATCATAAGGATGTAATAACGATTTTTTTGTTGATGCTGCTTGAACTCTTTAACCACCGGCGCCGCATATTTTCGGCTTTTCATTTTTTTATTAGCACATTATTTACCACCTTTTAAACATGTTAAAGATTAAATGTGTGACATCAATCAGCAATATTTGAAAACAGTCGACCGCCATTTTGTCAAATCTGGATAATTTTCACTCACTTGAAGTTGTGGATCGCATCAGCGAGACCACAACTTCAAGTGGGTGAAAATTCAGATTGAATAATTTGGAGGTTAAAGGGTTAACCCAAAGGTGGTACTGCAGGTAAGCTCGTTCTATATATATATAGATCTGAGCTCGGGCAAGTAGGTGGTGAAAACTTTTCAAAGATTTATCTCGTTACATTCACATGTTCAACCTAGCATAAGTCATGATCTAGATCTTTCATTTAAAATGGTTTAAATAATGTTGGCAATGCTCTTCTGTTGCAACTCGGAATTTTGCTAGTAGTGTCACAACAGGTGAGAGCATGAGCTGCTCTTTTTAAAATTCTCAGTGCTTTTCAAAGTGAAATATCAAACTTGAAAAAAGTCAGTATTTCCAAGACACACAAAAATACCTTATGTTATGTGATATACCATACGACCATCTGCTTCTGTATTCGAAATCATCATTTGAAATGATGGAATATTTCGACTTTACTTTGCGAAACTTTGACGCATCATTCCAAACTGTATATCTGATAACCTCCTGGGTGAACAGACTGATCTACTCTATATGCATATAATAACCATCTAATGAAAAGCTTTGACTTTTTCTGACGAAGTCTGAAAACGTTTCTATTTCCATTGGAAGAGGGTGTTCTGAATGGGCAATGTTTACATAACATGACCATGTAATGACACCAGGGGTTGCACGTCTTTTTCTCTCGTGCGCGTCTGGCGAGAGTGAGATTGATTGTCAAATATTTTACGTTCATTACAGACCCAAAGCTGTGCATAGCTTCTTCGCCTGGCCCTCTGTGCGCTTGGATGGTTCAGGCCAGTTTCCTGTATTATAGCCAGCTGGTGAGTGTACTACAAGCTAGATTTATTCAGATCACATTAATCAGGTGTTCAAATGTAATTATTAAGATGTTAACCATTTTGCTCTTTGCAAAACATGTTGATGTTTTCAGTAATATATATGTTTAGCTAGGAGTGAAATGGACGGTGCAATATATCTATTATTTCCCGATTGTATTCTTGCTACAATGTATAAACCATTGTAGTTATATTATCATTGATTTGAAACCGATAATCGATAAAATATATTTGCACATCATGGCACTGTTGTTTATCTTGATTTATAACAATAGCCTGTGATTTTACATTTTGTATGTACATATCTTGTTTATTACATTAAGGCAGAAATGGCTTCTTACTATGTATGTCGGTGTAGAACCGTATAATGTAACCAGACCCGGTTACATTATATGCCTGGTTACATTATACGGTACCAGGGAAAAACGTAATTTGTAACCAGCACTGACGTAACCGCTCATTTTATTGCCCGTAATTTACCCAAGGGAAAATAGTCTTGATATAAAAGGGCACTTTTTAAAATGTCTGTCCGTCCGTCCGTCCGTCCGTCCGTCTGTCCGTCTGTCCGCCACTGTTAGCACTATACCTTTTTCGCGTAACTAGAATGCACATTAAACTTCACATACAGGTTAATCATGACTAAAGCTTGACTAATTTCACATTTGACCTATCTGTGACCCCCATGACCTTGACTTTTTTTTCGATCTTAACATTTTCTCGTTAACGCGATTCACTCAACATTTTTTGATGTATCGCTCCAAAATTTATACCATACATTCATTTCACTAATAGCTCGGATGAGTTCGAAATTGGGCAAGAATCGGACAAAAATTAGGTAATGGCGGCCAGAATGGCCAATTATCGGCCATAATTTTTTTAATATGCGTAATATTTGGAAAACCAGACCAAATAGCTGACCAATACTATCGAACAAAATGTGCAGTTTCAGGTAGGGATATACCATGAAAAATATCAAATTGATCAAATGCAAAATCGCGGACCTGCAGCCAATTCTGATCGACAAATTTTCTCGTTAACGCAATTCACTCAACATTATTTTATGTATCGCTCCAAAATTTATACCATATAGCCATTTCACCAATAGTTCGGATGAGTTCGAAATTGGGCAAGATTCGCACAGAAACTTGGTCATGATGGCCAAAATGGCCAATTATCTGCCATTATTTTTTTAATATGCGTAATATCTGTAGAACACCACCAGATAGCTAGACCATTACTATAAAAAATGTGCAGTTTAAGGTAGGGATATGCTCTGAGAAATTTCAACTTGATCAAATTCAAAATGGCCGATTATCGGCCATACTTACCTTTAATATGCCTGATACCGGACAAACCGTGCCAGATAGTTAGATGCTCTAACCTTCGAAATTGGCATAATTTTGAAAACATTGATGATAAAAGTTATTTGTACACTTCTTTAACTTTTCTGATCCAAAAAATAATATGATTTCAACTTTTTTAAGTGCCGGACATTCGGTTCAAATTTGCATAAATTCCAAATGGCTGTCTGCCATTTGGAATTTATGCAAAATGGCCCGATTGTTATAAAAGTTTTCGAAACGTGCACAGCAGAAGCAAAGTGAGTCATTGTCTCAACCGTGTGCCATCACCGTTTACGGCCAAGGGCTGGACCCCTTTCGAAACCCCCTGAGCATAGTTTTAAAGCAACCGCGCGCGAAAAATGGACCACTTTTTAGGGTTAGGTAAGCATTCCTACATCAGCTCTTGGAACAAAACTTTTAAAGGATATAATTACACCAGTCCAATAATTACTATAAAACGAAATGTTTCAGTGAGGGCTACTTGCTCAAAATACAAAAAATGCTGACTTGCGACCATCATAGACTTCAATATATCTAATATATACAGTAATCTGTGCTAGACAGGTGGATCATTAAACTCAATAATGGCAGAAAAAATATTCAAAAAGACCGATTTATTACTATTTGTCGCATTTGACGTTAATTATCTTGCATTGTGGGCGCGATAACTTCAAAAGTTCTCCATGTATCCTGCTCAAATTTTTATTATGCATGTTACTCATAACCAGTTCCCGGAAAAGTTCAAAAATGGCTGAAAACAGTTCACAGTGGCAGATTTATTGTGATTTTTCACATTTTACGTCGATAATTTTACCTTTAACTTTAAAAGGTTTTTTTGCATCCTGCGCAAATTTGTACTGCCTGCTGCTAATAATCAGTTCTTGGACAAGTTCAATAATGGCGGCGGGCTGTTATCGAGTGTGCTCTTGTTTCAAATGATTTTCACTTTTAAACGATGATCAGAGGCTGGGGCCTATTTCCGTCGCCGACGGGCCATGGTAAACATTTTAAAACTAATTGTTCAAAACCCCCATTTTATATTTTTATCATTTTAAAATAACGTTCAATAAAGTCAAATAAACCACTCATAAGGTTTATTTTTAAAATAATGTATGTATTTTCTATATAGATAATTTCATTATTAATACATTTATTTGATGAAAATGTTTTTTATTGTTATCATGTATGTATATTTTTTGGCATTTTTGCAACTTGTAAAAAAAATAAGCTGTGCGACTGATCACGTGCAGATAGTTCACATTAGCCATACTGGATGACAAACTTCATTAACTAGCTTCAACCAATTGCTCTAAAGGTGGTGTACTTAGATATATAATAACTGTCACAGCGCGAACGAAAAAGGTAGTCTGCCATGCGACAACCATTTTCAAGATATCTCTTCAACATATTCTATGTAGTTTTACAGGGCTCTGTAGAAAGTTCCGGGAGGGGGGGGGGGTCTTATTTTCATCATTGCATTCAACATGTTTCATTATCTATATCTCATTGTGATTGAACATGACAACAAAGAACAGTTTTGATTGCGAGCAAGTTCAAAAAGTATTTTTATTAATAATACCAGCCTTCAATTCTTTGTTCATGATGCACTGAATCCATAAAACGTCGTTGGTGATGAGAAAAAGGATTTACCCGTCATCTAATGGGAGGTTGTTTCGCATATTACACTTTGGCTTTGGGAGGGCCTAATAAAATCGAAAAAATAGGGGAAGAGCCATTGGGAAAATCCCATTAGCCATCATCACAGAACGCACCGCAATATTGAGATTTGAGAATATCATCAATAATCAGTATTTATGGTATTTTTGTCCTTTGTCAGATTTGTGTTTTTTGTGTCCTTTGGGTATTATTATATATCAATTCTAATGATTTCAATATTATTTTTAATCTAAGTTATGAAAAAGTGTGTCTTTTACATCATGACCTTATGTTGAAGATATAAAAAGCAAATAACATCAACATTATGTTTATGGTGTTTGCGTCCCATGGTCGGCTAGGAGGAATTACTTGCAATTATATCTGTCAGGTTTTTTAACCTGACCTACTTGACCAGTTATAGATTGCATAGATGGTCCTAGAAATGCATTACTTTGGAAGGTTCAAGACGTACAATATCAAATGTGAATAGGTGTATTAGCAGCTGGTACTGCAAACGATACATCCTTTTCGATGGTGACCTGATCCACATTAAAAATATCACATCTGTAGGCTATGTTCTTGGTGGTTAGACCTGACTACGTAGCATAAACCTGAAGAGATACGGGCATGGAAACCAGGCTAACCAGGCACATTTTTATTGCAACTGAATTTTCGCTTCAGAGAGGTATACAGTGTATGATTGTGTAAATATCCTGTTTGCTATCATAAAGAAATTTGTTCAGTCATATTGACACAAAATATGTCAGTAATTAAATTTTAATGATATCTATTTATATGAAAAATTATTTTGCCTGACAGTCAAATAACGGTATAAATGGGCTTTATATCATTATTGCATGTAATTTGCATATTGTGAATGCGGTTCAACAAATTTGTTTTAAAGTAGGTCAGTGATAGCTATTTTGCGTTTTACTCAAGTCAGCATATCCTTTCGCGAATGAACAGGAGCTATTATTGTAATGGTTATTAGCATCAAAGTAACAAAAAAAGTGTTATGATTTTTATGGTCACTCCACTTCAATCTCTGGTCATAACATAATTGGGCTCATTGCATATATGGTATATTGACATAACAGAGGATATTATGGCCCGTGTGCTTGCTAAAATAACCTCCTGGGCTAAAAGGGTTAAATATTTTGTTTAATTATCTGGGAGTGGTCTAGAAAAATTCAGTGAACACCAAAGTAGTAGAAATGGGGAATCGCAAAATAAAAATGAGCCAACATTGAGAAGCTTACACAATTGACATTATCAAGTATTTGTAGCTGGCATTAGACCAATCCATCACAACTAATAATGAATTAAAATATTGTAAATAATAATTAATCAGATGAACTAATTGTCATTACCATAGTCACTGTATTGATACCAATTCTTCACCATTAATAATGAGTAATTATTATAGATAACAATTTTATCCTAATTGAAATCACAGATAAAAAAAACTTACTGAAAGGGTTATAATAATGATCAGAATTGTCCGAGAGTGGCCTAGCTGATTTCAGTAACTCTAAACTAGTTCAAATGGTGTATTACAATATAAAATTGAGCTAAATTTGCCCACTTTACATTATTTCTAAAGTATAACTATATGCCGGCGGCCATCTTGGACGCCATCTTGAATTAAAAAAAAATGCACCACTTTCAAACTCTACACCCCCCCCCCTGGTGGTGACCCCCAGGCATGTCCCTAAGTTCCTAACACCTGGTATCACCA
This sequence comes from Flabesymbios commensalis, assembly GCA_964017125.1. Classification (NCBI taxonomy): domain Eukaryota; kingdom Metazoa; phylum Annelida; class Polychaeta; order Terebellida; family Flabelligeridae; genus Flabesymbios; species Flabesymbios commensalis. The sequence goes on from OZ024916.1 coordinate 65,005,663, forward strand.
GAAATTATCCAGCTTTCAGTGTATACCTTATCGAAAACTAAGCCCTTTTCGTTAGACTGACTGACTATTTAGGGTCATGACCTTTAAGAGTCCGGAAATGTATGAAGAATTTTGACTATTTACTACAAATTTCATTCAAGGTGATATAATTGTTACTTGACTATGTAGTACTTTAAATTACAAACATTTTGATAAATACGCGTGGGCATTTAGGTTCATGACCTTTTAGGACCGGGAAATACATTTAAGCTTCAGAATTTTCTTTCTTTTGAAATTAGACTATTTTTTATCAGCTTCCTTTAATTGTAAATATTGCATGACTTTGACGAAGATTTATTGATATATTCATATAGTACATGAATGAAAAAAATACTTTGAATTAGAAACGTTTGCAAAAATATCCGTGTGATTTTAGGTTCATGTCCTTTATAAGAGCCTGGGAATTACCATTGGAGCTTCATAGCAAAATGTGTTATTGACATTCGCTATTTGGTCAATTTTGTAACACTATGTACATACTGCCTACAATTTGATATATTACATGACTATATTATATTGTGTGTTACCGGTACGTGCTTACACCCGTATGTGCTTAAAGTCATGACCTTCAAGAAGCAGGGAATTACATTTAAAGCTTCAGAAAATAAATTATTATGAATTTTCACTATCGTCTGCCAATTTCCTTTAATTTGATATATTACTCGACTATATATTAGCCTACTCATTTGAACTACAAACCCTAAAAACAATATATACATGTGATTTCAAGATCATAACCTATAAGGGACGGAAATGACTATATTACCTTTAAATACAAACGTTTTCAAAAATCACCGTATGTTTTTAGGGTCATGACCTCTAAGGCCCCGAAAATGACCTTTAGAGCTTCAGAAAAAATGACACCCTATTTTATTTTGTTCGGTAATAATTTGTCTTAAAATTCAACGTAAGTGTCAATAATTAACATGCAATTCCCACGGAACCACATTTACTGATATATGACCCTACGCTAAGGAGTCATATATATGTTAAACAAACTTGGTTTTAATTATATATGGTCTTCCCATAATGTTGACAATGAAGACATATGTTTAAATGTGTTGAAGTCTACAGTAAAAAAATACCATGTCAATAATTTAAGAGAAAAACTTAGAAATGGCCATTTATTGTAATTTTAAAAACATTTATATAAATAATGAATGTGAAGTTTATTTCAAAATAGTGACTATTGTAAAACACCACATAGCTTTAGCCAAGCTCTGACTTTCAAGTCACTGTTTGGCTGTCGAGAAAGTAGAAATGTACCAATTCCCTAAAAAAATGCTTATATAGTGAAGGGAGAGATATCACGGTGCTAGAAGACGAATTTCATTTTGTGTGTTGCTGTCCATTATACAGTGCAATTGGAAAACATAATTTTATTTTTAAATATGCAAATTACAATACATTTGTTAATATTAATATGTCTTCTGTTGATATTAAAACTATACAAAGCATAGCCGCTTACACCTGTCAATCATTAAAACTGCATTATGCATTCTGCATTGGAAGAGCAGAATATGGAAATATATTTAAATTTGATGGAATCTAGATTTTTTTATCAACTTGGAGACAGAGTCTCCAAGTTTTTAGTTTGACTTTCAAGACAAACGTCTGTCGTTAACTTCCGCTTTACATCTGTTCTGCCTGTGCAAAGTCAAAAAGGATTATCTGCTCCCTGCTAAACTAGGCATTTACTGCTTCTTAACTGGCTCTTCTTGCCATGGCGCTACCAAAAGGTCGTATTTGCTAACTTGTAAATCAAGTATATACTTCCTTAATGCTGATGTCACTGCCTCCTTCTTGTTAGTAACATCATGTTCAATAGACAGTATCTGCACACTTGTGGAATAAGCAAATACTTGGTTTTGCTGTGAGCAGAAGCGTTCTATGTCATGCTTGTTCTAGGCGGTCAACATAATGCACTGACCCAAAGTTGGTTAATTGTTGTGCCATCATTTATAACACTGTTCCAACATTAAAGTAACATTGTGTCAGTGTATCAAGTTGCCTGTGCCTCCCGCGAAAATGAGATGTTTAGCCAATGCTGTTTTACTGTTGAGCCAGGGTTGTAGATGATGGGCCAGCATTAAACTAGCATTGTGTGAACATATATCTTGCTAAGACCATTCTACTGATAGGCCAATGCTGGCTCAGTGCTGTAAACGGTGGGCCACCATTAAGCTAGCATTGTGTCAATGTCTCGTGTTTGCTGTGTGGCTGTGACCAGGTGACACCAGAGAGGCTGATTCAGTGGCGGGCAGTCTGTGGTGGAGGGGTAGCCCCCACCCACCCTCTCTCTCACAGCTGACATCTAGAGGAGTGTTAGGCAATATAGAAGTTAGGTCTTGGCTGAGATATCTATCTTCAATAATATCACATTTTGTATTATTAAAAGTAGATTTTTGGCCTTGGCAGTTAAAGGCATTGTAAATTCATATAATTTATACATTTCTAGTGTGTAATACGACTGAATAACGTCTTTTTTGCACTAGTGTGTAATACGACTGAATGACGTCTTTTTTGCAATGCCCGTTCATACATCATTTAGTTATCAGCGCCAATACGCTGTCGTGCAAAAGCAAACGGCAGTAACTGCGCACTACGAAAGTATACTGTTACTGCTGTTTGCCGAATTGTAATTGCAGTTTGTGCTCTGATCAAGACCATGATCTGCTTCTCCAGCGAGAAAAGTAGTTTAGCCAATGTTGGTTTAATGTTGGGCCAATGTAATAGACGTCAGGACAGCATTAAATATACATTGTGGAGTGCCTGGCGTTTTTGCCAGTGGTGACAACGCACTCTGTCCTGTTGATGTCATCACAGGATGTGATGATATTCTCGTAGCTCTACCGTATATTGCCGGTTTAACCGCGGTTTATCACTGGAAATATGTTTGGTAAAATAGCTAAAAAATCGAGAGGTGCGGTTTATAACCAGACATTCTGTGTGAGCCATGACGATTTCCGGTGAAAATAAGAGTGTTTGCCGGGTCTGGCAACCAACTGACAGACAGGGTAGGCCTATCGTCACCTGCGTTGGTGTGAGCTTTGACGCTTGACTATCAAGTCAATTAACCATCTGCGTCCCAATGTGAATAATAATAATATGGACTATATGCAAGCAAATTTAAATTTAAACATACTTGTCGGCTGAAAGCAGAAATAATTAGTTCTAAATGTTAATGAAATTTCACGATGGTAGATGATTTCAAACGTCCCATATAATAGAAATATCACGGTATTGTCCATAGGGCTGAGATCGTCGTCATAACAGTCTAATTGGAGCTGTAGAAGTACAAAGCGAAGGGCGGCGATGGTGCCGGGGAAAGCTAATATGCATTAACTGTTCACTTGTGATCACTTGTAGTTACTGCCTTTTGGCTTTGTAAAACGTTATACTACTACCCCAGCGTCTAAGACGTTGGGCCGGCGTTGTTTAAGTATCATACAAATGTTTTGTGTTTACTCGGACAGTTGTCCACCAGGTGCTGTTGGTAGACACAGCCGGCCGATATTGGGTTTAACCTTCATAACCCCCTCGATCCCCTCGAACCATCACCCACAACCCTCGACCAACAAGTCCCTCGACCCACAACCCCTCGACCCACAACCCCTCCACCCACAACAACATATTTTTTATCCCATTAGATGGTAACCAAATAGCTGGCAAGGTCGCCAGTCACAGCACAAAAATGGAAACGAAGTGTCAGACAGGCTAGTAACCAAACATTTATACTTCAAGTAGGCCTATATCGAGAAGTTCCCACGTTCCGAGAACTTCAAGTCACCATGCATATGAGACCCACCGCAGGCAGTTAAATCAATTATATAATTGTTGTCAACAAAACTGTTAGGGGGCACTATTCAATCACCGGGGGGGGGGGGAGAGGGGGGCTGGATTATTTATCCCCGCATAATTTCAACAGGTAGGGCTCGGTGACGCGTGGAGAAAAATGATTAGGCCAGCTAGTCCAGGTCTTGAAATATATTATTTATTTCATAAAGAGCCTGTCCGGAGTTTGATTTTAACATACTCCCCCCCCCCTCCCCCCGCCGATTGAATGGTGCATGACCCTCTAGAAATGTGGGCCTATTTTGAGGCCTATTCTGTGAAACACAGTGACGTCACCGCAATTCCTTTTAAATGGCTACTCGGTGAAAAAAATGCTACACAAGACCCCCTCCCCCATACTTCATTGTATCAGCTACATGTAGCTCCGTGACACGGGAAATTCACCCAATGTTGTCCCAATACTGGGCCAGCATCTCCATAGCTGGCACAACATTGTCCGCACAGGGACGCTTTGACTTGTAAACGCGGCACGCATATATGAATAGGATATAGGTCTACCGACAGATAATTTATTATGCCCTATTCATTAATATAGGGCCTAATATAAAAAACACAAATTAGGCCTATGTTATAAATAAAAAGGGTCCACCAATAGGCCTTACACGATTATAAACTAAACCTAAATCACCCATTTCAACTTTGGGTCGAGGGGTTGATTCGGAATGGTTGTGGGTCGAGGGGGTTGTGGGTCAAGGGGTTGTGGGTTGAGGGTCGAGGTTTTTGGGTCGAGGGGGTTATAAAGGTAACCCCGATATTGACTTGATGTTAGATTAATACAGTTGGGCTAGCGTCGTTTATGCGCATCTAACATTTATGCAATGACGTTGAGCCGAACTTGTATGAAATTATACAAATTATGTTTTGTGTTTGCTGGGAAACTGATTTTTCGGCTATATATAGACAATCAACAAAAGAATTAAAATAGCCAAAATCAAATATATTAACAATACATTTGTGACCCGCCACGCGAGAAGGTACTTCCCCGCGGCTTTATTAAAATTATTTATGACGTCATTTAAAATTTAATTTTAATTATTACATCACTAAATTTAAAATATTAAAAATCATATGAAACAAAAACTAATAATGATTTTTCAAAAATTCTTTCATTATTGAGACAGGAACCATACGGCTATCGAATCAATTGAAAAAAATCAATTTTGACAAAATTGACCTTATGGCCCTTTTCGCGTGGCGGGCCTTCTGACAATTGGGCCTTCTGACTAATCATCCTTACTGGTTTTCTGACTAACGGGCCTCCTGACTAACGGGCCTTCTGACTAATGGGCCTTCTGACTAACGGGCCTTCTGACTAAAAGGCGGACACCGGGTGGACGGATGGAGGGGTGAAACTATTTCCACTATCTCGGTATGTGCCCTATAGGCCTAGTGGAAATACAACACATTGAAAACAATGTATTATATATATGTGAAACATTTAGTCAGAAATAAACGTATATCATTCGGTTTTATCTCATTCCGAAACATAACATGGGTATCTTATAAGCTTAAATTAAAGTTCTTTGGACGTTATCTTGTGCCAAAGCATAAAGTATCCAATATGTCAGCTATAAATAATATTGAGTTTAAGACAACCATTAAAGTTAAATCATATTTTGATGTTTTAAATTAGTCAAATAATAAATTATCGTTACATGAACTGTCTGTCTCGTCACTTGATGATATAATATTGTCATCCCCTAATAACTAAAACATCTGTATTATATGCACGAATGACCACATCATTATATAGTCCCACATTGTCAATTGCTTCTGTGCTACATAAGTGAGTTTTAACGACACATATGAATATATATATATATATATATATTTAAACCAATATAGTACATCATCAATGTCATAAAAATCAATAATTGGAACCGTTTTGCTAATCAGCTTATAGATACCAGCAAGAATACATAGCACATCATCTTGATATCAGTAATCAGGTAATGTGTTTGTATATATGTCAGTGGCGGATCCAGCATAGGACGTACCCGGCGTACGCCCCCCCCCCCCTTATTGGTGAAAATATTGCATTTTCATGCATTTTTTTGAATAAAGTGAAGCTAACAATCTTTTTTCAGCCAAAATGTGACTTACGCTCCCTCCTCTTGCACATTCTTGATCCGCCATTGTATGTAGCAGCAATACCAAAGGGCGGGGGCCTGGTGTCTGCTTGGAAAGTCAGAGATCGCAGATTTGTCTCCTGCTTTGGCATTCCAAGTTTCAAAGAACAAAATGTTTCCTTCCTGCTCAATCGTAAAGATTGAATATTGTGGGCAGCCTACATGACCGAGAGATAACGTGCTTGGCCGCAGACCAACAGGGCTCAATTTCAAATCATGTGTCCGGAGGGCAGTGTCACCTCATTCATATCACCATCCCCAGGAGGTTCTTCTGGCCCAGTTTAGCCTATATGTGAACAAATGTGGCGTAAAACCCCATTCATTTTATTTCATCACATTTTATAAAGCCAACTAGCACCTGACTCGACGTTTGCCTGATAACATTATAATAACATTGCAGCAAAGATCGTGTGAGTTGAGAAAGCCTTCATGGGTCTTTATCCTTGGGTCGATATACTGTTAGTATTGTGATTTTCGTAATTTGCATTACGTAAGAGGGTGTAGTAAAAGTGCATTACGGTTACATGTGATAATGATGGATTAGGGCTGCTGTAGATTTCACGGCTGAGTAAGAAACATTAAAAGTTGATATTTTACAACTCGACGATTTTGTTAGGCCTATTTAAGGCAGAAGAATTGAAATTGAAGAATAAAGACTTCGTGAAAATTCCTGGCTAACTGGGGCCTATTAAAAGACCCAGAATAAATAACAATTGCACATCTACTCTTTTATGTACATAATTTTTGCATTGTAGTCCTGTAAAAATGATTTTTTGTCAAGCATTTTTCATTACACAGTGTTACATGCAGTGGGCCTACTTCAGAATGTGTGTAAAATCAGCAAAATGTATGATGGGAATCGAACATATAATAAATTCCAATGATGGATAAGATATAAATATATACCACCGGCCTATACATATTTTATTTTCATGATATTGCAGTTTAGAGCATAGATATACATTCTCTGACACACCTGTAGCTGATATTTGGCAATGCTGTTGACAAGTTTCAAGGCCCCTGGGCCTCTTGTTGTGTTGTACTTTGGGCCTGAAGCCTTAAAATACGTAATAAACTAGCTACTTAGTTACTATCGGACGATGTTTGCATTTCATCCTCGGATTCTGCTAATACATAGATTTAAATATAAAGTTTGAAATAATATAACAGTTTCTCATAAAACATAAATTCTGATGAAAGTGCAGGCACTAGCTTTGATCCTTCGCAATGTTAAGAAATAAATGTATTTTTAAATCTGATAAATATATAACAAAAAGAAGAGGTAATAAGCTATCACCCTGTCTAACCCCGACTTGAGAAGGACATGTATTAGACAGTTCATCATTAACAGAAACACGAGATTTGGCCTTATACAAATTATGAACCACATTGAATATTTTACCAGATATATTATTATTTTTTGGTTTGATAAATACATGTCAATATCTGTTTTAAATAAAAAAAAAATGCTCTAGTCTAGCATGATCTCTCTTAAAGCCTGCTTGTTCTGGTCCTGAAACGTTGCGTCTGTCTAGAGATTATTTGAGCCGATGGTTAATAGCTTCATAAGCAGTTGTTATTATTGTCATAATTCAATTGTTTAAAGTGATCTTTCAAAATATTTAGCATTATATATTCAGATATATTCTGTTGGCGCTTCTCAATTCCAGAAGATCCTCGTCCGATTTTTGTTGTCTATATTTATTTTTACATTTATTCATAAAATTTGAGAAATATATTATATTTCTCAAATTTTCACAATCAGTATTATACCATGCTTTATGTGGTTGCTTGTGTCTTCTTGTTCTATTTGAATTTTTTATTTAACCTCATACCAATTTTCACAGTCGGCCGGCATTAAATCAAAGGAAACTGTGTCTACATTTAATAATCTTACAGTCACCCTTCGAGAACCAAAGATATTGATGACCTGTCCCTACAAATTCAGTTGGGTATGTACACATACGCCATGCGCTTTTTCCTTATCTATTAACCTTCTAGACGAGAACCGAAATGATAATCTAAACCTTCTAGATTATGGATGGGAACTTTCTGGGGCTTTTATTTCATCTAAATGCATGATGAATTTTTACTAAACATTCTCAGATTGTGTCAATGGCAAGTGTGACAAACGATGTGGTTGTAATATGGTGCTAGATTTAATTTGTGTAGGCCTCTTTTTTATATTTTGGATGGATGGACATGCATGTGTCAATCATAATAATTGAGAACTGAGGTATTGTTAGTTACTCAGTTACACGATCAATAAGTTTTGCTGTTATAATATTATTCAAGAGTATGAGTGCTCACAATATTTATTTAATAATGTCGTGGTTACATACATTTTTTGAAAGTAGTTTTTTAATAAAACTGTGTTTAAATTATATTTCTACCATTACGCGTTTTAGTTATATCATTTTGATTGTTTCTAGATGTTGTTGTTTCATAGATTTCATGGATTGATTTGTGGAAAAACTTTTGAAGATAGATGTTTCAATGCAAAAATCAGCAATCAGGTATCCACCAAGAGATATATCATTTCAGTTGTGTTCTAAGTTATTCTACCAGAATACCGAAATCATATATTTCGATATTTTAATCATTAAAAGAGACAACAAGTTTCTGAATATATTGGTATCAGTGTTTTCAATAGGACCGTTGGCGTCCCAGAGCTACTCGCCCCGGCTTCGAAATGTCTACCCTCGTCATTATCATCAGGTGAAACATTCCGTATTATGAGAGCTGTGAGCGGGTTTTTATGTAGGCCTATACTGTAACAACTAACAGAGTGTAGCCTGTGTATTTTCTTTCTTGCAGGTCATAATTCTGACGACCTTGAGCGTATCCGAGAAAAACATAAAGTCAAACAATAAACTATACATCTCAAGCATTTCACCAGTGGATAACATGAATAACGGTATTTATAGTCATTCAGTACTTCTTTGTCACTTCTGACACTTAGCCATCTTGTATCAAGTAGCATTCACCTAGAAATTTGAATTGCTGTCGCCAACTCGACTTTTTTATTTGATTAGATTTATTCAGCAAACCATGTATGGAATATAGCATAAATGGTCATTATAATTAAAAAAAAAAAAAAAAAAACTGGCTGCCACCATGCCTGGTCACCAGGGATAATACACACTGGAACGTTTCCTGGCGAGGTGTACTTATTTCCACAGCGGTCCCTATAAACAGTGATCCAGGATGGAGACAAGAAAGTATAGAGCATCAGTGAAAGTCGAGGTGAATAAAAAGAGATCTAGAAGTATATTATCTCAAATAATGACATCGCTATTGTGATGTCTGGTACTATTTTACAATCAAAGAATTGTAGTTGTTTTAAAGCACCGAAATATTTTTCTATAAACCATGGAGATCTTTTTTCAACTTCAAGTCATCATAATTGTCTAAGTTATCTCTTTTTGCTTCAATTGAATTCCTATGTCATGGGTCAAAGGCCATTATAAATATATTTTAATGTGGGGATCGCCTTTAGACTCTGTAATTAATTGGAACAAATTTATCTTTTTTGTCTAAACATTTTTGAATGGGTGGTATAATGGCTTCTTGTCATGGAACAGTGCCCCAGTAACTATAATGTTATCAGAACGGAATGATCTGTGAGAATCTCGTTTGGCAGGCCATCAATCCCAGGGCATTTCTTTGGTTTTAACTTTCCAACTGCATTGTCTACTTCATCATAACCAATGGATTCATTCAGCATATCCACTCCAGTATTATTATGTACGCATCGTATTTTCTAATAATAATTTGTGTTCAAAACAGGCACTAAAAAAATAGATTAGTTTCCTCAGCATCCCCATTAGCTCTATTATATACATTTTTTAAAATCCTCATTCCATGTATCCAGTACAGCTAGTGGATATGTGACATAACCCTCCACCTTTTCACTTTGTCTGATTTTTTTTACGTTCACCGGGTAGGAGATTATCGACCCAATTCCAAAATTCTTTTGAATTTTCTACAATTTACTGAATCTATTTAATTAATTTCTGTCTTCTTTTAGCACGTTTTTCCCTAAGATTTTCATATGTCTCGCTGTTACAAAATGTCGTTGCAGGTGCTTTTTTGCTAGGTTAATTACATTTAACAAATATCTTCTCCGCAACACACATACAATACCATAATTCGCTTCATATGTTTGAAACTATATCCATTATAATGAATCAATGGTGATATTTTGGACCGGTACCTGCATCATCGATTACGTTTACAAGATCAGCCAGCAATGCTAAGAATTATGGAAATAATATTATTATATATCAATGTAGCTAAAAATATATATTTTGCACTTGAAATTTTCTTACAGTAATTGCCCAAGCTTTCAAAAACATTTTATAGGTTGGGCGAGAAGGAAATATGAAGGGTGGTATCAGAGCTATTATAGCTATCATAGCGTAATCCAGCGTATAAATTCCCGACCTGTGGAGGTTTGCTGACAACGACCAAGATGGGGGTACATTAATACCGTTTATATCAACGTTAACAAATTTTTACTAACGCTTAGCGGCGTTGACCAATGCTTTAACCAATGCATTTTTTTAATTTTCCAAGTAGCACTGTGTTCATTAGCTGATGGTTACCTACTGTCACCGAACATCAAACGTACTAGATTGTTTGATTATTTTAGATAGATATATCCATATCATTTGGAAACCTTTTTGGTGGGTTGTGAAGCAGGCACATTTTCATTCGAACTCGATAAAAAATTACGAAAACCATAAAATATGTAGGAACATTATTAATACTGAATCTAACATTTCGACCGTTATCCACTGTGAAATACAGATTGCGATTTAATTTTCTTAAAACTGCTGGTACATAATCTCTGTCGCGAATGCAAAACGTCCGCTTTCAAAAAACAAATATATTATCATCTACAAACACCACAACAAATTGTTTCACTCCAAATTAGTATAATTTGATAGCGACCTGTATCAATGATGTATAATATCGCTATAATCATCACAATGTAGCAACAAAAATGCAACACAAAGGCCTAATTTAATCTTTTGTGACAAAAATGGTTCGGGTTATTTTGGCTTTGCATGACGATCTGCCTTTGTATAATGGTTTTATAAATGTTTTGTAATAACATATAATTATGTCTCTTCTAATTATAACATGCTTATTTTATGTTGTGTTGATGATAAAGAAGTTGGCCATGGGGGAAAACACGCAAGATATGAAGATACTAGTGCTCGCGAAATAGGTAGGGAAGATGCAGACGGCTCGAGTCTCAAAAGAAAAGTAGGAGACTATGGCGAAAAACCCTGTGGAAAAGGTGGAAAAGGAGGCAGATGCTCTGGTCTTGGAGCAGATGGAGAAGACGGTGAAGATGGCGGGGATGGTAAAGGAGGCAGAGGAGGTGGAGGCGGAAGAGGTGGCAGAGGAGGTGGTGGAGGAAGAGATGGGGAAGATGGTGGATATGGTGGAGGTGGTAAAGGTGGTAAAGGAGGCAAAGGAGGTGGTAGAGGAAGGGATGGAGAAGATGGTGAAGATGGCGGCGGTGGGGGAGGTGGAACAGGTGGTAGAGGAGGTGGTGGAGGAAGGGGTGGGGAAGATGGTGGATATGGTGGATATGGTGGAGGTGGTAAAGGTGGTAAAGGAGGCAAAGGAGGTGGTAGAGGAAGGGATGGAGAAGATGGTGAAGATGGCGGCGGTGGAGGAGGTGGAACAGGTGGCAGAGGAGGTGGTGGAGGAAGGGATGGTGAAAATGGTGGATATGGTGGGGATGGTAAAGGAGGCAGAGGAGGCAGAGGAGGTAGTAGAGGAAGGGATGGAGAAGATGGTGAAGATGGCGGCGGTGGAGGAGGTGGCGGTCCTGGATGGGATGGAGAAGATGACATTAGAAATGGGCAAGGTGGCAGAGGTGGTAGAGGTGGTAGAGGGGGTGATGGTGGATGGGGATGGCTCTTTTTCTGGAGACGTAACAAAGGAGGAGGTGAAAGTGCTGGAAGAGATGGCAAAGATGGAGAAGATGGAGGATTCAGCAACGGTGGTAGAGGTGGTAACGGTGGCAGGGGCGGAGGTCTTTTCTGGGGAGATGGAGGAGGTTGCGGTGGCGGCGGTGGTGGCGGTGGAGGCGGCGGCGGTGGTGTTGGTGGTGGTGGTGGTGGCGGCGGCGGCGGCGGCGGCGGAGGTGGCGGCGGCAGCTTCTGGGGAGGAGGAGGAGGTGGGTTTGAACATAAAATGTTCGATTACTTTACTTATTCTTTGTTAAATCTGGTGTAGAAAGCAATACATGATATCAAAGTTAACAACAAGTACATGATTTATGCAGGTCAAGGTGGGACTGGCAGCAGATACGGCAAAGGTGGCGCTGGAGGAAACGGCGGAGGTAAGCCAGTGGGCACGTAACGTTCTATCAACGTCAAAACAGCATTAATGACGCTTATATTGCGCCTCATGTGGTAATGGTGGAAATGGTTGAAATAGCTCTGTAATCATATCATAAAACAAACAAATTTATAATTCAATGATGAAATGACATCATTAGTTTTGCATTCTCAAAGTATCCGAATGCCACCGTTTTTCGATCTGAATGGTTTTAAGTGAAATATCGAAATGTCATTTTCAAAGACTCAAATTATATTACATCTATTTTAAATGCGAATTTACTTCAATGTTCTTGCCATCTTGGGATAATAAAGTAATTGTTGCATACAATAACATAATAACATTTGATTGGTTTTATTTATAATCGGCTTAAACTTAAAGCCAAATATGCAAGTCAACAAATATTATATCATCTATGCAGACAGGTAGCCGTGGATCTGGCACTGGCAGCATATATGGCGGCGGCGGGGACGGTGGTAGCAGCGGAGGCAATGGTAGAAACATGTGTGGTTTTATAATGAACCAGAGCAGACTATAACAATAATTCAATGAAACGACAGTCGTAGTTCTACTTTTATTGGTTTCCACATTTCATTGTTTATGAAGAACACTGTCAGAACTTTTAAATAATAGATCATAATTATCTGAAATTTGAATTTGTGAGGAGCTTTGTTACAAATGTTGTGAAGTATCCATGAGCTAACGTTAAACCAACAATAATTTAATGTCTTTTCTTTGCTGGGAATCGTCATATGGTATTCTAATCATAAGATGTTTAATGTAACATGTTATATCCACTCATCTTTCCTCCTGGGATGATATACAACATATTATAAAGATAAATAGATAACAATAACACATTTATAATGAGTGGGAGTTTTTATTTTATGAACAAATATTGCGATTGAAACATTAAAGATAAACTTTATATAATTTGTTTTTTTTATTTAGATATATTAATATATCGGATGCGTTGTCAAGCTGGATAGAAAATAGCTTTTTGCTCTTTTGTAGACGTTTTATTATATTATATCACTCTGCAAAAGATTTACAAAACAATGAAACTGTTCAAATAATTAATACACAACTTGTCGTTTAATAATTATAGTAGTCCAAGCATATTAAAAACTTAAAACTGTATGATTTTTGAACTAATTATAGAGTGGTTCAGCCTGTCACATAACGAAATCAGCCAATCAAATCCGTCAATCAGCCGTTATCAAAACTAGGGCATGTATACCATACTTGTCCCTGACGTTTTTAAGAATTGTTTAATTAAAGGTTGATTGAAGTGAGTTTTAAAACAATTTGAGAGAGGGTTTTGGGATTCACAGCCGTTCATAAGATAATTACGAACATTATTATTGCACAACTAGTTTATAATTCATCTTTGATAAAGTGTGCTATAAAGTTAGGTCTCCTCCTACACTGGGGGACATGTTGTTTTTGCTTCTGTCGGCAGCGGCGTCAGCGTGCACATTTTCACTTCCCACTATGTCAGGAACTATTTGTGTGATTGTCTTCAAATTTTGCACACTACACCTCTAGGGGATATTAGATGTGCATTTTAGGGTAACTTTGGCCTAATATTGGTTACTATGGCCTAATTCCACATTTTGACTTCCCAATATGTCAGGAACTAGTCTGTTTTCACGGTAATGGCGAATTGAGAGCTGTCATTATGTCTCCCTTATTAAAATCGTTTTTGCTTCTGCCGACGTCGGCTTGCACTTTTTTACTTCCCAAATATGTCAGAAACGATTTGTCTGATTATCTTCAAGTTCTGCACACAGCACCTCTAGGAGGTTTAGATGTGCATTTTAGGGCAACTGTATCCCTGAAAATTTAGTGAAATGTTGTGGTGTATTATCGAAGTTAGACCATTTGGCATGTAGACTAATACAATTTCGAAATGACAACTCATTTCACCATTATCGTGAAACAATAATGATATTACATGCCAAATGGTCAATGGTCTGAATTGCAAAATACACAACAAAATTCCACAAAATTGTCAGCGATGTTGGGGGAAGATGAAAGAACGATCCAAGAAATATTTCACACAAAACATTTCAATAGCGACTGAGAAAATGGAAAAAAGGCTACTGTCAGGATCTGGTGAAACTGTCACTTGACTTGAGGCAGTAACTTGTCTTAACCATGTTGACAAATGCCAATTGTTGCGAATTTTACGAATTGTCATTTGATAAAACTTGAGGAAATAAGTACTTACAGGCTACACCTTTATAATATTTCTTATTTTTGACATGGTTGTCCAAACTAAGAAATCAGGAATTTCATCTCTATATATCTAGCCTAAATGGTTAATGCGCAGCACAAAAAATAAGCAGTTCTAGTCTATGGACATGTCTACATCATATGGTCATATTACGAAGCCAAAATAAAATCACCGATTTTTTTATGATTTTAGCCTGAGTATGGGCCTTTAAAGCAGATACAATAAGTTATTGTGGTCTCACCAACCCAAATGCCAGTCCCATTGAAATACATCTAAATGCCTTCTAAGTTCCACAGGCCGATTTGACTTTTTTTTTATCTTCCCTTCCCTTATCTACTGCCGCATATCATAATAAAGCGTGGATTGTGCTTTTAAAAAAAACTGTTCCGATTGGGTTTGCTACCCAGACAGATTTTGAGCTAGGCCCCCTAATGTGTAAAAAAATCGCCATAGTTCAAATTAGGTTGAAATTCCTACCCTCTTTCACAGACCAGACACACATCTTTTTGCCCACTATCCTGAGGGTCAATCAATCAATCAATCAATCAATCAATCAATCAATCAATCAATCAATCAATCAATCAATCAATCAATCAATTAATCAATCAATCGATCAAACAATCAATCAAACAATCAATCAATCATTCAATCAATCAATCAATAAAACTTCTTTAGGGCCTATATCACCAGGGACCGAGCTCAGAGGCGCACAAATCCTTAGCGTGATCTTTTGTCGTAGTCGAGGCCAAAGCTGGTTCGTCAACAGGGAGCTGGACTACTGAGGACCTAGGGTGGGAAAGCCAGATCGGATAGGTGAGGTTTCCTGACTGTTAAAATTGTTCCGGCATTGCGTGCGGGCACAGGCAGGGTGTTCCATAAGTCTGGGCCGGATATAGAGGAGGCTCTTAACCCTTTAAGCCCTCACGATGCACTAAAGCATCATTTTACATCACTGTAAATAGATTTAATTTTCCTACAACTAGTGGTTTTATGATGGAAATTTCTTTGCAACTGTTTTACCAATACATGGCAATTTTCTTTAATTTTTCACGCACTTCAAGTCATCTCATCCACTACAAGTCGAGAATTGCGACAGCAATTCGCGGCTTGTAGTGGATAAGATGACAATGGTAAATTCAGGCCTGAAAGGGTTAACCCAGTCTTAGTTTTTGTACGAGGAACAACAAATCTATTTGAATTGAAGCGCTGATATTTTGAGCATTTCGGCCGAACAAGTAAGTCAGCCAGATATGCCGGTTGGTTGTCTTTTAGGGTTCGAAAAGTTATTGCGCATATTTTAAAATGAAGCCAATGTAATCGTTTTAGAATAGAAACGGAACGACTAAATCGTGGGGCTTTGAATACCACTCTTGCAAGGCAGTTCTGAACGCGTTGTAATCTAGCGGTATCCTTGTCTGGCATATTGTGAAAAAAAGTGAGTTACAATAATATAACTTGCTACTGACAACTGCCACTGCAATTTACTTGATAAGCTCTAAGGACAGCCTTTTTTTAATTCAACGCAGGTCGCGGATATGATAGAAGCATGCTCTACATGTTTGGGATATGTGTTTTCGGTAATTCAGGCTACCGTACTGTCAAATACTACACCAAGATGTTTGGCTGAAGCAGATGGATTTGTGTCTTGACCTAGAATTAGGCATGGGAAATTATGCAAGAATTTTTCTCGCCAAAGTTTGGTCCCGATAAGAAGAAATTCTGTCTTTTAGTATTAAGCTTCAGTTTAGACCCTGTCATCCAGGCCGACACACCTATTAAATACTGTTGCAACTTCTCAAGAGATTCTTTAGCGTTTGAAACTGATAGAGACATATAAATTTGAGTTTCATCGGCATAAAGATGGTGGTTTATGTCAAAACTAGATATAATAGCGCTGAGTGGTGTAGTAGTAAAGTAACAAGAGGACTGAAGTCCTATATCATCCCCCGCCATAAATTGGTTTGGAGTTTTTGAAAAAAAATGAATTTCCGTAAAATCACCTGCGAATCTAAAGATGGATGGTAATGTGATTGTAAAATGTGAATTATTTCTGACTTCAGTTTTGGAGTTTTTGCGCCCACAACAAATTATGAAGTTCTTCCATGGCGACCATTTTGAATTTCAGCAAAACCTTAAAAAAATCACCTGCACATCTCCATATCGTGGGGGGAATGTGATTGTAAAATTTGAATAATTTCTAACTTTAGGTTTTAGAGTTTTTGCGCCTACAAAGAAATGTCGGAGTTGACCTCTGGCGGCCATTTTTAATTTTGGTAGCATCTTTAAAAAAATCAGTTGCACATCCCCATGTTGCTAGGAATGTGATTTTAAAATTTCAAAAAAAATTGATCAAACTAATTTTGGGGATTTTTGCGTCCACAAAAAAATTGAAGTTGATCCGTGGCGGCCATTTTAAATTTCAGTAAAATCTTGTCACCTGCACATCCTCATATAGTGAGGAATGTGATATTATAATTTGAATAATTTCTGACTTTAAGTTTTTGCTCCCACTTAAAAAAATTGGAGTTGACCTCTGGCGACCATTTTGAACTTTGGTAGCATCCTTAAAAAAACATTTTCACCTTCCCATGTTGCTAGGAATGTCATGTTAAAATTTCAAAATATATTGACCAGTGGTTTTTGAGTTTTTGCGTCCACAAAAAAACGTGACGCAGGACGCCAACCGCCAGACGGAATACTGGCGCGACTAAAATCACCCTTCCCCTACGGGCAGGGATAAAAAGCACTGGTCCCAGCACAGAGCCCTGTGGAACTCCATATGAGAGTGTGACTTTATCTGACAGAGTGTCTTCAATTTTTACGGATTGGTGCCTATTTTTCAAATAAGAAGAAAACCAAATTTGAGCCTGGCCAGATATCCCATACCAATCAGAAAGTCTATCTGTTAATGTAGGATGGTCAATGGTGTCGAAAGAGGCCGACAAGTCAAGCAAGGTCAGAGCCGTAACTTCACCCTTGTCCATATGATAATGACATCGTTATGCACATTCAGTAGCGCTGATTCTGTAGAATGATGTTTCCTGTAGCTTGATTGTAATGGATTAGATAGATAATTATTTTTCATATGAGTTTGCAGTCGATTGGCTTCTACTTTACTAAGATTTTGGAAATGAAACTGAAGTTGGATACAGGCTTGTAATTTTTCAGTTCGTTTTTAAGAATATATGTTTTTTAAGTACTGGCCTTACATGAACTTCTTTGAAATTTTGAGGAAATGTACTAGTTTCAATTGAAATTTTAATTATGTCAGTGATGGGAGTTATTGATATGTCAAGATAATTTTTCAACACGGTTGTAGGAATGGGTTCCTGATCACATGATTTCGACGATGAGCTCAAAATAAGCTTTTGAATTTCTTTTTCTGACGCACTTTCAAAAATGTTCATTTTGGATCTAATTTCTGTTTTTTTTTTCACTGGTGGAATATTCTGTACTTCATCTGGAAATTTGGAACGGATAGTTATAACCTCAGCTAAAAATTTAGATTTAGCTTTTGTCATCATTCTATTACACATGTGGCATTGATGTTTGTAACGAGAACGATCTAGATTTGTGCGAGATCTGCGCCATGCTCGCTCGAGATTGTGACGAAGGGTTTTAGTCTTCATTATTTCCGGTTAGTTAGTTTACTTACAGGAGCGTGTTTGTCCAAAATAGAGCTGAAATCTCGCCCTGCACTATGTTCCGGTTTAAAACGCAGCATGTATCTGAAACGGGAGGTGTCTTAAAAATGCTGTCATATGATAAAAACTGATGGAATGTTTCAAAATCAGCTGAGTGTATGCGTACATGGTGACTAAGTTAGGTAAACCCAATTAACCCTTTCAAGCCTGAGTTTATCATTGTCATCTTCATCCACTACAAGCCGCGAATTGCTGTCGCAATTCTCAAGTTGTAGTGGATGAAGATGATTTGATGTGGTTTAAAAATTGAAGAAAACTGCCATGTATTGGAAAGCCAATTTCATGGAAATTTTAATTCTAAAGCCCTTATTTGTAGGGGAATTAAACCTTTTTTCTGGGATGTAAAATGATGCTTTAATGCATCGTGAGGGCTTGAAGGGTTAAAATGTATTATGAGGGGGATCGCGTGTCTCCGGCGACACGCCAGGTACCAAATGCTAACTGCTGTATCCCTGTCAGATTTTCACAAAACAATTATATCTGATATCTGGCAAAACGGAGACATCGTGTACTTATTAAATATCAACAAAACTGTCGATATTTAGGCTATTATAGTCAGATTCACATTGAATTCCTGAACCAGGGTGAATGTTTTGATAAATTTGATATACTATACTATTCGACATGTAGTGAAATTCTGAGACGAATCTAATGGGTTTATAGAGGGTGATATTCTTATTTGTTTTACTACATGTTACATAGACCATACAATATTTTACAATGAAATTGTCAGGTTAGTCGCGATTTTATACGAGTAAATTTTTCCAAAAACTTCCAAGCAGGGTGGTAGAATTGATAAAGAGCGACATTTTTATCACCAACGCCTGTTTCCTGAATGTGTATAACCTTTGCAATTTTCAACAGTCTAATTTTTGTAGTCAGTGTTTTATTTATTTAAAAAAGAAAGACAGGCTATCATTTCCAAAGCTTGTTTTACTTTTCAAATTAGTTATGATTTTCTTTGGAAAAAACATTATATAAGCCTACTAGGCCTAATTTCTTTTTCTGTTTTTGCTGTACAATTCGATAATTACCTTGTTTGTTTGTTTGCTTGTCTGTCAGTCCGTCGGTGTACTTAAAAACGTATGAACGGATTTGCATGAAACTTTTACCAGGGGTGTGTCTCGGGCGAAGTAACAATTCAATAATTTCGGCTAAGGTTTGCAGTCTCTGACTGGCTTTCTAGTTTACTATAAAGCTCATCCCCACTAATTTGTTTGTGTTTTATTTACGCATATGATAAGTATTTTTTCCATTCTGCTTCTGGGTCGTGATAAATGCTATCGAATGATGCAAGCTCACATTTGAATTTTTGCATTTTTTTTGGTCAGCGCGTGGCCTTGTGCGAAATTAACGTCCATGCACAGGTTTCAACTTTAACTCAACGAGACCGCCACTATATTAATACGTGATCTCCGAGTCACATTGAGAGGGGGGGGGGGGAAAGCTGGGATTGTCAAGTATCTGCCTGTCTGATTGATTGATGTGTTTAAGTGAAGTAACGTCAGTTAGCTTAACCCCGTGTTTGGCATTGTTGGCTACGCTAAGACCCCTAACTAGGCCTATGCTCTTTGGTGTCGACATTATATTCAGTACCGGGTAGCTAGGTTATAATGAAAAATGAGTGGAATCAGCACAAAACATCATGATTACTGCGTTCTGATATAGCGGCAGCGGGATTCCCCTACTCTAAGCCCCAAGTTAAGTTACGGTTTGTCATAAACAATCAATCAAACTGGTCCAGACATCATGCAAGTATTTTCGTGTAGTTAGATCCCAATAAATTGCTAACCACAGATATAACTAGGAAGGTCTAGGTTTTTGCAAACAAAAAACTAGAGATGTCTTCCCTCCAGCAGCATAACCATAAAGGTTGATAGCTAATAGATGTAGTGTCAATGGCTTTTGTATTTAATGTTATCAAATGGCTCCTGTGGACAGTTGAGACTATGTATCTTGATGTGGTGGAACCTGTTTTTCTATCTAGGCTCAATCAGTTGGGCAACCGTTTTAGTATATTCACACCTTGTCACCTTACAACAACTGTCACTCACTATCCTAACTGGCCTAAGATTCTGTTTTGAGCGGAATTATTCCGTTTTGGAACCACAGCGATGTGCGAAACATATTGTGGCTTGTCAACACTCCCAGCAAACACGAGACATTGACCCAATTCTAGGCCCACCATCTGCGATGCTGGCCCAGCATCAAACCAGCACTGGTTCAACACCTCGTGTTTGCTGGACTGGAGTATGGCAGTGCATGCCCCAGCTAACACGAAACATTGAGACAGTGTTGGTTTAATGTTGGGCCAGCGTCGTAGACGGTGGTCCAACATTAAACCAACA
Organism: Flabesymbios commensalis; assembly: GCA_964017125.1. Classification (NCBI taxonomy): domain Eukaryota; kingdom Metazoa; phylum Annelida; class Polychaeta; order Terebellida; family Flabelligeridae; genus Flabesymbios; species Flabesymbios commensalis. Next base: position 65,026,340 of record OZ024916.1, read on the forward strand.
ATGGCTCAATATATCATGTTAGCGGGGCATACTGCTGGAGTGAGTATAAGCCGACACCAACCTAATGTCTGTCAAATGTTGGGCCAGCATCGCCAGTGCTGGCCAGTATCCATTCAGTCCTAGTCAGTACTTCATGCTGGCGGGATTGCATGCACATAGCATACACCACCCAATGCCGTCTAAATTTTGGCCAGCGTCATACACAATGGCCCGGCATCGGATTAATACACGTTACACCAACAAATCGCTGGCCATACGAGTGCATGGAATGGCATGTCCCTCCCCTTAGCCCGTGTAGCCTACACAGTCAGCGATAACTGTAAATCACTCACTCGATAAGATATATCGCACAAAAATCGATACTACTTATTTTACTGCTGCTATTTACACATAATATTTCTAATTTATAGGTTTACCTTAACAAACATATAATTATATATTTTATTTGTCCACTGTTTCTTTTACATTTGCAGACCTATTTATCATATACTTTATGTGCTGTTATTTATTAAATTATCAAACTTATTTCCATATGGAGGTGTGAGAAGTGAGGCACCTCTATAGATTTTGTTTTTATTTAATAAAAAAATATCTGGTAGATGGGTGATAATTGACAATTCTTGGGGTCCAGAACGACAACACAATGAATATATTTTGCAGCCGGTTTATTGTATCAGACAGACTTACAGACAGACAGATATTTTATTGACATCAGTAAATTCATTACAGCCTTATTTGTCATAAAATGATAGAATATAACGTACAAGTGTATGTACAATATGGTACGTTGCTAAAATCACATGACAATATACAGGATATCATTATACAGGATTAAAATCATGTTACGTGGCATGGCTATAGTAAAACTTAATTGATAAAATTACCGACTTCAGACACAATGAAGTGCAATGTGTGTTTTCTTTTCTGGGATGTTAGTTTTTTCTATTTCTGCTATGTGGGAGTTATATCTTGTGGCAGCTCGACCCAAGTGCTGCTAGCCAGTTATTGTTCGGCCCACGTCATTGTAGGCTACTTGAAATATTTCCGGTACAAGACTGGGACCATACAATAACTACTAGTATAGGGGCTTACATGCTATGAAAAGGGGACCTAACTGTGAAATGCAGTGACGTCACTGGAAACCCTCCCATACTTCATTGTTTTATATGCTAGGTGAAAATATGGAAGGTCGACGCTATTGAGTTCCACAGAATATATTAAAATTACTTTGAGCCTCATCAGTCAACCGATGTGAACGATTTCCGGTCGTCTGTGTTGCTTACCTATTTGTAGCACGAATGACCGATGCATTATTGAAAATAATTATGGGAAAAGCAAAATAATTCACGTGTAAAACGTCTATTTAAATGACAAATACTACTACGCACCAGGTGAATAAATTATTGTTATCATCTGGCTCTCTGAACCGGGTTTTATTATTCTAATATATTATATACGCCAGTATTTTATATTATGATGAGGCCTTGGGGTCACGCTGTGGCACTCCGATCTGCCACCCACATAAGCTTCTTGAAACATTCCGACGCTGCGTGAGGCGGTTTGATCCTGTTTATCAACTGCCGAAGTTCAAAGAGCCAGGTGATTTCCTTTTTTTTCAGGCATCAAAGAATACACGTTCTAAAGGTTATTTTGATTAAACACGACATATTCACCCCTCACTCATATGCTTTGAGGAATTTAAATCTAGACCAAAACCAGAAGGCGTAGAAGCCTGAGAAGTTTTTTTTCTCTAAAGCATATAAAAATATTGAGAACTATATGCTAGCTAGTAGAACTCATGTGAATGCAATTTGGTGCGGCTGTTGCTTAGCCGTTTATTCAGTAGTATCTGTACATCAATTGTTCACTCTGTCCTGGTTCACGGGTCATTCATTAATATTCTAATATATTATATATACCATTTTTTTTACATCGTAATGAGGCTTTGAGGTCACGCTGTGGCACTCTAATCTGCCACCCCCATACAGCTACTTGAAGCATTCCGACGCTGCGTGAGGCGGCTTTATCGTGTTTATCAGCGGCCGAAGGTCAAGTGCATCGATCAGACTAGGAATATAATGCAAAAAAAATGTTACAAGCTGTCACCCATTTCCATTCCGTTCCTAGGTCCCTACTGGTCAATCTAAGCCCATATGACACTTGATATTTTGATTATCCTCATTATTATGACCTATTTTGTGAAAATCATTTAATACGAAGTAGACGATTATATGAAAAAACACGAAATTGTAAATTAAAATTAAATCTAGAATTACTAGAGCCTTCATAAAAGTATCAAAATGTGCAAAATAATTAACCACATACTATTATTACACTTTATTTAATAATGTTTTGCTTTTTGTAGTTTAAAAGACCAAAAAATGACAAAAATAACAGAAAAAGGGTGTAATTTCATGAATATCACTTAGAAGGAAACCTTGAAACCTGACTAACATGGTTACATGCTGTGAAACATTTAAATGTTTTGCCAGGACCCTTTGTGGGTAAAAATAGCTAAAATGACTATTGACATTTAGATAATCAGGTATCAAAATGTGCAGATTAGTGAGCCACATCATATTATTACAGTGAAGGCAAAACGATAGCGACAAAAATATATATTTTGTGTAATTTGAGGATATCAAAATTCCATGTCTTACATGCTACCAATTATTCATGTATTGTGCCAGGGTTCTCTCTTTAAAATTTAATACTTTTTTTCATATTTGTTGTGATAAGGACAAAAACGTAGATAATATGCAAAAAGTGAGATAACAACATCACAACTCTATCTGTGAGTCTATGATTAGCAGGACTGATGATTAGACCAGTGTGTGCTGATGACCAATGGGATCCTGCAGAGGTTTTAGTGGATTCACCTTGAGCGCTAGTGTGTATCCGATTGGCTGACAGAATTTAGCTACGTGTGTAATCACTTAAGCAAGCGATCTGGTCGACAAGACATCGAGTCTAGTGTGAGGTGCACCTGCTGGAATGAATGAATAAAACGTCCCTGTGCCTAAAAGAGTTGCGTCACTTACTGCTCAAGTAACTACTATTATCATCGGGTGACCCACCATCGCTGGACGTTTGATACTAGTACTAGGAGTATGGTAGGACGAGCTACTGACGGATTCAAATATCTGTAAAATCACTCACTATCAACTCAGTCTTAGGATCCTCCTAGGCCTACAAACCATTTTTAATAGGTGATTCTTATCCGGGACAAGCAATATATGCTTGAAGCCACACACAGGGCTGATATTGTGCTCCTTCAAACAGCATTGTCGGTCCAGCATTAAACTAACATTGGCTTAGAAAATCAGGCTGGGAGCGCTTTCTCACCAGTGTCACGTGGATACAGCCACATAGGTCGTCCATGAATTTGAAATACACTTTGTTGGTTGAAAAAACAAAACTGCAGTAGATTTAAAACAGCAAATCATATATTTGTCCAATGTTTCTCATCCTTGTGCTTGATTGTTAACATGGCATAGACTTCAGTCAAACATGTGATGTTTAGTACCACTAGATCATAGTATTTGTCAATATGGTCAAATATGGATATCTTGCACTGTCTGACTGTGTTATGCCATTTAGGTATTTCCCAACTTTCTATACGTGTTCCAAGCCCAACTGCTGCTTGATATCTGGGTAAGATATTTCTAGCTGGTCTGTGTCAGCAGCATAAGCAGTACCCCAGGGTGTATATTTGGTATGATCATATTAGGCAAACCACAGCAATCTGTTGCAACATGGAGAGTAATATTCGAGCTAACTGCATGTATTATGTCCAGTCAATTTTTACCTGTAGTTCATAGATTTTGCATTTTCTGGTTTCAGCATTAAATTGCATAGTGAAACCCAAGTCTCGGGCCGTCTGGGCATGTCTGGGGGGGGGGGGGGGGGTTAGATCCCCTAGATATGCCCAGAACCCCTTATCATCTGTACATCATTCATCTCATCAATTGACTATAACGTTTTTCGTTGTATTACAATGTCACTTAAATGACCATTTGTGCCGAAAAGTGATGTAAAGCAATGATTGCCTACTACTACTGCATTCACCAAATGTAAAGTGCCACAATTGCACAGTCATCATCAAAATATTGTAGGCCCTACTACTCAGTGCTACTTGTTTAGAAGCGTGTTTCCAATTTCATGCTTGCTGGTAAATCTGTGCTAATCTGCCCATGCGTATGCACTGACTATGCGATTGTACAATTTAGTCATCACGTTGTTCTCAGTTGTAAATATAGAGCTCTTAACTCCAAATGTCATGTAGACCTGAGTCGTAACATTCTGTCCTATGCATTTTATAAAATTCTTACCTATGTGGAAACCACCAAGATATAAATACAGAGACTAGTAGATGTCCGAATATTCCCACCTCGAGCTCTTTTATGAATTACACTCTGCAAATGTAAGAGCCAGCCATTGGATTTATTTCATCCGAGGGCCAACGAGATCCCACGACTTGCTTCAAAGATAGGCTTTGAAGACTGATGTGCTTCTGACTGGCCAAAGTGGCGTTGTTGCTTTGTGAGGTAGTGCTGCAGCCAGGTTTTTAGAGCCACTTTTCTGTGTGGGCTCTCTGGTATGCCCATAAGTGCAGTGTTTTTAAGTGTAACTGCTGTAACTCCTGTAACAATATGTATTGTTTTGTTTTTGTATTTTGTTTGCCTTTCACAACACAAAAAGTAAGAAATTATTATATGGTGTGTCTTTTTGACATGTTTTTATCGTATAATTAGTTGAAATTATTCGAGTAACTTTCACAAAATAGGTCATAGTTATTAGAAAATAAATATAACAAGGGTCATTTGGGCTCTGAATGCCCAGAATAGGCCACATCACAATACTTGAACGTTTGACAACATGTAAGACATCTCTTTAAGGACAGGTTTTAAGGAGGATTCATTCCGAGTAGCATTCAGAAAGTTTCACATGTTTTGTATTTTACTATTATATTTGTTATATATACTGTTATATATAACTAAATAATGAGACTCTTTAATGTGCACATTTTACACCTTTATGAAGACCGTTGCTAGTCTGGATGAAATATTATTAACAATTTTGGTGTTTTCGTATAATGAGCTCTATCGTATTTAATCAAATTTACAAAACAGGTCATATTTGTGTGAAAAATCAAGATATCAAGAGTCATGTGGGTTCATATGATGCGTAAGTAAATCTAGATTCAATTTTATAAACAATTTCGTGTTTTTTTATATAATCGGCTAATTCGTATTCAACTCAACCTTTAACGTAATAGGTCATAATTATGAGCAAATCAAAATATCAAGTGTCATATGGGCCTAAATTGACCCCCTGACTTGATTTCTAAACCCCTTTTGGGATTAAATTCCTGGTCTAGATCAGAAAGACAAGTGACTTACCTTTTCTAGTCATGACATAATGCACGTTGCAAATTATATTTTGTTTACACACGACACATTCATCTGTCACTCATATGATAAAACAAATTGATACCCTTGATCATCAGTCATAAAATAGATAGATAGATGTTTTATTGACAAGTCATTACTAACTTATTTGTCATAAAAATGTATATGTAGGCCTATAAACAACATGCACAACATGATGAGCTCTGTGTATGTAATAAATATAAAGCGACATGATATGTGCACTTAACATCAGGCTTGACATTTATTTACTTAAACAAGCACAGGGTATTTGAGATTATGCACCATAACTACTTAAAATGAAGTTCAGCAGTATTTACATGATATATGTACATGGGGGCATATATTTTTCCCTTACCAAAAACCAGGGATAAAATTACTACTATATATTATTCTACATAGTACATGAAGTAGAAAATGGTGTGGTGTCCCTGGAATGGCTTTGGCTCGGTTTAAATCCTACCTTTGTGGCAGGCATCAAACATTTTTTTTCTGATTCTAGTTTGCTTGAGGATGGAGTGCTGCAGGGTTCTGTACTTGGCCCACTGCTTTTCAATTTGTACACCGCTCATCTAAGCACCATTATTTCAAGTTATTGATTGAGTCATCACTTATACGCCGATGATACACAAATTTACATCTCCTTAACAGGTGACATAGCTACTGAGTCACTAAAAATGCTTCAGAGCTGTATTACCGGGAAATCTGCTTGGATGGCTCGATCCAAACTAAAACGGAGAAGTTTATTAACATTTTCCCTCTTGCGGTTTTGGACAATGAGATGAACCCAGCAGATTCCGCAAGGACTTTGGGTGTCTTTTAAGACAGTGGTTTGAAGTTTCATCAGCTTAATATTTCACAGGTTTCCAGTTCCTGTTTTATCACATTAGAGATCTTAAACGCATCAGAAAAAGCCTACCTACAGCTTTAGCAAATTTTTTTTGCAATGGCTCTGGTGACAAGCAAACTTGACTACTGTAACTCCTTATTACACTAAATTTCAGCTAAATATCTACAGAAATTGCAGCGTGTTGAGAACTGTTTGGCAAGGGTTGGGAGGAAGGCTCCACGTTTGAGTCGCTCTATTCCTCTATTAAAATCATTAGATTGGCTTGCAATCAAATTTAGAATACAATTCAAAATATGTACTTTTGTATTTCGCTGTCTCAATGATGGTCAGTCATCTTTTTTATGGGCGGGGGCCCTAGGGTAGTGGTTAGCACCGCTGCCTTTCACGCCAGAGTCCGGGGTTCGGTTCCCGGTCTCGGCGGTTTGAAAGAAACAAAATTGTTTCTTCCCCATCCACGTGTGAAAGTTAGTATTGTGGGGAGCCTCCGTGACCGAGAGGTAGCGTACTCGGCCTCAGACCGCCAGGGCTCGAATTTCGAATCCTGTGTCTGGAGGACAGTGTCATCTCAATCATCTCACCATCCTCAGGAGGTTCTCCTGGCCCAGTTTAGCCTATATGTGCACAAAAGTGGCCTAAAGCCCGATTCATTTCATTTTTGTCAGTCATCTTATTTATCTAGCCTTCTTTTTTCTGCAGACTCCGTAAAACATCTACGATCAAACAAGACAAATAAGCTCAAAGTACCACGTATCAGAACTAATCGGTGCTCGTGCCTTTTCTGTTTCTGATCCTACTTTCCGGAAATTACTGCCTGCACACCTTCGTGTAGCTAAAAAACTGCTTAAAACGCATTTATTCGATCTGGCTTTTCCGCATTAGCTCCTCTGCATCCCGGCTCCCTGATGACGACCATGATTATTTCCCTCGACTCTACCTTGGACTTTGTTGAAGATGGATTGCGCCTCTGAGTTAGGTGATATAGAAGTTTTCAGTTCATTCATTCAAAAAACAGACACTTTGAAAATCGTAGAAACCTAAGAATTAAATACCATTTCACATGTTGTGTGCCCTTAAAAAACAAAAGTAAGTGCTATATGGTCTAGAAGAACACTAAAATATTACAAGATTTTATACTTTATAATAAGACAGCCTCTCCGGAAAAGCCTAGAAATAAATGATTGAAATATTACCAAATATATACGGTCTAAAATATAACTAGCTCATCAGTACCAGACCTGGGTTCAAATTCCAAAATTGATCTGTAATTAGACCTAATGCCAAGTCTAATTCCAGGACTTGGAATGGGAATGGGAATTACCTTTCAATGAATTGGAATTAAAGTGGAATTATTAATAAGTAGGTGGAATTAAAAAAGGAATTTAACTTTTAAATGTCAACACAATTGCAAGAACGTCACATTGTAGTGGAGGCGGAATCAGTTATTGTGAAGGTTGCACAGGCCTGTCACAGAAGAGTGTGGCGTGTTAAAAACACCAAACTCGTTGGCATAACAAAAGTTACACTGTACAAAATATAAGATATAGTCCAGTCAATGTACAATCAAAAATGACCCAGCCTAGAAAAAATTGCAACATAATTATTTTTTATGGCAAAGTATTCTGAAAACATTCAGGAATTCCAGAAAGAAAGTCTACAAAAATAGAAGTGGGGGAACATTTTCAAAACACCTATTGAAGTCGACCGCCCATTTAACACATGTTGATTTCAGGGAGAATGTTCTGCCTAGCTTTAAAATGATTTTATATATATATTTTTCAAACTGTCTATTTATATAATGCAAGTCCATATTACTTTATAAGTCTATATCGCCATGTCCAATATCTAGAACACTTTACTGAGAGCGATCCTGTCAATTAACACATTGAACTCTAGACGCCAGCTGTCCATCTTAGTTCAATAAAAACATGAAAAAGACCCACCACAAATTCCACAAATTTGTATTTTTTTTCACCAATCAGCTCAAAATCATCAATAGAAAATCTGCTAAAATCCAATCGGTTGAAGGATACCTAATTTACATGAATCCAAGATGGCCGCCACTCCATTTGCAGAGCACAATTTTATTTTTGCATCAAATATAGCTAGGAGCAAGTGTAATACCTATTGTTGATGGGTTTTGATGTTGGAAACTATTTCTGGTAATATTATGATGATTCAAGTTTATATTCAAGGTCAAAAGGTCAATATGAAGGTCAAATTTATGCGCAAATGTGTGATTTAATTTTGGCTGGATAATCTTTTTCTGGTATTAATGTGGTAATTCAAGGTCATTCGCAAGGTCAAAAGGTCAATTTCAAGGTAACAAAATGCGAAAATGTGATTAAAAAAGAAAATAAGAGCCAGTGTAATACCTCGTTTTGATGGTATTTTGACTGGATAAACTATTTCTGGTAGTACTTCAAATAAATTATACCATTTCCACTAGTTAACAGCATCAAAAAACTATTTCTCTTGTAAAACCGACCATGGAGCGAGTTACCACGAGAAGAATGATAATTATAAACTGGACATCTTATGACGTATATCTGCAAGATATATATGTAGGCTAATAAAACTAATAAACCTACACAGAAACAGATCCCATGGCAGTCACATGATAGAACTTAATTGATATCAAATGTTACTTACATAAAATAAATAAAAAGTGAACAATGCAGAATCATACAGAACATACACTGACACCACCGGAAAGAAAGTAAACAAAACACGGGCAAAATATATTTTTAAATCTAAGCAAGCAACACCACGGCAAGTAATACATACTTCTATCGGAGAACATAATAATAGGCCTAAGCAACTAGAAATATTGCACTATTCGGTTTTTTGATTTGATTGATTTATACGACATTTGACATGACTGTGTGTTTTCACCTAAGCCCTGAAAGTGTTTATTTCACAGGTGCACACCGAATATGACAGTATAATGACGATGGTCAATGTGTGGTGGTAGAAGTAGGAAGTTGCTTTCATTTGAGCATAATGTTAATTTAATAAAGATAAAATGAAATGAAATGAAGAGGTTTTTAGGCCACCTTTGTGCACAGATAGGCTAAACTGGGCCAGGACTCCTGGCCCAGTTTAGCCTATATAATAACGATAAAAATTGTCATATACTGCTAAGACCTGAATGCATTTGAAAGAACAGTGTTTGGCCATGGCACGCCCAGTAATGTCCCGCTGACTCCCAAATGACCGGCGTCGACTATTCATTTTCTAGAAACAGTGATTCCATGATGTGTTCTGGATTCAAAAAAACAATAATTAACTTTAGATTTCAAAGACACAAAATCTTTCAAAACTGGTCGAAAAACAACATTGTGGGGAGCATCCATTCCGAAAAAATAGCGTTTCTGGAGGGTAGTGTTAGCAACTTCAAGCTGATTCTCATCCCAACATCCACCTCCGTATAGGAGGCAGGCACTAGTTGAATAATTTTGTTTGTTTCAAATCTAATAAGCACACAGTACGTTTATTCTGCTCTACTTGAGTGATGTACTTGTTAAAAGTTTAGTGTATATTCATCATTGTGTCATCTAGAGTGCTCTTATAACATGCATCCTCTTGATATTTCAATAGACGTTCTCAAATTCTAATGTACTATTAACTTAATAAGTCCTACGTTGTCGAATTTCAATGTATTAAATACTGGCTGAGAACAGGAACTCTAAGCACTTTCAAGTTGTTTAACGGAGGTACAACGTATTATACTAGTAATTCTTATCTGCTTTTGCTAAAAAAATCACAGAAATGCATTCTCCATTCAAAATAAAACAAATTCCTATTTGTATTATGTATAAATTATATCCTCATATTTTGTTACATTTAATATGTTTAACTTGACCTTTTGACACTGAAGATGGCCTTGAATCATTAACATAGTATCAGATTTTTTTTCAGTTAAACTCACACCAACAAGAGGTATTCGGCTTGTTCCAATTTAGATTTGTTAAAAATCATATTTTTGCTTAGGCCTACTTGACCTTGAAATTAATATTTGCCCCTGAATATGACCTTGAATAATACCATTTTGCTTGAAATGGGATTAGCCTGTCAAAAACACTCACGAGGTATTTCATTTGTTCTCATTTGTATTTGTTAAAAATAATGTTTTTTTATTTTTGGTCTTGAAATTGACCTTTTGACCTTACATATGACCTGGAATCACCAAACTAAACACATAAATATATTATTATCCGGGCAAAATTAAATTTTAAAAGATGTATTACACTTGTTTCTAATTCTATTTGTTAAAAATCACATTTCCACATTTTATATCTTAAAATTCACCTTTTGACCTTCAAGATGATCTTAAATTACCATACTATTCTAGGAAAATTATTCTCCTGTCACACACACATCAAAAAGAGGTATTACACTTATTTCCAGCTTGATTTGTTGAAAAGTCAAATATAAAAATTATGGTCAACAAATGGAGGCGGCCATCTTGGTTTTATGGAAAATTGGTGTCTTTCTACCAATCGGATGTTAGAGGATTTTTAATATCTTTTGCTTTTGTTGATTCTGAACTGTTTGGTGCTTTATATGTTAGTGAATTTTAATAGATTTGGTAATTTTTATAATTATAATATTTTTTTTTTTATAAGAAAATCAGTTTTGGCTTTGAATAATATGTTCCCCCCATCATATTTTTGTAGACTTTTTATATGTTATGTAGATACCCATGTAGAGTCACATTCCATCAAAATAAATTCTGTTGCAATTTGTTCTAGGTCAAAGTTCAATTTGACTGGACTAATAGAAACGTTGAAGAAAAACACATTGAAAAGTATTACAATATGAGACGAAATAAGTAATGCGATGAGTAATGAGTTGCTACTGGTAACATGTTGTGGTGATGATGGTTTAAAGTTTATTCTTAAAATCTGCCATAATAATATATGAAAACATGCAATATTTCAAATAATAAGTGATTTGTAAGGTGGTCTAGGTTGTCTGGACCGTTCAAATTCTTTGTTATTCTTGGAGGTGTCGACAGAAAGTATAAGATTCAAAGTATCAGACTTGACTTGACGAGGGACGGCACACAAAAAATAAATGATGTGGTGTTGTTTCATCTTGTCAGCTTCTGCAGCGTTGGCTCAGTATTGAGCCAGCATTGGACAATGTTTCGTGCTCATCATGGGTGGTTATGCTTCTATGTACCCCTTTAAGTTCTAAAGTCAAATACTTCTATAAATGTACGCGTAGATAAAGTTTCATATAATTGCGGGTATTGAACAATAACACTATTTGAAAGTCGAAAAAATAAAGTCCTAATATAAATATAATGTTTACGTGTTAAGTGAATCGTTTAATTTGTAATTTCAGTTACTGACGCGGGAGCTGTTGAATACTTTAGTAATAATATACACATACATATACCCCATATTTATTAGCGGTCAAATACTAATTGGGTGAAAATTTTCTCATAATATGTATAAAATTCTATAGGTTATGGATATTATATGACGATATATACTCAATACACCAAGCGTTTTTTATGTACCTTATCGATTCCATCTTTGTTTTTTGGCAAGCATGAGGTGGGTGGATAAGGGGTGGCCTAGCTCTACCATCTAAGTCTTAAAGTCGATAACACCTAACGTGACAGTTATAGCTCTGGCTTTGACTTATTCATTAATAAAAAAAAACTCAGAACAATACAACACCAGCTGTTTTTATAGTATTTTCTTTTTTATATATTTATGCCGCCATATAAAATAAAACACCACACCGGTTTATCTTGTTTATCGTAAAAAATATACTAGCCCAAAATTTCGTATGAGTAAACTGATAGTAATTATGTGAATAATTTAAAAAATAAACAACATGTAACTTGCTATTATCTGGCAAAACGCATATTCTATTTTAATGATTCACTGATGATTTGAGTATTGAATTTTCATTCAATATTAGTTTAGCAATAAATTCGTACGATTTATTTATTTTTTACGCTGCAACAAATACAAAATATCTAATGTAATGACCACAAATTTAACACGAAGTTAGATTAAAAAACATGTCACAGTGATTAATTTAGTTGATTCTGATTGATTTATTAATAATAATAAAATGCCCTCTCATACAAAATGTGTTGTTTATTATTCTCACAATAAAATACATTCAGCCCAATATCAGATGCGTTCATCATGTTTATACCGTATTAAAAAAAAGAGTCTGGAATTCGAAAGTAATTATAAATTAGGAATTGGAATGTGAATTGGAATTATAAAAACTGAAAATAAAGGAATTAGCCTTGGTATTAAAAAAGAAGGAATTGGATCAGGAATTGGAATTGAAAAAATTCAATTGAAACCAGGTCTGAATATTACAACGCAAAGATGACTTACTGCAGGATTTTTTGGTCTGGTATCTCTTCCCCTTTATATTTCTAGATTATGTGAGCTCAGACAAAGCCAAGCAACCGCAGCGATTTGTGTTTTGCCAGTCAGATCACAGATAGGAAGGGAAGGTGTTGTACGTTCTAAGATTTGCCTGTTGATATATTTGTCGTTTGTTGTTTAACATTATTTATAAACATACACCTTCTTTCGTCTGTTTTTTTCTAAAATAAACCCATATTCAGATTATATATATTTATTTTAACTTGGGTGGTCAAATTTTTAATTCCAATACTAAACTAATCCTAGGAGACAACTGTATGCGTTTTTCCAAATACTGTTGATATTTGCCCCGCATTTTCAATGCATAGAATGGTTTAAAGGGACCCTTGGGATGAGACATTTTCAATGTTGTCAATTTTGAAAATTTAATTTATTTAAAGCTATATAGCCTACTGATCCTAACTGAAAATACGAAAAAGTCAAAAAACAATTTTAAAGCACCGAGAAAGAGTGAAATAGTTGTATTTACAGGTCGTATATTGCCATGTAAACAAAACAAGTCAGGGATAATCAGCACTTTCCATCACATATTCCCACGTATCAGACGGTAAGATCAGAGCATTTGCCGCTAATTGGTGTCTTATAGTCAGGACACGGGAGGACACACCTGCAGCACTGATTGTCCACACAACGCTGGGCCGATGCCATCAGCATGTGGCCCAATGCTGTGAAAACACTCAATCGTCCTACAGGTATACAAATAGTTTGTTTGGGTTACTTCTCTGGTTTCATAGAAATGTTGATTAAAAATCTTTGTAAAAATATGAAAATTCTGAAAAAAATAAAAACATGATCCGTGGGATACACTGCTTCAGTACGGAATTAAAAACGAAAATCGATGTCATCCCAAGGGGCTGCTTTAACCAGTTTTCTTTATTATTCATTAAATATTGATGTGGTAAAGAGATATGAATATGATGCTCTTATTTGACGATATATAGATACGAGCATTAGGAAATATAATGTGAAACGAAGAAATCTGGTGGCCATTTTCGGTTTAATTTTGTTCGGTAATGTATAGCATATAATATTATTCATTGCATCCTGATAATAGTATGTCGAAACGCATTGTCGAATAATATAGCTTTATGGCATACTAGCATTACATATAGCAAATCTGGAACTTGCCGGTCATTTTGTATTGTGCCTTCACGCTACTGTTGTGCTCTCAGTATATTTCTACCAATTTTTACTCTTTCAAGTAATTATATATGACGCAGACTATTTAATCGTCTAACACTTACTTTAATTGTCTAACATTTAAGCGATAATCGAACGTTATTTCGAAAAATATATATTTTTCACTAGCAGTAATCTTGAAATTCAAATTCGAGTATGCAAAAGTTAATGAAAAGATATTCTCAATCAGTAGGCCTGATATTTTTATGTGCTTAATGGGAACAACTTATATTATCGACAAAAATGAAGCAAAATATTGTATTTCAAACGAGATTCTGAACGGAAAAATTACGAGAAATGAAAATGAGAATGCTATTCGTAATGCTGGTAAAGCGACTGGAGTAAATGGCCGGGTTACCATTAAAACTAATTTTGTCAAATAGTCTTGCATTTGCTCCTATGTCAGAATGCCTATTTAATAGAATATTTGAGTCGTGAAGTTACCCAAAATGTTGGGTAGATGGAGTAATAACCCTAATATCTAAAAGTGGTTCAAAAACTGATCTTGACAACTACCGTAATGTTACTGTCCTATCTGCATTAGGTAAACAGTTTCGAAATAATGTTAGAAAATTGTCCAAAATAATGTGTGTTCTGATAATGACTCTTTTCAGGCGGCGGGATTTAAAGCAAACAGTAGTACCGCAGATAATATATTTGTTCTTTATTATCTTATTCAGCAGTATAAACGGCTGACAAACCTCTTCATGTATCTTTTATAGACTTCACTAAAAAATTCGATAATATGAATCGAAATGCTTTAATCTACAAACTGTTCAAGAGGAATGTTAGTGGGAAGTTTTTAAACCTCATAAATGTATGTTTTCAGAATAAAAAAACTAGAGTGAATTGGAGAAACGAATTTAGCCTTCCTTTTAAAAGCTTCTTCGGCGTAATTCAAGGAGGTGTTCTAGGGCCGCAATTGGTTAACGAATTTTTAAGTGATTTAGGCGACTACTTAGACCCTGAATGCTGAGTTGAGCTAGACAAAAAAATATTTCAATTTTTATTATTTGCAGATGACCTAATTTTATTCTCTCATTTTCACAGGTTTGCAAAAACAATTGAACTGTTTATATAAATACTGTGCAAAACGGCACCTGATTGTAAGTTTATTGAAAACAAAGGTGGTTATGTATAACTCTGCTTACGCTTTGCGAAAATGTGTTTTTAAATATGGTGACGAAGTTATCGAAATTGTAAATACATAAACATATCTCAGAGTATGGTGTTCAAACAAAAACAAATTATTCTCTGAGAACTTTGCATATCTTTCTAATAAGGCGTCTAATGCAATATTTGCGATACAAAATTATAGTTCTAAGAAAAATACAAAATATCTAATGTAATGAACACAAATTTAACACGAAGTTATATTAAAATACATGTCACAGTAATTAAGTTAGTTGATTCTGATTGATTTACTAATAATAATAAAATGCCCTCTCATACAAAATGTGTTGTTTATTATTCTCACAATAAAATACATTGTGCCCAATATCAGATGCGTTCATCATGTTTATACCATATTAAAAAAAAGAGTATGGAATTCGAAAGGAATTAGAAATTAGGAATTGGAATGTGAATTGGAATTATAAAAACTTAAAATAAAGGAATTAGCCTTGGAATTAAAAAAGAAGGAATTGGATCAGGAATTGGAATTGAAAAAATTAAATTGACCCAGGTCTGATTATTACAGCGCAAAGACGACTTGCTGCAGGATTTTTCGGTCTGGTATTTCTTCCCCTTTAGATTTCTAGATTATGTGAGCTCAGACAAAACCAAGCAACCGCAGCGATTTGTGTTTTGCCAGTCAGATCACAGATAGAAAGGGAAGGTGTTGTACGTTCTAAGATTTGCCTGTCGATATATTTGTCGTTTGTTTTTTAATATTATTTATAAACATACACCTTCTTTCTATAGTCTGTTTTTCTTTCTAAAATGAACCAACATTCAGCTTATATATAATTCTTTTAACTTGGGTGGTCATTTTTTTAATTCCAATACTAATCTAATCCTAGGAGACAACTGTATGCGTTTTTCTAAAAACTGTTGTTATTAATTTTGTTCGGTAATGTATAGCATATAATATTATTCATTGCATCCTGATACTAGTATGTCGAAACGCATTGTCAAGTAATATAGCTTTATGGCATACTAGCATTACATATCGCAAATCTGGAACTTGCCGGTCATTTTGTATTGTGCCTTCAATTTACTGTTGTGCCCTCAGTCTATTTCTACCAATTTTTACTCTTTCAAGTGATTATATATGACGCAGACTATTTATTCGTCTAACACTTACTT
This sequence comes from Flabesymbios commensalis, assembly GCA_964017125.1. NCBI lineage: Eukaryota > Metazoa > Annelida > Polychaeta > Terebellida > Flabelligeridae > Flabesymbios > Flabesymbios commensalis. The sequence continues at coordinate 65,042,530 of OZ024916.1, forward strand.
TAATTGCCTAACATTTAAGCGATAATCATGAAATTCAAATTGGAGTATGCAAAAGTTAATGAAAAGATTTTCTTAATCAGTAGGCCTGATATTTGTATGTGCTTAATGGGAACAACTTATATTATCGACAAAAATGACGCAAAATATTGTATTTCAAAGGAGATTCTAAACGGAAAAATTACGAGAAATGAAAATGAGAATGCTATTCGTAATGCTGGTAAAGCGACTGGAGTAAATGGCCGGGTTACCATTAAAACTAATTTTGTCAAATAGTCTTGCATTTGCTCCTATGTTAGAATGCCTATTTAATAGAATATTTGAGTCGTGAAGTTACCCAAAATGTTGGGTAGATGGGGTAATAACCCTAATATTTAAAAGTGGTTCAAAAACTGATCTTGACAACTACCGTAATGTTACTGTCCTATCTGCATTAGGTAAACAGTTTCGAAATAATGTTAGAAAATTGTCCAAAATAATGTGTGTTCTGATAATGACTCTTTTCAGGCGGCGGGACTTAAAGCAAACAGTAGTACCGCAAACCTCTTCATGTATCTTTTATAGACTTCACTAAAAAATTCGATAATATGAATCTAAATGCTTTAATCTACAAACTGTTCAAGAGGAATGTTAGTGGGAAGTTTTTAAACCTCATAAATGTATGTTTTCAGAATAAAAAAACTAGAGTGAATTGGAGAAACGAATTAAGCCTTCCTTTTAAAAGCTTCTTCGGCGTAATTCAATGAGGTGTTCTAGGGCCGCAATTGGTTAACGAATTTTTAAGTGATTTAGGCGACTACTTAGACCCTGAATGCTGAGTTAAGCTAGACAAAAAAATATTTCATTTTTTATTATTTGCAGATGACCTAATTTTATTCTCTCATTTTCACAGGTTTGCAAAAACAATTGAACTGTTTATATAAATACTGTGCAAAACGGCACCTGATTGTAAGTTTATTGAAAACAAAGGTGGTTATGTATAACTCTGCTTACGCTTTGCGAAAATGTGTTTTTAAATATGGTGACGAAGTTATCAAAATTGTAAATACATAAAAATATCTCAGAGTATGGTGTTCAAACAAAAACAAATTATTCTCTGAGAACTTTGCATATCTTTCTAATAAGGCGTCTAATGCAATATTTGCGATACAAAATTACAGTTCTAAGAAACTTGGTAAATTACCTCCAAGATTAGCACTGAAAACGTTTAACAGTCAAATGTCACCAATTTTATTTGATTTCACAGAGGTAATGTACGATTGAAAGCAGACGCAGGAAATCGAACAAATACAATTAAAGTTTTAAAAAGAATGTTGGGTGTTAGTGGACAAACCTCATCTCTGGCTGTCTACAGGGGTACAGGCCAATTTCCTATAATAGTTTTACAAACGATTTCTGTTTTAAAAACTGGTGTGATATTTTCTCTTTACCCCCTGAAGGTGTTGCACAGCAGGCATATAACACACTGATACAGCTGCATCGATCAGGAAAAGGTAACTGGGTGTCACACGTAAAATCATTGTTAAATAAAATTCAACTTTTCGATTACTGGAAACATAAAAAATACACTGTATCAAAAAAAGGAAAATACTCCCAAGATACATTATTAGAAGTTTTAAATCCAATCAGTAAACTAGGAGCAATCAGAATCTGACACCAGATGTTGATTGACAACCTAGGGGGAAAAAAGGGGCAAAATAGGTAGAATTATTGATTCCATTAACCCAGAGTTAAGTTAAACATGTAAAATGAACGCAATACAAAACAAATTATAAAAGCAAACGTGCACAATTTAACTATTCAATCGCTTTATCTATACGAACTAACTATAAGAGCAAATTAATCAATCGCAAATCGAATACTCCCCAAATCTTCCAATTACCCCAAATCTTCCAATTACTAACTATTGTTTAATGATGTATCATGAGTTGATACTCAAACCGCAAATATATATAAACACAAACCAAGATTTAACTGACTGTCACTCAACAGTGTTGTATTTTATTATAAAACAAATACCGTGCAAATATATATAAAACACCATCGTGTTTCAAAGAAAAAAACAATGAGAAGTGAAAACTCGCTCTCAAACAAAATACAACTAGACGCACAAGACAATACACAGCTTATGTGAAGCCAGATGGAAAAACGTGCAGCTGAACTCCATGGAAAATAGCCAAAGATATATTGGACAAAAACGCCATTTTGATAGTTTAGGGCCTACTAATAAGTCTTTGCCTATATATGTGCACGCGAAACTATTTCACAGAAACATATAGTTATAGTGAGTTTATGAGATGTAGCACTATGAGTTTTTCCTCTGTTTTAGATGAGCGTGCGTTTTAGATTTAGGCAGCGCATTTAGTGAGCACATTGGATTGTTGCCATTTTCCAAGAAAAAACAGTTAATTTCGGGATATGAAAAAACATATCAAAAATAAAGTTTATTCCAGGTAATAGAAAACATTTCTCCGGCTATGTTTTTTTGCTTCTTTTTTTCGCAGCCCTCTTTAACGTTTTTCAAATAGATCAATCTTTTTTTATTTTGTCGCCAGTAGTGATATTTAGACATTGGGTACACTAGAATTGGTTGTCTGAACACTGTTAAGGCTGGCAAAGTCCCAATGCTGGCACAACGTTGGTACAACGTTGTATTCCAACCATACACCACCCCACATTTGGGTACAGTGAAACTCGGTCCCGGCGGTCACCACTATGCCTATGGCCGGTCGACCGTGACTTACGGACACAAAACCAATTTCCCGATCACATTTTCACTGTTAAGACTCTCCAATGAACGGTCACCCCAAAACCCGGCCACTGGCCAGTTTTTTTTGGCCAAAAATCCATTTTTAACCTGGTATAGCAGCCACAATGTGTGAAATTTTTACAATTCTCGAAAAAACTTGTTCACAAGGTTCTCACCACACAAATTCATTCGCGTATATCATTATAAAGTTTAAGAATACGAAAGTTAGTCTCTTTTTTAAAAATGTGGCTCCTTGCAGCAGTCTCGGTGGTAAATATTACAGATATATCATTTTGCTACCAATTTGAATCGATTCTGTGATGATTTGGTGTAGCAAAAGCATCGAAATGATGAAAGATAGATCCAACAGGAAGTCCTTGAGCTGACTGTAACAAGGCTCTTCTAAAAAATAAGGTCAATTTTTTTGGAGGTCGCTCAGGGGAGAGTGGGGCAAGAGGTTATTATGGGCTCAAATAAAAAAAGTATATCCCTTTCGCACCCCATTTTTATTTTTGATATTGAAAAAGGACAGGCTGATGGTTTAAAAAATACATAGGTTTATTTACATTTTTCCACATAAAGAGTGCTGGGAGGTCTGAGTGTATGGGTCAAAATACATGTAAGTCTATGGGACGGGTATTATGTGTGGTGAGACGACAAATACAGACGACGCCATCTTGATTCGAGATTACTTCCGTTCCGGCAGCGGTCAATCTAATTCACAGATTTCCACGCTTCAAATTCTTACTATAACGCTACCTTGTGAATACATATACGTTATGTAGCGGCCAGCGGTACTGTGACATGAATTTCACTCAGCATAGCAGAGCGGCCACTTGTAATTAGGCCTAATAACAATAGAATGAGCATAGATCAAACACCAGCTATATTATATTGATTTAAAAAATCAAATAATTATATGGCGTAGTCTAGAGTAGGGCTACTTAATAGTTAGAAGTACAGGATGTAATATTTTGGACAGAGCATGCAGAGGGGAATTCGGATCTTGATTTATTCAGCTAATAGTCATGCCCACTTTGACTAAGAACTCAAAAATGGCGGAATCACATTATCTCAGAGATAAAGGGTCCGTTTGTAATCCTCTTCCATCCACGTTATTTTAATAGAAATCAAAGCATAAATATTTTTTCCTGTATCAATATATACAAATAAATAATGTTATTTGATTATTTCAGTGTTTTGAAAACATTAAATAGTTATATCTTTTGACATTCCGGCAGTTGAAAATAACCCCTAACTTTAATTTTTTTTTTTTTTTTTTCAAACCCCCCTCCCCCTTCCTTTAATTTCCTATGAGCGGCCGACCCCTCCCAACGGCCACTTTTGGCTAACATTTAAGGTGGCCGTTGATAGCAGGTCTCACTGTACACGAAAATTTGGATACACTAGAACTGGTTGTATAATGGTTGTCAATGATGGCAAGAACCCAATGTTGTTTTATTGTTGGCACAATGTTGTAATTCTGTACACAAAAATCTGGATACACTAGAATTGGTTGTAGAGTGGTTGTTAATGATGGCAAGAACCCAATGTTGTTGTATTGTTGGCACAATGTTGTAATTGGGTACACGAAAATTTGGATACACTAGAATTGGTTGTAATATGGCTGGTTATGATGGCAAGAACCTCAATGTTGTGTTATTGTTGGCACAATGTTGTATTAAAAACCGTACACCAGCACCAACCCATGTATGTCTAAAAAATTTTTTTATCTTTTGTAACGTTTTTTTTAAATGTTTTTAGTGAATGTAACTTTGTAATAAATATTCTATTAGGTGGATTCTTACACACCAAATTTTTTACACCATTTTATTAATAGTGTGTTTTTTTTACTCAAATATTATTTTAAAAAATAGTTGTTAGGTTAAAATATTATTGTTTTGAAGTTATAATGTATAATTTCTCTCTTTTTATAACTGGTGCGTTTTTTATACACCAAATATTATTTTAAAAACAGCCTTTAGGTTATAATCTTTTTGGTATCATTTGAGGTCCTTGGATTGACCATTTTTTTATGTGTGTCTGTGTGTGACACGTCTTCAATCACTGCTCGGCTACTTCTGGGGGTAACATCTTATTATATTTCTGTGGGTAACATCATCGTCTACTTCTAGGGGTAACATCCTGGGCTGCTCGTCTACTTCTGTATGGTGGAACTTCATATTTACATCAGGGTATCAATGCTACATCGTCTACTTCTAAAAGGGTTGACTTCGTATATACATCATGGTATCTACATCAGTTCGTCTCCATCAATGGTGTGTGTCTATTCAGATTCTGAAACATAATGAAATATATATATATATATATATATATATATATATATAATCGCGTGTTAATCAGCTATTCAAATTTAGAATAAAAAAAGAAATAATAAAATTGACGTACCATGTGGTTTTTGTAGAGCTTGACATTGGTATAGAATGGGCTAGTATACATGTCACTATAGGTTTAGAGTGGGGTAGTATACATATCAGCATGAGGTGAGATTATGTATGGTGTTGAATTTAATGCTACTTGAACATTGTGTTGATAATTTATTAACCGTATAGATATGTTTTTAGGGTTGCCCAATCAACTCTGCGTTTATTATAAACTAGTCTATATTTTTTATTCTGAGATCGATTGTAAATATGTGCCTCGGCTCTGTTGCGAGTGATTTTTGCTGGGTTGTTTGTAATGATTGCGCAATCAAATGGATCCTCTGATAAAAGCGTTTCTCTAATTGATTCTAAATAATTTTTTTGCGCATTCCTCAAAGTAAGTGTAAAGCCTTTGACTTTACATTCTTGATCACCCATGTTCGTAATATACGCATAGCTCTTTGGACCACTACTAACAAAAGATTTGATGTATTATGATACTCTAAGTTCAGATATGAGTTGTCCAAGGTGTGGGCCTATAGGTGGCGCTGGATGACCTGGTTTATCAACATATATCACATATTATGAATCGGTATCATAATAGAGTGCCCGATCACCGACCAATTCCAGAATATTATACAGCCTTAAGCAGGCCCAGCAAGTCATAGTGGCTAAAAATATATTTGACCATGTACTATCGGGTACATTTTCAGATGCATGACACCATTCCATACCTATAATATTATCATCTAAAATATGAAAATTGCGTATGTTAATGTCAGTGGAATATATAAGCTGATAAAATGCATCAACTTCAGCTGAAAAATAATTATGCTGATTTTTATTCATGATTTGACCAAACTTACCCCATAACGAATTTAGACAGAGTTTTGCTTAATATCGCAAAGCTGGATTAACCTCTATGTCATCCTGATTGAGATTTATCCCTTCATTTTCAAAAGCATCATGAATATATTGATCTCGATCAATGTCTGATGACCAACCTGATGCTTGTTGTTTTATTTTAGAAACATGTTTATGTAGTCAGAGAATATACCACCTGACTTGCTGGCTGGATCATATTGTGTGGTTTCAGACCAATGATATAGTCCATAGATATGCCAAATTTTGTACCCCATTTTCTTAGCTTTTATCAACTCTGGGGTACAAAACGCACAATGTGAACCTTTATCTTTATCTGAACACTTGCATCCATTTTGAATTCGAATGTTGGCACATTTCGACAAAGAGGAAACATTAGTTTACCACCAGTCCTGTATGGGAAGACAGGGTGATACAAATGACGTGGCGACAAGACGTCTACTTGTGCAATACCGAAATATTGTGAGATATATTTGTCGTATTTACTGACTGTGGGGTAAAGGGATGTGAAATCCACATACTGGATTGTTTCACCAGCCTTAACATCATAACTCAGGCATGTTGCATTCACACTGTCTCCAAAATAGGTATCCCTGGGATTGAGTCGTGGTTTTATATCAAATAATGTGACTAATTGAGGATTATTTTTCATTAAATGTAACACTGAAACGTTTCTCCTCTTATTTACCTCCGTCACTATGCAGCCTTTTTAATAGATCTCTGAGAGATGGTACTGAGCCAACCAAATGGTTAAGAGCAAATGTATGCCCAGTTCATAAGGGCAAGGGTGACAAAAACTGTACAAACAACTATAAACCAATATTTCTTTTGTCTATTGTTAGTAAGGTAGATGAACGCTGTATATAAAACCATATTATGTCACTAATAGGTGACAGTATTTATAAAAATCTACATGGATTTATCGAAGGACAATCGACAGTAACTCAACTCACACAGGTATTCCATGAGATAGTAGTAGTAGTAAATCTTTGCTTTACGTCACTTTTGGCACAAGAGGTCTTTTTTAAAGTGACATTGTAATACGATAAATACGATAAATACGTTTTCCTTCGCTCGCCCAATAAGGGGTTCTGGGCATGTCTAGGGGATATACCCCCAGACATGCCCAGACGGCCAGAGACTTGAGTTTTCCCTGTGCAATTTAATGCTGGAACTCTATGGCATTTTGCGCAGCTCCGCTATCCTCGGGTCGGATAGTCCCCAGAGTACCAATAGGAAGTATAACTCCCTCTGGGTAACTCCATTCATCCCATGTGAGAGACCTAATGTCAAACACGCTATTGCCGGTTATTTGAGGCTACCACAGCCTACATCAGCGCCAGCACTGATGCGGGTGCTGCATTGGCTCCTCTGTTGAGCGGAGGAACCAGGGTACGCCACTGGCAATCCGTCCGAAGATTATGGCCAGATACGAGGAGGCTGCAGCTGCCCTTGGATGATTGCTGTAGACTAGTGCTTCCATACAATGCCGTACACAGCATCCAACAGACGAGACAGATCCCTAATGACCCTCCCCGGATAGGGGCGAAAATTACTACTACTAGCAATCATCCCAGTACCCCTCCATGAGATAGGCCAACATATCGATAATTATGGTCAAGTTGATACCCTTTATTTAGATTTTTCTAAGGCATTTGACAGAGTACCACATCATTTACTGTTACAGAAAATGAAAGTGTTTTGTTTTAATGGTAGTTTACTTAAATGGTTTGCGTCCTATCTCTCAGGACGTGAACGACGTGTATCTATTTCTGGATCACTATTTGAATGGCTTCCAGTCACTTCAGGTGTTCCACAGGGTTCTATTCTGGGACCCCTTTTGTTTTTATTATACATAAACGATTTACCACTTTGTACAAGATTTAGCAAAGTCGCACTATTTGCAGTCAACAATCATGTATAGAACTGCAAGCTGATATAGATTCGATGTATAAATGGTCACAATTGTGGCAAATGGATTTCGATGTTATTAAATGTTATATAATTTCTTTACTAGATCCAAAAATCCTATTTTGTTTAATTATAATATGAATGGTGTGACCTTATAAAGAGTAGACGAGATACGCGACTTGTGGGTTATAATAACCAGTTCATTTTCTTGGAATAATCATATAGACAACATTATAAGCAAAGGAGATCTTATAAGTGGTTTAATTAAACGTACTTTAGGATGCATGCATCTTCGCAAAATAAATATGTAATGTACTGTTCACTAGTCCGTCCATTACTGGAATATTGTACTGTAGTATGGAGTGGTACTAGTCGTAAAACTATTTAAAATATAGAGAAAATCCAGAGGTCAATGACACGATATATTTTTATTATGCTGAAGTAGATTATAAAGATCGACTAATAATGACGAACATTCTACCTATAGCTATGCGTCGTGAATATATTGATATTGTTTTTTTTTCTGGAATTGTTTATATGGTAATTATGATGTTGATGTTAATGATTTTGTTACTTTTTACTCTGATGGTGGATGCTCCACTCATAACTCAATTGATTCTGGATTGCTGATGGTACCACCCTTGTGTCGTACAGACTGCTTCAAACGTAGTTTTTTAAACAGAATAGTTCCTATGTGGAATTCTTTACCATCTAATGTACCTCATATTACGAATTACTCTTCTTTATATCCAGTTTAAAGCGTCTTATGTTTGAAAAAATGAGTACCAGTTTTGTCAGTAGTGTTCATGGTTTTTTAAATGTTTGTGTTGTAATTGCCGGTTATCATAATCATATTATAAAGGGCTGCTGGAAATTGAAATATATATTGGGGGGGGGGGGGGGACTACTAGCAAACGCTCCAATATATCCTGTTTAGCTTCTCTCTCAGATGTACATTTACTTTTTGATATACCAGTGTATTATTACAGTGTAATGTATCTTGTACACTGAATTGAATTGAATTGAATTGAATTGAATGATCCACAATAATTATTTATGCCAGTCATGCTGGACCGGACACTTATACAAAAACATTGCAGCGTATTTTAATTAATGTAATAATTACATTTTCAATCACGACCTATTTAGTAATACACATAATGTGTTGCAATGGCATCATAGAGAAATTCAGTTGACATCTCTGAAATTATCCATAAGGTAACAAACGCCTAACAAACGTGACAAAAACTTCCCTAAATGGCAAAATAAAAAAATCCGAGGTTATCCACAATGATCCGATGACTGACCTCATTTTTTTTTATCTCAAGGTTAAAATCAACATACAGTTTAATCCTCAGTATGGTATGCCACAAAAACATTCCCAGCATCATAGAGAAAATTCTCCAGAAGGTCCCACCTCATCTGATAACAAAGGCAACGGAGACGTTCCTAATAGGCCCTAAACGGCCAAATAAACAAATTCCGAGGCTATCCACAATGATTCGATGACTGACCTGATTCTTTTGATCATTAGGTTAAATGAACATACAGTTGTTATCCTTTAAAATTTTTAATGTTTAATTTGTTTAAAACCGGCATATATAAATTTCGAGGGTGACTTCACCACTGTCATGTGTCTAGATGTCATAATTCGTAGAAACATATAATTTTCTAGCTGCATATTGATAATTGTGGCTAAATAATTAAACAGGATTTTGCGTTCATTGTTCATAGCGTTACAATGGAGAAGATGTATTTCGTCGACAATTTTGTTTAATCACACCTTGTGCAAATACGTTGATTTATTGGATTATTGTATCAGCATCTCTCTATTTTTAAATCATGTGAGCTTATTTGACGTCTCGCTATTTCTGTTATGAGCTGGTTCCCCTTCATGTTTAAGATATATGGTTAACACACAAAATAGTTTTTTTACTAATGAATATGTGCGCAGCTTACTTGAACTCTCGATATCTCCACCGCTGTTTAGTCTGGGACCCAGCTACACTTCCGTGTGCATTTTTTTCTCAGAGAATAACTTTTTATTTTCTAATAGTATATGTCTTGGCCGACATCTTGGATTTTTAACTTTTTAAATATTATGCCTAAAATCTGATATAATACCTCATTTTTGACTAATTTGGGTACACTGATTACGCTGAAATGATTATTTTTACGTTTCAAGGTCATCTAGAGGTCAAATCCAAGATGGCTGCCAATGTCTGACATGAAAATCACTCATTTAAGGCATTTTTACCAATGACCACTGTTACTTTTTATATTCTGCAATAACAGGTCTAGAGTATGATTTATTATCTTATTTTAAGCTAATTTAAAGATGTTGATTGGAATGTAGTTATTTGTTTTCAAGTGTCAAGGTCATCTAGAGGTCAAAATCAACGGCCACCTTGAATTTGGAACTTTTGACATAAAAGGCCTAGGATCTTATGTAATACCTCATTTTCGACTAATTTGAGTACGCTGATGTCATTGGAATTTGTGACGTGACTGCCGGGGTAGGTATCATACAAACTAAGTCTACTCTAATAAAACTAGGATTTCTACAGGCTACAAGTCAATAAATAAATTCCAACAGTCACGTGTTTGTTTTTCTTTCTTTTACTACCAGAATAATTGTAATCAAAGTCAATGGCTCTTATAATACATGTTAATGTAAATGGTATTTCAACAGTTTGTATATTTCAGGAATTTGATCAAAGCTTGGAACTGGATACGTTTTTAAATAAGACTTAATGCAATAGTAGTGTCATCCTGAGTAGCTGAGGTGGCATAATATAGGCTATTCTATAGGTAGAATAATGTTTATTTTTCAACGAATGGTTAGTCTAATCCGATTTTATTAGCAGATCGTTCTTTTGTGAAAACTAGGATATTAGTTCCTAAGCTTGGAACGGTTCCTTTAAAAATGTGGAACGATGTGAGTGTTCAATTCAATTTCAAAATGTTTTATTCTCAGTTTTTCAAGTGTTAACACATTTAATTCCTCAAGATATGGAAACGTGTCCCAAATATAATTGCTCTGGTTAAAGTTGTAGTTTGGACTAGATCATTTCACTAGGTCCTAGAATCGTTCCATTATTGGAACGGAATATCTTATACTGATAGTAATAACTTCAACTGTTAAACTTGAAACATATAGTACAGGTGTATAGCCTTTAGGCTAGGCTAGGATTCCTCTAAAAGTGAAGAACAGGATCCATTATTGGAACGGATCGTTCAAACTTCCATTATTGGAACGGGCCGCTCCAATTTCCTTTGTTGGAACGGATCGTTCCAAGTTGGAACGGCAGCGTTCCTACTAAGAACGCTTTATATACAGTCAAGTTGCCTTGTTCATTAACTTGTACCATATAGTAGTCTATAGGTGTGGCGTGTAGGCTAGACTAGGATTCTTCTAAAAGTTAAGAACGGGATTTATTATTGGAACGGATCGTTCCAAATTCCATTATTGGAACGGATCGTTCCAAATTCCTTTATTGGAACGGATCGTTCCAAATTGGAACGGCAGCGTTCCTACTAAGAACGCTTTATATACAGTCATGTTGTCTTGTTCATTAACTAAAAACATCAAAACTAGTAGTAGTAGACTAGGGTAATAATTTCAACTTGTCAAAACTTGTACCATATATGATATAGATTATAGTACAGGTGTGGCGTGTAGGCTAGACTAGGATTCTTCTAAAAGTTAAGAACGGGATCCATTAATTATTGGAACGGATCGTTCCAACTTCCATTATTGGAACGGATCGTTTCAACTTCCATTATTGGAACGGATCGTTCCAAATTCCATTATTGGAACGGACCGTTCCAAATTGCTTTGTTGGAACGGATCGTTCCAAGTTGGAACGGCAGCGTTCCTACTAAGAACTCCACTCAAAGCCTAGTGTTTCTAGCTTTTATAGAATGTCATTTGGTTCCTATTTTAGTATTAGTTTCTAGGCCATTTAGGTCTATTACTATAATAGTGTCTTTGTCATCACTGGTTTAAGTTCCAAGAAATTTAGAACGCACCATGGCTGATTCCTGAGCAGAATGATGAGACTGCTGGCTCCATCTCCTTTTATGCTGGTTCTGCTGGTGCTAGAACATGGCGTCACAAATATACCACTTGACGTCATAGCTACCACATAGCAACCACTCTTATTGTAAGCAGTATTATCAATATTTATCTTTTAACAATGACAAATTAATTAATAAATGTTCACAAATTATGACGTCATAAGTGTCTCCTATGACCAACGTCCAAGACGTTTGGCAGACTTGTATAAATGTTATACAAAGGTCTTGTGTTTGCTGGGGGGGGGGGAGGATTTTCTCTCAAACATTGTACATTTATGCAATGTTGGTTCAATGTTGGGCCAGCGTCGCAGATGTTGGCTTAACATTAAAACAGCATTGGATCAATGTCCCGTTTAAGCAGTATCTTGTAATCAGTTGAGTGGCTATATTAATGCCGTCAATCTGTACTCAATAGGCCTACACTTGACCGTCCCAGGCATGTGCATTTTGCAGTTGGCTGATTCTTTAACGTGATGTTCTTTTTCACTTTTCCAGGCACTGTGCGTATTGTATGTGTGACTTGGATAAACATCAGCCGCGAAAATACAACACATATCGAGCGTGTGTTCTACCTGTTGCGTTTTAACGTGCGTTTTAACCATTTAACCGCCGGCACCGAATATATTCGTTTTTTTTCATTTTTTACTACCACATTAAGCACTACATTTTAAACGTGTTAAATATAAGATGTGGCATCAATTAACAAAATTCGAAAAGTGTTGACCTTCATATTGTGAATATGAATAATTTTCACTGACTTGAAGTTGTGGATCGCGTCAGCGAGACGCAACTTTAAGTGGGTGGAAATTCCAATTGAATCATTTGGCGGCTAAAGGTTAAAGTGTATGTGTGCCTAGGCGGTAAATATATTCTAACTATTTTTTTTATCTGAAGCATATTGCTAACAATTCAGAAAAAAACATATCTATATCATGTCTGTCTATCTATATCGTGGGAAACGTTTAATCTTTTTGTATATGCGCAGGAAGAACCAAGCCCCATCTAATAATAAAAATATACAAGCACAAGAGCTGACAACGATTTTTGCACCACACGACTTTTAGTAGGGGAGCTTAGCCTCAAAAAATGATCGAATCGTTCACTTCATTGCAAAAGTCTGAAATTTTTGTGACAGGCTGATATGACCTAGACATTTCAAAATCTGCCGACAGACAAGTGAAATGTGCCCCCTAGCGGCCATATTGAAAGGATTCAAAATGGCCGCCACTAAAAACCTTCGCCAAGATAACTTTTTAACTAAAAATCACAGAATAACTTATAATACCTCTATTTTGAGGTATTTGAGACCAAAGATCACAATTATGATGTCATTTTCAATCTAAAATGACCAAATCGAGGTCATATGACGATATAAGTGTAAAAAATTGTAATTATTTATTTTCTCCGCAAATTTTAAAGCGCTCCAAAACTTCACGTTTTTTTTTTTTTTCTGACATAAGTCTTTCATTGTTTTAGTTCTGAATATCAATTATTAGTCTATTTCGCCATAAGAATAATTTTACAAATGGGCGTCAAGGGTTATAAACACGTTAACGCAGTAAAAGAAATTCCAAAACTTTAAGAAACATGTTGCATCATTACATTAATACGTAATACTAGAACAGTAATAATGGATGATTTTTAATTGACTCCACAACCATTTATCTGAATACTTTTGCACATTTAAAATTAATTCTATCAACCCTGCACACGAATTGCAAACCAGTGCAACAAAAATATACACATGTCTTCAATGGCAGCAATGACTAATATTATTGCCACTATTATTAGGCCTTTCCAAATAACCATATAAGTATCACAAAGTACAAAGCTTGACATTATAAAAAACACTAAATTCAAGTTTTTTTTCCATGGATAATTGACAAAGGCAATGCAATAACAAAAATAATAGATAATATGTAGTACCTTCTGAAAATTGAACTGTCTGTATAAATCGTATGTCATGGAATTAACATGAAATAATAAAAACAAATGAAAAACTAATAATATTTCATGACAAAATAAAAGTGGAGATGTTTTCAGTGCAATCATGTGTTTAGTTACTGGTCAGCAGTTTCGTTATTCACACAACCTCCCTCACACTTGCATAGTTATCGAGTTGCACCGTAAACCCGACTTACTAGCATCAGCTATAGTTTCGTCCTGAATGACAACCACCTGTTTCCATCACATTCCTATCCCCTATTGGAAAAGTCTGGTACCACCTGATGGCATGATTGCCTGCTTCCATATATAGGAAGCATGTAGGAATGATCTTTTGACGTGCTCAAACAGAGCTGCATGTTTAATGTATGTTCTCAAGGGAGCGTGAGGTCTATGTGCTGCTTCTTGCCTCTTTAACAGATGAAACAATACAACTCTTACTATACATATAACATGTATAAGCACACAGAAACAAATCGCTTCACGTTGACACACTCTGACTTGAGAGACCTAGGTTTGTCTAGAGTGCAATTAAATTTGGTCATTTAATGTATCTGGAAATCTAGCATGGCACATGTTCTGTTGGACAGCACAGAGTCATACGGAGTTATCTTATTTTCGTTTATTTTTGAACAGACATTTGTGCTAATCTCTCTTTGGAATTGGTGTACTCCCAGTTGGAGTATTTTTGGCAGGGGGGGGGGGCTGATGCAGTGGTTATAAAGCGGTCTGCTTGAAAAGTCGGGAGATCGCGGGTTCGTCCCCCGCTCTGGCATTCAGGTTTCAGAGAAACAAAGCTTTCTTTCTCGCTTACTCGTAAAGATCACTCGTAAGTATTGTGTGGAGCACTGGAGCCTCCATGACTGAGTGGTACGTGCTCGACCTCAGACCGCCAGGGCTCGAATTTTGAATCCTATATCTGGAGAGCAGTGTGATCTTATCATCTCATCATTCGCAGAGGGGGGTATTTGGCTCTTCAGATAGGGCACTAGATGCATGTGTATGCAATCATTAAATGTTGCTGCACGACCTGAACGTACGATGTGAATTAAAGCAGCGACATGTACATCGAGAACATGGACTGAGCATGAGCATACCACGCTCAGCAAGGAATAGTGAAAACATCTGACATATTCCATTATTTCGGGACTGATGAGACTTAAACATGCACACACTATTCATGCAGATCACATCCCATCTCTTTGACTGTAACTTCATGCTCCCATTACATCACCAGTGTCAATTACTACATGGACAGCATCCAAGAATGGACTTGCATGATCTATGAGTAATCTCATGAAACTTGCGACGTCAATGACAAAGTGTCGCTCTAAAGTTTATAGAGATTCTTTATGATGTACATCTGATGAGTTGCGATGGTTTTGTACACTTTCAAATTAATTAATGAATGTCAGGTGCAGCTAGCATGTACAATGCAATAGAATCAGTATCGTCAAACAGATCTGATAAGCAACCACCACCAGCTTGTACTACCGATAGCTGTGTTCATCAAATAAAATTTATAAATAGACCGTTGAACAACGGAAATATCAGAATGTACAGAAAACCACATCACTAAATTATTTACATGGTTCGGTAACCATCTGGGAAAAAATGGTGTTGTCAAACGCTAAAAACCAGCAACACAATCCATCCAACGCATTGAGCTCAAAATCACCATCTCTCAGAGAGTGCGCAAACGACAAATGAGAATTTCCACCTCGATAATAAATGAACAGTACTTACACATACGTCCCTCCCTCGACTGCTTGTCAAATCACTCTCCAAATAAGTCTGTATTACTATAGGTATGCTCCTTGCTGAAGGAGATGGGTCACCAATGAAACTTGATAATCATACCGAGTGCGCTTAATATGGTGGTCATCCAGCGTTGATATAGCTCTGCCAGAGGTGAACACACCAGCCTCAGACATCACCCACTCCCCATCCAGAGCCACAGATAAAATGAGCTTTATCTATCCTATCAAAATTACGTACTTTACGTCACCAGGGATTGAAGGAAATTGCAGGAAAGGATTTGTCAGGAAAGACAGGTAAAATGTCAATTTCTGCTCGAGGTTTCATCCGAGAATGATGACCTGACCAGGTTGTCATAATGTTGTTATCAATCTCCTCTTTAGTTAGGAGTTCACAAACGTGCCTCATCCAAACTGTTTCTCTTATCTCAGACCAGGGGTCCTATAATATGAAGGCCTTGCCACTTTACCATCCTCAATTTTTGGCATAAACAAATCTATGCGGCTGAGATTAACAGGAGGGGGTACAATGACGAGGATATATCATACGATACACTGAGGCCAAATAGGTGAATGTGCCAATAAGGACTGGTGTTTGAGATGAGTATTATTGTATAATTCATTACATATGTAAGCCTACAGTTGTTGGGATGTTTCAGGCTCTCTACTGTGGCGTATTTGGACTTTGGACTGAGAGGGAGAGCCATATTTATTTGTATTTTATATCATCACCTGACCAACAACACACGCTACTTAAGATCTCTGTCCATTATATTATAAAAGTTATAAAATTATTTAAAAACTTTATTCAGCTTTTTAAACATGGACCTATGAGAAAAACAGCAATACGCCAATTTTAAACGACTTTGACCTTGGTGTTGTTATTTAACCCTGGCAATTCAACTTTTGATTGAAAATGAAGTCATATTTGTCATCCTCGACCTCAAATACCCCAGAGAAGAGGTATTACATGTGGTTTTCTGATGATTAGTTAAAAAGTTAGCATAAGTAATCCATTACAGTGGCGGCCATTTTAAAATTGCCCAATATGGCCGCTAGAGGGCAAAAATCGCTTGTCTGTCGGCATATTCTGGAATATTCAGGATTCTGAAATATACGAATTTTTTCAGCTTTTCAAACATCGACCAATGAGAAAAAAACAGTAATAGGCAAATTCTAAACGATTTTGACCTTGATGTTGTTATTTGACCTTGAAATTTCAAGTTTTGATGGAAACTGATGTCATTATCGTCATCCCCGACCTCAAATACCCTGGAAAAGAGGTATTACATGTGGTTCTGTGATGATTAGTTAAAAAGTTAGCTTGTGTAATGCATTGCAGTGGCGGCCATTTTGAAATTGCCCAATATGGCCGCTAAAAGAAAAAGATCGCTTGTCTGTCGGCAGATTCTGAAATAACCAGGTCATGTCAGCTTGTGACAAAAATTTCAGACTTTTGCAACGAGGTGAACGATTATTTGATTAAGCCCCTTTTAGATATTGCGGTGCTTGTCATTTTTTCCTTATTCATACTCAGTGAGCTGGGAGAGATATGTTACGTCTGCTATTACATCACACGTAAATTACTTAAAGGCAAATTGAGATCTATGCCTGGGAAATGGGGCTGGTTTAAAGCTACCTTCCATGGCGATATGTCACGGTAATTCTGTTTATATTCGCTTTTTTTCGGTGTGTTGGGATCAAGACCGATTCAATATGTACAAGAATCCACGTGGCCTCGTGAATCATTCAATGCCATATCTTTAATATTTGGATATTTATTTTTCATTTTCTTCGTTAGTGCTCTGAAACCCATTGGAATATTGACTGTAATGTTTCGTAAAATACTAGTAAATGATCTGGTAAACTTCTTGGTTATATATTTTTTTGTTCTCGTTGGATGTTCATTGGGTATGATGCTCTTTTTCCCAGATGTGGTGAGGGGACCACTATCCCATGGAATTACTTACGAAGCTCTGTCTATTCGACGCTTGTTTTACTTTGTCATGGGTTTGGAGAGACTGATTACTTCGAAGATTCTTCACATCCTGAAATGCTTTATACGATATTTATGCTTTTTCTTCTGATTGCCAACTTATTGATGCTAAACATGTTGATAGCCGTTATGGCTGACACACACCAGAGTGTAACGCAGCACAAGCATCAATTATGGCTGCTAATGAAAACTAAATATGTGCTGCTGATGGAAAGAAGATTTTTTGGACTAGGTCGCTCAAGATATAAGAAAATGAACGAAGAAGGGGGAAGAGCCGTATTAGAAACAGACAAGTTACCCAGCAGACACAATAAGTTGAATCAACGTCGGTTCAGGAATATTAGGCCTACAGTGTAACCTCAGATTTTTAAACGTTTTTTTCCACTAGCTGGTGCATAAGCCGGTCGGATGTACGATATTTTGTCGAAACTGCCAGTAACGACCATGAAAAAAACATTGTTTCAACCTGTATTTAAGCACAGATCACTGCTGCTAAAACCACTTGATGTTAAACAATTCCCGTTAAATGTGTGTGCCCTACTAAAGTGCATTACTTCTATAAATTGAGAGTAGGGCATAGTTCCTGCTTCGGGCTTCCTTCTGTCACGACATTGCCAATCGCAATATTCACTCACTCACTTACTTCTATAAATTAGCAAAAATGCACTGTACGCACAATTAATAAAAAGTGGTGTAACCAAAAAGGTAATGTGGTGCACTGAGCTCACGTCTTGCTGGCCACATGCTGTTGTTTGGGGTGATACATTTAATATTTATAGATCATATGGTAGACGTCAGATTCTGAAGTACAAAGACGGGCCCCATGCATGGCTAAAGTTGCGGCCCCAGTACGATAGAGGCCCATGACCATCTAGGGAATACACTGCCAACTAGATCGTGAGGGACTATGCAACTTATTAGCCATGGTAGTGTCTTATTATCTCATGCAAAAAATTTCAGTCTTAGTATATTATATACCTAGACCAGAGAAGGAGGCCTATTGCATTTTTTAAACTGCACAGTAACTGAACATAGGTCTGTGAGATTTTTAGTAGCTAAGATTATTAGTAGGCCTAATAGTCTATTCACCTTACAGTCTTTTTAACATCTACACATACATACATCCCTAAATAAAAGTATTGCAATTAGCGTAAATGTTTCGGCTGGTGTTAGCCCATGGGATTCAGCTCATGTAGCCGCCGCGCAGCCGAAAAATGTTACCTAGATTGATATTCAATGCACTTGTATAAGTTGGACGGGATGGCTCGGCATCTGCCAACACATGAGTACCGACATCTGAACACTCTATCTCTAGTTATTATCACTTAATGTATTGGCCGGTGGCAGCTCAAACAGTCGTCTCACAGCTGAGGCAAATTACACAGATAGTTTAAGACATACAAAAATTCAGCTACATTAGACAACTTACTCAAAGACAAACCAATAATACATCGATTATTCACATTAAATGAACATACTATACTGATAGGGCCCTTATTAATGCTCGTCGTAATGGCAATGCTTTTTCTCCTGGAACTGCTGACAGGTGGTAATGAAAACAACTAGAACTGGCAACCCACATCCTTATAAAGATAGGCCTTATAGTTATATGCCTTATAGTTCTATAAAAACTTTATCACCTTAAGAACCAGAATTACCTGGAATGAACACAGTAGCATTGTTAATTTATGGCTGTTTTTTCTTTGCAAAGCATTATGCCTTGTTTTGCGATTTTTAAGTGCGCTTTTTTATGTTCTGCTATATAAAAAATGCTTATTTTTTTCGTTGTCAATTTATTAACTTAGATTTCAATTTTTGTATCAGAAACGAAATGGGTTTGTTAACAAAATTATCATGTCCCGTCCTTTCGTATTAGGGTTGGGTGGGTGGGGGTTAAAATCCAATTCGACCTTACAAAAATATTTTAATTCCTCAGCCAGGCATAAGCATTTGTCACACCTTTTATATTAGGCCATTATATTGGCATCACTATCGTTACACCTGTCGTCTATTAGTGCAGCGGCCAGGAGGGTGAAAAAAAAGTGAACCCCTCCCCACGGTAGAACAAAGCAAAACCATATTTTTTTGATTCAGTGATATGTCGGGGGTACAAAATGGATGGTTGTGAAAAAAATATTTGAGGCGTTGCCATGGTTACGGCGTTATTCCAACACAGTCTCTTTTGTGACATTGACGCCATTTTGTGCACATATTTTCCAAGGCTATGAATGAAGCTGAAGTGATAAAAGACATGTAAGTGGCATCAGCGATTTGGGACGAACTAAATATGTAGCAGTTATGATCATTAATACATCTCTGCATTAGAAAATATATTTTACTTAAGCATGATTATATTTTATTACGCTCTTATTTCACATAATGTGTGGAATATCCAGTGTGTTTTTGCTTAAAAGTTATATCTTAAACTGGTGGAAATTCAAAAATATGCTGACCAATATTTAGAAAATAGGTTAAATAATACTGAGTTAAATATCACAATGTACATTGCCGTATATCACTTGATTGAATACCTGACAAAAAGTAGTTAAAATATAATTTTAATTTTCAAGGTCGTCCAAGGTTAAATAACAAAATGACTGCATCCGGAATCAGTGAAATATTATAAATTTCGGCGCTCTGAAATCGTACGACCAGATTGTTATGTAGTATATCTTTCTGATTAGTTCAATTTGGACCTTATCTTTAATAGAACTATTTCTAATGTCGTACAAATATCACAAAAAAACGACCTCCCATTTCTAAAATTAATTGGATTATTCAAGGTCATTCAAGGTCAAAAGGTCAAATTTAGGGTCAAGTGAGTGAAAATATCATTTTTGAACAAATAAAGCTGGGAGCATGTGTAATACCTCTTTCTCGTGTGATTTTGAGTGGGAAAATCCATTTATAGCCTTATTTTGTACAAATATCACAGAAAACGACCTCCCATTTCTGAAATTAATTGGATTATTCAAGGTCATTTCAAGGTCAAAAGGTCAATTTTAGGGTCAAGTGAGTGAAAATATCATTTTTAAACAAATAAAGCTGGAAAACATGTGTAATACCTTTTGTTCGTGTGATTTTGGGTGGAAAAATCCATTTATAGCCTTATTTTTGTGATTCAAGGTCATCTTCAAGGTCATATGCAAGGGCAATTTCAATTCAAGGTCATGAAAATGTCAATTCCGAGGTCAAAAATGTAAAAGTATGATTTTTAACAAAAGGCCAATGTGTCAATTTCTAGGTCAGGTAATCGAAAATATGATTTTTAACAAATAGATCTAGGTACAAGTCATACATCTTGATGTGAGCATCTACGTCAAATGGACAATTCCAAGGCCAAATATGATTTAACGGACAATACAGTGCATAATAAACTTCCTCTTCGAAAATTCGTAAATAATTAAAAATAATTATTTCCTTTTTCGAAATAGAACGAAATTGCTTTATCTTTTTTTTTTTAAATAGATAAAGCAAAAATGTTTTTGCTTAAAAGAAAATAATTTTCGTTTTTGATAACGAAAAAAAAATTCTTTAATATATTCTTTTCTGAGAAAATAATTTTCGTTGTTGGTAACAGAAAGTAGAAAAATGAGAACAAAACCGGAAGATACAAATATGCAGCGACCGCAAACGACTGCCAACAGTCACTTAGTCACACATATCCACCTCATCTTATCCTTGAAAATTCGTTAAAATGACAATTCGTGCAACTAAGAATTCTCGAAAAAGAAAAATGTAGAATTCTTTTTAAATATTTTTTACGAATCTTCTTTTCACGAAAAAAACACGACAATTCTTCACAAATTTTGGAGGAAGTCTATTATGCACTGTAATTTATTTGCTACAAATTGGAACACACATAATACATTGTTTTGGTGTGATTTCGACTGGATAATCACATTTTGGCAGAGTTTTGTTCATTTAACATCATTGAAGTGAAATTGTCAGGCAAAGGAAAAGCATTATAGGTCGATGGTGAGGCATAAAAGGTGAAACTAAGGCATTAAGGGACAATGGAGGACGTTAGAGCGCGGCGCCGAGGCGTTAAGGGGCAAAGAAGAGGCGTTAAAGTGCAACCGGATGCATTAAAAGGTGGTGGGAAGGCGTTAAAGGGTGATGCGTGGATGTCTAAGGTCGAGGAGAAAGCGTTAAAGACGAAGGAGTGTCGCTAAAGGGCAACAGAGAAGCGTTAAATGTTGCCGGAGAGACACCAAAGGCGACGGAAAGGTGTTAAAGGTCGGTGGAGATGCATATAAGAATGACTGAGAGGCGTTAAAAGGCCCCACAGATGCATTAAATGGTCATGGGGAACATTAAATGGTGATTACAAGGTGGTAAAAGGCGATTAGGTGTCGTTAAAGGGCGACCATGAAGCATAAAATTACGAAGGAAAAGCATAAAGGGCAGGAGTTAAAGGGTGATGTGTAGGCGTTTTGGGGTGGGGAGAAGGCAAGGGTGACGGAGAGGCGTCAAGTGTCGACAGAGAGGCATTAAAGGGCGACAGAAAGGCTTTAAATGCTGACTAAGAGGCACTAAGGAGCGACGGGAAGGTGTTAAAGGGCGAAGAAAATATGATAAAGGTTGACACAAAAGCATTGAAGAACAATGTTAAAGGTGCCGCTTTGACGTTCAATAGCGATGGGCAGGCATTCAAGGGCGATTGGGAGGTGTTGAAGATCAATGGAGAGGCGTTAAAAGGCGACAGAGAGGCGTTAAAAGACAATTGAGAGACGTTCAGGGAAAAGATCAGGCGTTAAAGGGTGACGTAGAGGCCTTCAATTGCAACGAAGAGGTGTTAAACTAAAAGCATATTAAAGGCGAAGAAGAGTCGTTGAATAGCGACGGAAATGCACTCAATTGCAAAGAATATGTGTTAAACTAAAAGTGCTACAATGATGCAGAAAGAGCGACAAAAAATCGTTAAAGCGTGACAGGAGTGTGTTTACAACGCCCTATTGTGAGTTTGTCGTCGCCCTTTAACGCGTCTCCATATCCCCTTAATCCCTCTCCATCACCTTATAAAGCATCCAGTCAATCAATCAATAAAAACTTTTATATCGCCCAAATCCTCAGCGAACAGAGCTCAGAGGCGCACAGATCCTCACAATGATCTCGTGTTCCGTCAACAGGGCGGCGGACCACCAAGGGGCTATGACGGGATAATCAAAGCTATGGCGAAAGCTTTAGTCCCAGTCTTAGTTTTAAGGGGAACAAAAAATGTATTGAATTTGTGTAGCATAAATATTTTGAGCATTTCTACCAAACAAGTAAATCTGTAAGATATGCAGGCTGGTTTTCTCTTGGGGTTCAGAACATTATAATGCATATTTTAAAATGAATGCGAAATTTGACAGGACGCCAGTGTAATTGTTTTAGAGAAGGAAGAGAAAGATTAAAACGTGATGCTTTCGTTACCACTCTAGCAAGGCAGTTCTGCACACTAGCGATGTCCTTTTCTGAAATGTTGTGAAAGAGCGATTTTCAAATAATCTAATTTGCTACTAAGCAGTGCTCTCTGGATGATACAGATAAATTTGTGCCTTGACCTATAATTCAGCATGAGAAATTAGTTAAGGATTTTTCTCGCTGAAGTTTGGACCCAATGAGAAGCCAGTGTTAAGCTACAGCTTGGATCCTGCCATTCAAGCCGATACACCCAATAAACAATGCTGCGACTTCTCTTAGAGATTCCTTAGATGATAGGGACATGTAAATTTGGATATCATAGACATAAAGATGGTGGTTTATATCTAAACTGGAGATTATAGCGCTGAGTGGTGTGGTGTATAAGGCAAAAAGTGGTCCCACTGCAGAGCCTTGTGAAACTCTATAATATTATGAGAGTGTAACTTTAATCTGTCAGAGTGTCTACATTTGTTATCCCCAGCCCGACGAAGTTGGGGCGGGGTATTAACGTCACCTCTGATGTCCGTCCGCCGTCTGTCTGCATTTCGTTTCGAATTCCGGAGCAGATCACTGAAATCCATGGGGGTATTTTTTCATATTGCACACACACATCCCTTAGGTGGTATACAAGCGCCTTTTTGGGTATACGAACTTTGTCCTACTTAAATAGCCGACCATCAGCCATAATTAACTGCAATATGCTTGATATCTGACAGCTATCATTACCGGAGCAACTCTGAAGAAACCTGTAATATTGCACACACACATCCCTTACCGTTAGGTGGTGTAGATGTGCTATTTGGGGTTTAAAAACTTCGACCTACTTAAAAAGCCAATCATGAGCCAACATTACCTTTCATATGCCTGATGTCCTGCAAACCGTGCCAGATAGCCAGACCATTACTATAAAACCAAATATGCGGTTTCAGGTAGGGATATGCACTGAACAAGTTCAACTCGATCAAATTCAAATGGCCGACCATCGGCCATAATATTAGCTTTAATATGCTTGATATCTTGCAAATCATGCCAGTTAGCTAAATCCTTACTACCTTGCAAATCATGCCAGTTAGCTAAATCATTACTACAATAGAAAATGTGCGGTTTCAGGTAGGTTATGCCCTGACAATTTTTAATTCGATCAAATTCAAAATGGCCTACTCTCGGCCATAATTAACTTTAATAGGCCTGATATGTGGCAAACCCAGACATTAAGTAGGAAACAAAATGATTGTGTGGTTTCAGGTAGAGATATGCCCTGAAAAATCTCGATCAAGTTTAAAATGATCGACTTGAGGCCGTTATTGACCTTAATATGGGTAATATCGGGAAAACTGTGCCAGATAGCTAGACCATTACTGTAAAACTAAAATATGTGGTTTCATGGAGTGAAAAGCTCTCAAAAATGTCAACTTTATCTAATTCAAAAATGGCTGACTTGTGATCATCATTGACTTTAATATCTGTAATATGCATGGCACACTGTGCTAAATAGATAGACTATTACTGTAAAACAGAATGTGAGAGTTCAGGAAAGGATGTATCTTCAGAAATGTCTAACACGCGGGTGGGTAGGACAGGGAATTATGATGGCCGACTGGCCTCTTGGTACTGATTGCTGCCTATTTTTCAAATAAGAAGAAAACCAAATTTGAGTCTGAGCAGGAATTTTACTGCTGTGAATTCCAAAGGTGACTTGGATTGTCCGAATTGTGTGAAATGTTATGAGCTAAAATTCAATTTTGCTTTAGTCATTATTCTTTACATAGGTGGCACTGATCGCACTATAACGCTTCTTCTTCGCCCTTTAACACCTTCTCATCGCCCTTTAATATGCTTCCTCGTTGCCTTTTAATGCCTCCTCATTGTCCTTTAACACCGTCTCATTGCCCTTTAACAACTCCTCATTGATCATTAAAGCTTTTTCTTCGCTCTTCAACACCTCTCCATTGCCCTTTAACGCCTTCTCGTCGCCTGATCATTTCACCTCAAGCATGTTTAATTATTTAAAACAAACAGAATTTGATTATCCAGTCAAAAGCATACTCAAACGGGGTAATATATTACGTGCTCCAATGCGTAGCTCATATGTGTTACAAATCATATTTAAAAAGAAGATGATTTCACAATCAAAATCTCAAAGCTTTATGTGTTAAAACTAATATTTTTCTTTACTTGAAATTGACCTTTTGACTTTGAAGATGACGTTTAGTAATCAAAACAGTACCAGAATAGGTTATTCAGTCAAAATTACACACAAAGGACCTCGGAATTGACCTTTCGACCTTAAATATGACTTTAAATGATCATAATAATACCATAAATGGATTTTCAAGTCAAAATCCTATGAAAAAGAGGTATTAGGCCTACACATGTTTCTTGTTTCACTTTGAAATTTACCTTTTGACCTTGAAGAGTCATGAAAATAATACCAGAAATGGATTGCCCAGTCAAAATCACAAAGAAATGAGGTATTACATATTTTACCTTGCAATTGACATTACATTCACAAAAATGCCTGGCAAACTGTTGGCTTTGTGTACTCGACTCAGACGCAGACGCACAATCGGACGCACGATCAGACGCAGAAGAACGTTCCCATGTTCCGCAGTTCCCACGTTCCGATAACCATGATAAAGTCCCTTAGTCCTTTTGCCAGGCCACCATATTTAGTTGAACCTTACAATTCATGAATTATGTGTTTTGCTCCAGACGTATAGCTGATAGGTCTAGATTGTAAAACCACCGGGTGCAATTTGTTCACCATTGAGCATTTATTTTTATTTTTCAGACTTGGTGGCCATTGCTGAATATCTTGTTTTCGCTCATAACAGTTTGTTCCGGCTTCAAGCTCCGAAATTCTGAAAAAAATGTCCCCCAAGATTATTGACAGTGCCCAGCAAACACAAAACATTTGCATAAAATTTGTACAACGTCCGCCAAACGTCTTCGACGTTGGTCCAAAATTGTAAAAATGTTATACAAATGTTTTGTGTTTGCTAGGCACTGCCGCAGATGGCAGCCAATATCACTAGGCCTAACTAGCATGCTAAATTTCGGCTATTGATCACTCTAATAAGTTACGTTAAAGTTAAGGTGATAAACATGATAAAGGAGATAGAAACTCATACTCGATCAGACCGATGTTGTTGTCACGAATCCCTCATGGCGCAAAACATTCATCCTATGTTGACTCAATGTTGGTCCACCGTCCGCGATGCGATGCTGGCATATAGGCTAATGAATCAGAATAAAGTCAACTCATGCTTGCATATATGTTTCTTGTTTGTTGGTCCAGTTTCGTAGTCGGTGGCTCAACTTTTGAAAAAAACGTTTTGTCAAATTGAAAATGGAACCAGCAGGAAGGTCTGCTTTGAAAATGACGGATGAGAACTCCCGTCCTTTCCGTCAAAGATCGCCATTGTATTCAAACAACGAGAGTCATTTGTTATAGGCCTATTACCGCCTTGCCATAAATGATATAATAACCCACACCCCCCCCCCTTTCACAGGGTCCGATTCTATCCCCACCACATTGTTTTATGCGTCTGAGTCTGCGTGTACGCCTGCGTGTGCGTCTGTGTCGAGTACACAAAGCCAAATTTTTTAAGCTGAGACTCATCGGATTTTAATTGGGCATAAAAACATCAAAAACATTGTATATGTAACAAAACAAGGTTAGGTCATTTTTATAAAAGCCCTCGAGCTCGGATTACTTTGCTTGATATCTGATTTCAGTGAATTCAATTGTTAATTTGTTACTATTTAAACTTCCATACATCACCATAAGACATATTTTTGTGAATTTAATGAAACCACCTGTGAATCATTATGCAATTTATTTCGGAAAAATGTCGAAAATCTGTTAATAGCAATAAACAATGTCAAAATAACAAAAAATACAATATTTTTAAAATATCAATACAGCCATGAGCCGGATCACTATTAGCTCTATTTTATCGTATTCCTTGACCTCGAAAACATAGGGTTAGACACCTTATTTGTGCATCTGCGACGATTAGTCTTTAAATTAGGGACACAAATACGATCTGCTATAATGGCCGCTTTGAACAGAGCTGGTGACGTGTAACCTTGACCACGTTCAGTAAACAAATTAATTATGACGTCATTATTATATTATAAATGAACAATAAAACGTTGAACAGCGTCTCTGTAATTTATAAATCACATGGACTGATATTTATTTTTGCGATTTCTCGCTATAATTATAGCGCAAACAAAACTTAATGGTATGTGAGCACACTATCATTTAACAAGACCTATATAAATGTAATACGATGTTCAAAACGTTTCTGCGTATTAAATCTTCCTACTATATCAAATTATGAAAATAACATGAAAATACATCTTCAAGATAACTTCATTACATATTTTGGCGCTTCCCAAATCGATTGTACAATGTATTTGTTTTATTAAATGCGTATCGTTAGCGTCAACACATCGATTAAATTGTAGGCACTACACACACAAAGGGCATATTTAGTGCATTTTCAGGATAAGAGGCTGTACGGTTAGAATGCCGTTACTATGGCAACGTCCCCGATTTTTTTTTTCACAACCATCCATTTCCTAGTCCAGACATATCAAGCAATCAAAAAAATATGGTTGTGCTTTGTTCTACCGTGGGGAGGGGTTACTCCTATTTCTAGGCCTCTTTTAGAGAATGGCCGCAGCACTATATATTGTCATAGCCGTTCACGCCATTGATCACAATGGTTTGAAGACGAAAAGAATATACGTGCAAAATGTGTGTGCTATTATTGGGAATGAAATATCTGTCTAAACTTTAGACAGATATTTTATTCCCAATAACAGTGATTTGGTAGACTAATAAAACAGATCAAAACGACATTAGTCGTGATCAGCAGGATAAGAGTTAACTGAGTCACCGCTATAAAAAATACCATGTATTTATGACCCCAAACAAAAACATGTGGCCAGCAAAACGTGAGCTCAGTGCACCACATTACCTGGTAGGTGACACCACTTTACATAAATTGTGCGTACAGTGCATTATTGCTAATTTATAGAAGTAATGTAGTGTAGTAGGACACACACATTTAGAAGGTATTGCTTAACATCAAACTATTTAAAAGCAGTGATCTGAGTTTAAAAATATGTTGAAATAATTATTTTTTTCCTGTCTATTCTGACAATTTCGACAAAAAACCGTCCAGCTGGTGGGGTTGTGGACCAGCTAGCGGAAAAACAACAAGGTTTAAAAACCTGAGGCTACACTGTGATGCTCCCAAGAAAACTCCTCAACTTATGAAAAACAAAAGCATCGCTGCAATAGTCGTTGAGAACTTCACCATAGCACCACTTCCACATTATTTTTTTTAACTTCTACAATGGTAATGCTTATTCGTTCACTCGGGTCGAATGTATAATTATTAAATACGTCTAATCATTATTGAGATTGAAGAGAAGTTTATTTGCACAATCAAGCTTCATGAACAAACCAATACACGAAATATAAACAAACTCTCCATGGAAACAAAAATAAGGACGCTGAATATGCATTACACAAAGCTGTCCAAAATGAATAATACGAAATACACAACTGTGATAGGTGTGACTTCATATTTTGTAGCCATGCATGCATAAATTTATTCATATTAGCTATATACGTAAATGTATTTTTGTTATTGTAAATATATGACACTTGCAGCGTTATGAAAAAACGTGATGGAAAAAACGCGTTCTCAAAAATGCAAAAAAGGAATGTATGCATTCATTTGTTGAGTAGAGAGAACATGTTTTTTGAATACAATGAACACGTTATTGGAAATCAAAACTGCTAAAATGATTATTTTGGCAGCTGTTTTGCATTTAACGATAAATCTATCACATAATGCATTGTCTATATTGATATACGTACATGATATACGTGCAGACAGAAATATATCCTGTTTTAATTATGTATGTAAATGTATTTCCGTCATTGTAAATATACAACACTTGCAGCGTTAGCTACTAAATATATATCATTTAAAGGGACTGGCCCACGCTAAAATCATCAAAAAATCGGTGATTTTATTTCGGGTTCTTAATATGACCATATGATGTAAACATGTACATAGACTAGAACTGCAAATTTTTATAATTTTTCTGCTGCGCATTCACCAGTTAGGCTAGATATAGAGACGAAATTCCTGATTTGTAATTATTGACAACCATGTCAAAAATAGGAAATGCGGGAATTTCGTCTCTATATCTAGTCTAACTGATGAATGCGCAGCACAAAAATTATAAAAATTTGCAGTTCTAGTCTATGTACATGTTTACATCATATGGTCATATTAAGAACCCGAAATAAAATCACCGATTTTTTGATGATTTTAGCCTGGGCCAGTCCCTTTAAAGCTATGCTTTGATAACAACATTTTCACTTATGCAAATCTAACATGCAATTATATACCCTTTGACTTCCCGCTTTGTAACCTTTGAAGTAGCAGGTATGACAGTTTAGTAGTTATAAACTCTAAAAATGATTATTTCATCATCTGCCTTGCATTAAACAAAACATATACTGTAGATCTGGTGATAATCGCGAGGTTTTAATTTTCGAGAATTTCGCGAGGAGGACAAATTCGCGAATTTAAGAATTACGCGAAAATCATTATTATGAGCGCTACCTATCATCAAAGTAAAAAATTCGCGAATTCTTTTAGAATAGGGGATGCTGATCACATGTTTCGCTGTATGTATTTCTAATTATCATCGACTATTTTTCAAGATGACGGGACCACATTTCTCTGCTAAAAGGATAGAAAATGTGGCTCTACTACGACGGTAGTTGTCGTGATTTTGGACATATTTTTTTGTTGTAGGGGGGGGGGGGGGGCACCAGGTCTGGGAGGCCTTATCACTACCTGAAACATAGTCCCTTGTTATCTATATAGCGACGTAAATGAAATTATGGTCCCAACATGACCAATAACAAGTTTGAAGTGGACCCAATTATCATCGTTATCTGACCACATTTTGGGACCATAATTCCGTCGTAATTGGATTAAATTACACAGAGCACTATGTAGCCTGTTCCAACCTAACGGCGGGCAGTGTAGATTAAATTTGCGTCGTTATATAGGACGGAGAATGTTGTCCCATTAATGGACCACACTCACATGTCGCTATTATAACATTTGTTTTTTCCC
Organism: Flabesymbios commensalis; assembly: GCA_964017125.1. Lineage (NCBI taxonomy): Eukaryota > Metazoa > Annelida > Polychaeta > Terebellida > Flabelligeridae > Flabesymbios > Flabesymbios commensalis. The sequence continues at coordinate 65,072,820 of OZ024916.1, forward strand.
TTTATGGAAAGACATGTGGTCCAATCGCCTTAAAAAAGTGTATGATGATTTGAAATGTGCTCCCGACGTGGTGGGACCACATTTTTGAGCTGCAAAAAGAGCGGTGATGTGGCCCCGGCATTTTACAAATAGCGTACTCTATTCTCAAACATTAAAATACACAAATGACGTCAGTCTATTGTTAGAACAGTAGATTCGGATCTACGAATCTACTGTTTTTATACTGGCCAGGTTGGCCTTAATATACAGGTTTTACCACGACACTGCACGACTAATGTTTCATTTCTAAGCGGGCTATTCAATTGAGATTTACTATATCAAACACATGACCACATGTACCTATTTTGTGTATTTTAGGTCGAAGAAAAAACTCAATTACGATAGATTCGTAGATCCGAATGTCCTCGGCGCTGCGCGCCTCATACATTCGGATCTACTAATCTATAGAATTTCGTTTTTTCTCCTTGACTTCCCGATCATCTTTCCAACTGTCTTGCATGGAGCAAAAGTATGCTATACATAATGCATTATCTACATGTATACATGATGTATTCTGTTCTAACCATATATGTAATTGTATGCTTGTCATTGTAAATACACGACACTTGAAGCTTAACCTAATAAATATATATCACTGAAAATTAATTAGGCTTTGATAATAACATTTTTACTGAGACAAAGCTGACACGCAATTATTTCTTTATATTTACTGAAGCTATTCTGTACAATAAACACTTTAGCACTTTAAACTGAACAAATGAGTAGTTTAAGCTAACAAGCAATTATTTTTTTTATATGTACTGAAGATATTCTGTACAATAAAAACTTTATCAGAAATGTAAACCGAAAAAATGATTATGTTACCATCTGCCTTGCATTGAACGAAAACTTATTGCATAAAGCATAATCTATGTTGGTATATCAATCATGATGTACGTCTATACATAAATATATCCACCTTGAACTATGTATGTAAATGTATTTCAGTGTTAAAATATTCACGTAGACAAAGCTAACAGCAATTATATGCCTTAAGCCACTTCGATCGGTTGTATTTTGTAATAGAACAAAATAAACAATTGCTACATCTTTACAGATAAGACTTTGTTTTGCTTCGGTAGACTACCATTACAGATGATTAAGCAATAAAGTGTCAGTCATTCCACCCATTCCGCGGTGGCGAGATAAAACTTGAAGTGGTAAAATTTGAAAAATGAATAAAACTTGAATCTTTGTGGATTTATTGACAAGTTGGGGGAAGGGGGGGGGGGGACGAGGCCAACTTTAAAGCTTTTCTCGTTTGTCGCTATGGAGCAGACGATAATGGAGCTATAGGTCATACGCTATCGCGAACCACGTATTTCGCCATTTATAAAAAAACTTCACTGGCAAAATTTATATTTTTTATTCAACTCACTAATATATGTGGCGATCTGTAGGTAATGTTTTTGTTTCAAAAATATTTTAACTTTGTTATGTATACCAATATTTCTGCATTTTACGTAATAGCGCCCACCGCTCGAATGATGAATGACTTGTATCTGGCATCATACATAGCGAAGAAAGACTCAGGCAATGTAAAGTATTCATTGCAAAAAAAGTGTCAGAAATAGTCGCCACATAACTTGCAAATTTCAACGTAGTTGAAAAAATAAAATTTAATCAGCAAATATGTTTTTAAATGGCAAGAGACGTGGTTCGCGATATTGGGCATACGGGATTCAAAACAATCGGTTAATCTAGTGGCATATTTGTAAATGCCTTTTTATAATTACAACTCAAAACTGGCGAGGGATGAAACATATTTGAGAAGAAAAGGTTTTCCAATTTACCCCACATGCGAGTCTAAGTGGTACAAGGTCAGGGGGTAATTCAAACACCCCTAATTTTTCAACAGTTATTTAGGAGATGAGCCCCTTTCGATTCCTAAGAAACATCTAACTCTATTATTGTCTGATCTGAAACTGATGTGTTAATAATAATTTAACTCGAAATATGTTGTGTGATTGATAAAGAGATAAGGTATTTAAAGGGTTTATTAATAAAACTAAAACAACATTAATTTTCAAGCTATATATTACACTTGTGCTGCTGAATTGTTTGTTTCTTATTTCACATTCATTCAAAGCTGGAATTGCTAACGCAATTTCCAGCTTCAAATGATGAAAAATATTTATATTTATGAAAAAATAGGCATCTCCAATGTTGAATTATTGGATTAACTGAACACCTACCGAAAAACTATTTTATCAAATTTAGTGATATTTCTATGGATATAAAACATGCTTAAAACCGTATAGGCGTGGCATCACAATGACGAATGATCACAATTGTCTCGTTATGTATTATGATCTAGCTATGTACAATTATGCAGGTGCATGTTCTACGTTTATCTCTATATAACCATATATAGTATGTATACGGCTCCAGCAGCGCTAGGGTTAATGTTAGCTTCACATATCCCGATCCGATAGCCTAATACTGGGTAAGATTTAATGTTATTCTCATGATGGTTTGGGTGTCTGTTTGACTTAATTCCCTATTCCTACATCTAGTTTTGTGGGAGCCGATGAAGTGACGAAGCCTAGTGTTTGTCAAGCCGCGTCTTGCGGGTTTGTTCCCCGCTCTGGTATTCAGGTGTTACAAAAATGTTTAATCTCTGCTCACTCGTAAACATTTAGTATTGTGGGGAGCGCCAGCGACCGGCGGGTGGTATTAACGTCTGTACACTGATATCAACCTTAACTCGATGAGGCCTCCATTAACGTGATTGCCTAGTCATATTGACAGGGGAGAAACTAGGATATTTATCTGAAAACGCCATAAAGGATCGGGTGGCTTCGAACCCGCATACATGACTGACGAGGCAGTCAGGCGCTCTACCAATGCGTCATGTCCCCCTGTCATATGTAGAATGGTCGGCCATCTTGTATATATGTGTATGAATTAGGCTTCTAAGCAAAAACTGAAGCCACAAAATAGTTCATCGTGTTAAATGTAGTAGGCAAAGTGAAAAAGTTACATTTCCAGTGTGGATATTGGCGGCCATTTTAAATGTCGTGAATAACTAAAATAGCCTAAAGGTGACATCTCCACACTGTGGCATCGTTTCGGACAATAGTATTCCACCAACAAAATATACCACATTGATATTTCAAAAATCCGGTAAATTATCCATATCCATTGGGTATACAAAAAACATAAAATAAGCAAATCTTGGTGCCCTTTCATTGTACCATTTTTGTATTGGCTCACGGACTACTGTTATCATATGTATGATAACATTTGCCACCATACAAACTACAGCCCAGCGAATATGAGAGGTTGATGCAATATCATTTTAATGTTACGTCAGCGTCGTAGACGGTGAACCAGTATTAAACAGCAAAATTAAACTAGTATTGAGCCATACAATGTCGAGTATTATCTATGAACATATACCCACCATAGCGGTCGTCCATGTTAAAGGTCGCACTCTGCTACACTAGTGTTAATTTTAGTTTACATACCGCGTCTTCTGATCTCGCATGTTTTTCTCGTGCTACAGAGCCCGCATTCTCGTACAAGTTACGATAAATCGTAGGCTTCTGATTGGTCGAGATGGCCATCTCGACCAATCAGAAGCCTACGATTTATCGTAACTTGTACGAAAATACGGGCCCAGTGAGCATATACTAGTTAAAACATCAAATCAATATGAACGTATATGTGTATGAATGGATTTTAACATAACTTCTCGCAAATGGAAAAGTGAACTTTACTCCAGTAATATCACATCACAGTCCATGTTTTGTGATATGATTAATCAGTTCTCATTTCAACAGCTTAATACTGTACCCTCTAATGTCAAGGGAAACATGCTTGATCAGGTATTTACTAATGTATCAGAATAATTTTCGAGTATTGATGAATATCCTGCAGACATATCTAATTATCATAAATTGCTTTTTTTAGTATTTCATTGCCAAAATCTTTCGTCAGATAATTGTAATATTCGAGCGGTATTTAATTACAAAGATGCAGATTGGGATGATTTTAGACAGATTTTGAGGTAATCTATGTGAGATAATTCTTCATGATAGCGACATTGATCATGCTTAGGAAAACCTGTGTTATGGGCATTGTCAACGATTAAGTAATTAAGGTTACGATTGAAGATCAATCTGGTCCTCCCTGGATCGACAGTCAAGTTAACCCTTAAAGCGCTGAATTAATTTTGCATAAATTATGGAGACCAAAGGGTTTTAATCAATTCGAAATCATCATGAATGTCTTAGTCAGCTTTTTCCGATTCATTTGAATACCTATGTTATGGGTCTACGGCCATTAGAAATACATTTACTTTTACAGTGCGGGGATCGTCTTTAAAGGGCTAGACACCTGCACACAGCTTGACCCGGAGCCATACGGACAAACAAAAGTGGTGATTGGTCAACATTTAAAAAATATAGGAAAAAACTTAAGAACAACATTAAAGCTAAACACAAAGCCTTTATGGCAGGCATAAGTATATGCTAAAAGGGAGAATCCCGAGCGATATAGGAGGTATTTTAAATCTGAAAAAAAGCAAAAAAAATGTCCTCAAACTGTTAAATTAAACTATGCTACATGTTCTGACGACAAGGTCAAATGTAATATGTTTAATGCTCATTCTCATTCTTCGTTTAGTGTTTGTCATGGCACAGATGAAATTTTCCGCATAATCACAAACTTTCTGATGTAACTTTTTCTATTCAAGAAGTGTATACGTTGTTAAGCAGATTAGATGTTAACAGAGCGTAAGGTTCAGACAATTATCACTATTTTAAAGTAGTTTGCCACTCAATTATCTCTCTCATTAGCCATTTTGTTCACATTTAGTATGAGAATTGGCAACGTTCTAGTCAATGGAAGGCATATAACGCATTGCTGATTCATAAAAAAAAGATCAACGTGTTTTCAGGGATGTAAAATGATGCTTTATTGCATCGTGAGGCCTTAAAGGATTAAATCAGATCTTCTCAATTCGGATTTCACAAACAAACCGAGAAAAATCTATCCGCACTTTGTCAACAGTATGATTTTGTCCTATTTTAGAAAAATAGGCTGCAGTAAGTACAAAGACTCAGAAAATCTCAGAAAACCACATTTTTCAGTGCTGCTCTTGTGTAATAGAATGATGACAAATATAATTTGCAGATGTTATATCAGAAAATTCGGACAATCCTCGTCGCCTTAAAATTGCCTCGTCGTAAAATCACTTTTCGTGGAACGGTTAACCTCAAAATCTTTGACTTTGGGTTAAAAGCATGAAACTTGGCATACATAAAGAGTGATCTGTACAGAGCAACTTTAGCTATAGAGCACCTCCATTAGTTCTCTCAAGCGACCACAGGGTGAATTTGTATTCTGTGTTCAAATCGAGGATTGAATTTGGCTTTTTTCAGAATTATAAACAAGTAGACGTTTTGCTGAGTATCTTTCCTACCCTCAGATGACTGGTTGACCATATAATTACTTGATAACTGTTTGAATGAATTTTTCCCGGTTGTTCATTCAGTTTCATAGTCAAGATGTCTATCTCTCTTACAGACTAAACTTCTCAATACTGATAGAATGGATGCCTCGCCACCTTGGCACAAGGGGCTTAGTAGGGGAGACCTGGGCACTATGGACATAGGGGCACCGTGAACATCTGTCTTTGTGGCAAAGTGCATTGTCCACTTTTGACAACGAAGCCCTCTAGAGAATGCTTTTGAACTGCTCTTTTCCAGTAGAAAAATTGGTGGTGATACATCAAGGCATGTGTAAGCTATTGCAAAATATGTGTTTTTGTTGGTTAAAAGTAATTTTTTGAGATGCACTGATTTTGTTAATACATTAAACACTCATTGGAACTAAGTTAAAACAAGAATCACATAGTACCTAGTGAGTATTATGCTTTTTCAAGAACCATGGGTGATAATGGAATATTCCACCTTAAGCTAGTTAAATTGCGCTATTCCTAAAATGAAGATTTCCACAATTAAATATAATTTTTCATTTCACTATTAAAAATGTGTTGATTGACACAGGAAGTCTCTCCAACATGCACTGTAGACCACCCCCATGTCCATCGTGCCCCCGAGCTCTGGGCACCATGGACATTTGATTTTTTTAAAATTGATTTTTAAGTAACATCCAACATGAATGCAGGTATTGTATTCCAGTCAAATATTAGTATAGTCAGGCGCTACCTATTGGTCGATAATACGTTAATGAGCTACACAAAGATTTGAAGCAAATCCAAAAGGAAAAATAGGTGTCCATGGTCCCCCGGTCTACCCTACTTACCTCGCCACAACTTCGCCACACCTGTCATATCCGAATTTATCAGCCTCATCAGATAAATTCACTGATTAATATCTACCTACAACCTGTTAACTTGAAATACAAATCTAAAGAGATATAATCAGATTTTGATCTTGACATGAATATGTGGAATCACTGCAATGCCTCATCCCCTGGTTCCCCTTGAGCAAGCGAATTAATTATGCAAGTAATAATGGTTATCAGTACATAACATCATGTCGTTGCCATGCATGATTCACTGTATAAAGAGTTTTGTGAAGGATAATGTGTAGCCCACAAGACACATCACCCCCTTGACCAGGCACATGAACAGTTCTGATTTAGATAAAAGTGATGGAAGTGCCGTTGGTTTGAGACCCAGCATCTTTAAAACGCTGGGTTATCGCAGAACCTGAGATTTTAATATTGCACGATAGTAGGATTTGAAACTGATGACCGAACATCACCCCATCTCAAGCATCATGAACACAAACCGTTCTAAATTTCCAAATCAAGCACTGCATATTCCATCAGTGCAAAAAAAACAGAAATCAGATCCTAAATTAACGTCTTTGTGTGATAGGAGATCAAATTAAAAAGCTTATTTTAAGCTTATTTTGAGCTCATAGTCAAAATCAAGTCATCTGGATCCTATTCTCACAAATGTGTTTAAAAAATGTCTGGACACTGACATAATCAACATTTCAATGGAAACTAGTAAATTTCCGCAAAATTTCAAAGAAGATCATGTAAAACCACTACTTAAAAAACATCTCTTCCTAAATCAAACTGAGAAATTACATGAATTTCCAAAATCTTACAAAAGGTAGTAGCTGCTACCTCATATAAAACATAACGATCTATCTAATTTATTACAATCATCCTTACGGAAACATCATTCTACAGAATCGGTGAAATCTGCTGAAAGTACATAACGAAATCATTATCAGTATGGACAAGGGTGACGTTACAGCTCTAACACTGCTTGACTTGTCGGCTGCTTTCGACACTATTGACCATGCTGCATTCACAAATAAACTCTCAGATAGGTATGGAATATTTAGGGCAGGCTCAATTTTGGTTTCCTTCTTATTTGAAAAATAGGCACCTATCCACCAGATAAATTCAGACTCATATGAAGTTCCACAGAGCTCTGTGCTGAGACCAGTGCTTACACACTCACGCTAAGAAGTGTGTCGGTGTGTTTACTTGGATGACAGGGTCTAAGCTGAAGCCTAATCCTGACAAGACAGAATTTCTTCTCATTGGGTCCAAACTTCAGTGAGAAAAATTAATAAATAATTTCCCATGCCTAATTGTAGGTCAAGACACAAATCCATCTGTATCAGCCAAAAACCGTGGTGTAATCTGTAGCCTGAATTTCCAAAAACTCATCCCAAACATTGTATTTCTACTAAATTCCTCCATGATTTTACCGCCGAAAATGTGATTTTTCAACAAGGAAAGAACAAGTGTAATGGGTCTTTTTAATGTGATGTCGCCGGAGTGCAATAATGTATGGTATTGTATTAATAATTTAATGTCATATTCAAGGTGAAAAGTTCAATTTCAAGCTCGAAAATGCAAAAAAATAATTTTCTGCAAATACAATTAAGTAAAAGTATAGTACATCTTGTTGATGTGTTTTTGACTAGATAATCCATTTCTAGTATTAATGTCAAGGTCAAAAGATTTATTTCAAAGCCAAAATGCGAAAATATAATTAGTGTAAACATATTTTTATTGACACTTGAAGCAATACAAAAAGTAATTCGAGGCATCTCTTGCGATGGAAAAAATAAAAGATTATGTTCGTCGGACATATTCAACAAAGTGGTGCGTGTGATATACTTGACAAAGTCATATTACTTAAAATCATGAATATATACAGATTCCAGAATTGAGACAGATCATAACATATTTTCTAAAATATTAAAACGGTTGGTGGCGATTACATATTCTTGAGTAGTCTGGTTATTTAACATGTTGCTTTCTCCATTGTCGATACCATGCAAAAGCACATGAACAGTAAAGTCAAAATTGTGCTGAAGAAATACTTCATATAATAAGATATCATATACAAGATATTCATGGGAACAATATATAGGGGGTAATCAAGGAAAAAGTGGTAAGTTGTCTCTGGGAGACCACAGTCACAGCTATGATGTTCATATCAAATAAATGTTGGCGCATCTCATCCGTAAACGTGCCATAATGATTTCAAGATAATAATAGCGATTGCATTGTTTGTGTTTTGTTAGTTGGGTTTTTAAAGGCTGTTTTTTCACTATTTTTTATATTTCCGTCCTGTTGGTTCCAAAATAAAGTCATAAAAGAAAAGAATAATTTTATGTATGTTTCCGTCCTGAATGTGCTCGGTTTCTCAAGGGATAACGGGCCCGAACCCTTTATTCTACCGTTTCTGCAATATGGGAAAAAGATAAGACTGTGCTCTATGATGTATTACATCCAAATATAAAACAATTTGTCTTGTCTAATTTACTCTTTGCCACGATAGCTCTTTGTAAATCACGTCGGATGAGGTGCAGCAAATAGCAAAACTCACAACATCCCAGACTCTATTCTGTGAAACGCAGTGACGTCACTCGGTGAAAACAAGGTTATATAACAGGCCCTCCCCCCATACTTCATTCTGTGAAACGCAGTGACGTCACTCGGTGAAAACAAGGTTATATAAGACCCCCTCCCCCATACTTCATCGTATTAGCCAGCTCGGTGAAAACAAAGGAGGGCAAGGTCATTGAATTTCACAGAATACTGTATACTATCAAAAATGTTTGCGTATACAAGAATACTGCGAGCACAAGAAATGTACATGGTTTCTCTTGATTTCTTGCTTAATTTTCCTGACATGATGTTCAAAATATCTAAACGTTGACTTAATGCTATCTAACATGTATGTAGTATAGGACTATTCATCATTGCTAAAAAGGAGCTTATCGTCTGCGATGCCTTGGTATCTTACAAGCATTGATTTTGTCTTTTCTTCACTAAAACTTATCAACCATCTGTGTGCCCACATTTTCATTGTCCCAAAGTCCATGTTTAAGATACGTATGTTGCTTTCGTCACTATAAGAACAAATATACATTAAATTATCATCTGATATTTCTGAATAAGCAGTGTTGTTCAACACATAAAATGCAAATACTAAGAATGAAAAGAATTCACAGCTAGCATGGAAAAAGAATGAAAAGAGTTCAATATCATTATTATTATTCAATAATAATAATAATAATAATAATAATAATAATAATAATAATAGTAATAATAATAATAATAATAATAATAATAATAATAATAATAATAATAATAATAATAATAATAATAATAATAATAATAATAATAATAATAATAATAATAATAATAATAATAATAATAATAATAATAATAATAATAATAATAATAATAATAATAATAATAATAATAATAATAATAATAATAATAATAATAATAATAATAATAATAATGGCTAAAGACGTGATTATCACTTCATTTGTTAAGATAAGATAAATATTATATACAATATAAAAATATTTAATATATTTCTCAAAGCTGTTTTATGGTTGATATTGGTGTGATGCGACAGCGAAAGGCGAAAATCTCCTGAAAATTTGAAATCGTGAGTTTTTCCCTGTGTAATCAGAACACCTTATAAGATTAAATGTCCCGAAATTTAGATAACGTCTTCTCGCCTCATTTTTGAATTGAATAACTTGGCGATCCTCTATGTACATGGTGGCCGTGTTATATGTAGTGATTCTGAAGTTTTCTCCGGACCTCCACGGTATGTTAGGGTTCCTGTCTCCATATGTAGATCTTGGAGAGGTCACGGTTTGAACTGCATCCCGGTTAAAGAGTGACCAGAACCCCGGGTCATGACAACTCACGTAGTAGTACTTATCAGTGATGGAAGAAGACATCAGGGCTATGGTGTCACCGGACTGGATTCGATCTCCATGTGCTCTGTTCTCAGCATATATATAGAACACTTCTCCTCCACAGTCTAAATCATCGAGCGTGTCGGACTGACTGATGAAAGGTCGATCTCTCCCAGGACATCCTCTCGACACACAGTATGTCTCAGGCACCAAATAGCTGAACCATACATCGTCCTCGTGGCCCCGTAAAGACACCTGATCACCACTGTGCAGCATGTAGGAGCGCTCATCAACAGCATCAGTACGATTCCTGGCAATATCCAGCAAATTCTGGACAGGGTAGATATCAAACAGCTGTTGTCTCGTCGGAAGAGTATCTGTTAAAAGAATATACATAGTATAATGATATTTTCCATATAAAGCGGTATTTTGTTAAATCTTAGCCCTTTCAGAATCTGTAGAGGTTAGATTCTGACATCTAAAGACGATCCCCGCACTGAAAGAATTAAAATCTTTATAATGGCCATAGGCCCATAACATAGGTATTCATATGAAGCGGAAGGAGCTAACTAAGACTTTGATGATGAGTTCAAATTAAAAAAGCCCTTTGGTCTTCATGGAGGAAACACAATCAGCGTTTTAAGGGGTTTGACAAAATTATCTACGGCGTGAACAGATATCAAGAAAACAATTGTGTGACAATAAATGCAAATTATAGAGACTGGGTAGTTCGAGAGTTCTAATGCATTTTTAACACACTAATCTCACTACATTATTTTATTCAGAAATAAATTGTCATCTTTCCCAGGCATGGTTTAGCACGGGAGAGGTAAGACAACTTTGAAATAATGATCATGTAAGTTGACTGTTGAATTATGCTATGGTAGCATATTGTTTGATCACCTGCTCACAGCATGTACGTAGGCAGGTCAGAGGTCTCTGCTGCCTGGCAGGGGTCAGAGGGGGAAATATCTAATCAGGTCGAAAGTCACTGTTGTCTGACAGGGGTCAGAAGGCGAGAATATCTAATCAGGTCACTTGTTGTTGCTCTAATGTCTCATTTGATAGTAACACGTACACAACATTTAGTACATAGAACTAAGATCAAACATGGTGGGCTATGTTTCAGAATAATTGTTGCAACGATTTAAAAATAAGAATGAGGTGGGCTAGGTTTCAATATATATATTACAATTTTTTTTAATACAGCAAGAAAGGAACCACTTCAATTACCTAATCCACTATAGCTTACCCTGGCCTCACCCACTATAGCTTACCCTGGCCGCACCCACTATAGCTTACCCTGGCCTCACCCACTATAGCTTACCCTGGCCTCACCCACTATAGCTTACCCTGGCCTCACCCACTATAGCTTACCCTGGCCTCGCCCACTATAGCTTACCCTGGCCTCACCAACTATAGCTTACCCTGGCCTCACCCACTATAGCTTACCCTGGCCTCGCCCACTATAGCTTACCCTGGCCTCACCCACTATAGCTTACCTTGGCCTCACACACTATAGCTTACCCTGGCCTCACCCACTATAGCTTACCCTGGCCTCACCCACTATAGCTTACCTTGGCCTCACCCACTATAGCTTACCTTGGCCTCACCCACTATAGCTTACCCTGGCCTCACCCACTATAGCTTACCCTGGCCTCACCCACTATAGCTTACCCTGGCCTCACCCACTATAGCTTACCCTGGCCTCACCCACTATAGCTTACCCTGGCCTCACCCACTATAGCTTACCCTGGCCTCACCCACTATAGCTTACCCTGGCCTCACCCACTATAGCTTACCCCGGCCTCACACACTATAGCTTACCCTGGCCTCACCCACTATAGCTTACCCTGGCCGCATCCACCACAGCTTACCCTGGCCTCACCCACTATAGCTTACCCTGGCCTCACCCACTATAGCTTACCCTGGCCTCACCCACTATAGCTTACCCTGGCCTCACCCACTACAGCTTACCCTGGCCTCATCCACCACAGCTTACCCTGGCCTCACCCACTATAGCTTACCCTGGCCTCGCCCACTATAGCTTACCCTGGCCTCACCCACTATAGCTTACCCTGGCCTCACCCACTATAGCTTACCCTGGCCTCACCCACTATAGCTTACCCTGGCCTCACCCACTATAGCTTACCCTGGCCTCACCCACTATAGCTTACCCTGGCCTCACCCACTATAGCTTACCCTGGCCTCACCCACTATAGCTTACCCTGGCCTCACCCACTACAGCTTACCCTGGCCTCATCCACTATAGCTTACCCTGGCCTCATCCACCACAGCTTACCCTGGCCTCACCCACTATAGCTTACCCTGGCCTCACCCACTACAGCTTACCCTGGCCTCACCCACTATAGCTTACCCTGGCCTCATCCACCACAGCTTACCCTGGCCTCACCCACTATAGCTTACCCTGGCCTCACCCACTATAGCTTACCTTGGCCTCACCCACTATAGCTTACCCTGGCCGCATCCACTATAGCTTACCCTGGCCGCATCCACCACAGCTTACCCTGGCCTCACCCACTATAGCTTACCCTGGCCTCACCCACTATAGCTTACCCTGGCCTCACCCACTACAGCTTACCCTGGCCTCACCCACTATAGCTTACCCTGGCCGCATCCACTATAGCTTACCCTGGCCGCATCCACCACAGCTTACCCTGGCCTCACCCACTATAGCTTACCCTGGCCTCACCCACTATAGCTTACCCCGGCCTCACACACTATAGCTTACCCTGGCCTCACACACTATAGCTTACCCTGGCCTCACCCACTATAGCTTACCCTGGCCTCACCCACTATAGCTTACCCTGGCCTCATCCACTATAGCTTACCCTGGCCTCACCCACTATAGCTTACCCTGGCCTCACACACTATAGCTTACCCTGGCCTCACACACTATAGCTTGCCCTGGCCTCATCCACTACAGCTCACCCTGGCCTCACCCACTATAGCTTACCCTGGCCTCACACACTATAGCTTACCCTGGCCTCACCCACTATAGCTTACCCTGGCCGCACCCACTATAGCTTACCCTGGCCTCGCCCACTATAGCTTACCTTGGCCTCACCAACTATAGCTTACCCTGGCCTCACCCACTATAGCTTACCCTGGCCTCACCAACTATAGCTTACCCTGGCCTCACCCACTATAGCTTACCCTGGCCTCACCCACTATAGCTTACCCTGGCCGCACCCACTATAGCTTACCCTGGCCTCACCCACTATAGCTTACCCTGGCCTCGCCCACTATAGCTTACCCCGGCCTCACCCACTATAGCTTACCCTGGCCTCACCCACTATAGCTTACCCCGGCCTCACCCACTATAGCTTACCCTGGCCTCACCCACTATAGCTTACCCTGGCCTCACCCACTATAGCTTACCCTGGCCGCACCCACTATAGCTTACCCTGGCCTCACCCACTATAGCTTACCCTGGCCTCGCCCACTATAGCTTACCCCGGCCTCACCCACTATAGCTTACCCTGGCCTCACCCACTATAGCTTACCCCGGCCTCACCCACTATAGCTTACCCTGGCCTCACCCACTATAGCTTACCCTGGCCTCACCCACTATAGCTTGCCCTGGCCTCACCCACTATAGCTTACCCTGGCCTCACCCACTATAGCTTACCCTGGCCTCACCCACTATAGCTTACCCCGGCCTCACACACTATAGCTTACCCTGGCCTCATCCACTATAGCTTACCCTGGCCGCACCCACTATAGCTTACCCTGGCCTCACCCACTATAGCTCACCCTGGCCTCACCCACTATAGCTTACCCTGGCCTCACCCACTATAGCTTACCCTGGCCTCATCCACTATAGCTTACCCTGGCCTCACCCACTATAGCTTACCCTGGCCTCATCCACTACAGCTCACCCTGGCCTCACCCACTATAGCTTACCCTGGCCTCACCCACTATAGCTTACCCTGGCCTCACCCACTACAGCTTACCCTGGCCTCACCCACTATAGCTTACCCTGGCCTCGCCCACTATAGCTTACCTTGGCCTCACCCACTATAGCTTACCCTGGCCTCACCCACTATAGCTTACCCTGGCCTCACCCACTATAGCTTACCCTGGCCTCACCCACTATAGCTTACCCTGGCCTCACCCACTATAGCTTACCCTGGCCTCACCCACTATAGCTTACCCTGGCCTCGCCCACTATAGCTTACCCTGGCCTCACCCACTATAGCTTACCCTGGCCTCATCCACTATAGCTTACCCTGGCCTCACACACTATAGCTTACCCTGGCCTCACCCACTATAGCTTACCCTGGCCTCACACACTATAGCTTACCCTGGCCTCACCCACTATAGCTTACCCTGGCCTCATCCACTACAGCTCACCCTGGCCTCACCCACTATAGCTTACCCCGGCCTCACACACTATAGCTTACCCTGGCCTCACCCACTATAGCTTGCCCTGGCCTCACCCACTATAGCTTACCCTGGCCTCACCCACTATAGCTTACCCTGGCCTCACCCACTATAGCTTACCCCGGCCTCACACACTATAGCTTACCCTGGCCTCATCCACTATAGCTTACCCTGGCCGCACCCACTATAGCTTACCCTGGCCTCACCCACTATAGCTTACCTTGGCCTCACCCACTATAGCTTACCTTGGCCTCACCCATTATAGCTTACCTTGGCCGTCATATATCAGTCGTTTTCCGATGAGAAACATCAGATAATTGTAGTGATTTTCAGCGGATGATAACAGCTGATCTCTATAAGTAGCTTGGAGGACTGGTGTATCTCGTTTGGCAATAATCAGCATGGACAGAATGTAAACATCGAGAGCGGCATAGTCATGATAATAAGCAAGGCTACTCACATAATGGTTTGTCAATTTAAATACGTTTTGTTTCAGATCAACATCGCTTTGTAAAATAACCAATTGATCAATCAGTTCATCATATTCTCTGATGTTGTTGTCGTTCACCACTAGGTTTTCTAGATCTCCTTTAATCAACTTTTCATGTAGCCGGTCATAAGATATTGCCCTAATGTTTAAATTTCGAGCAAACCTGAAGAAGGTCCCATCTTCCCAGTTCTCCAGCTGTCTCTTCATAGTTTGCACTTTATCAGCAGCTATCTCGTTCCTGATGTCATGGAGAACTTGTTGTCTGATCTGTTCATATGTGTCTTCTTTATGACTCAGCATATTTATCATCTGAGAAATGCCAACAACCACAACAGTAGTGGCAGCACTCACTCCAGTAGCGATGCCAGGCCCAAGAGGCGCTGTCAATCCAACTCGGACCAGCGTAGGAAGTAACTTTAGACCTGCTTGTACAGGAGACTGCCAATTGACATATCTCTTTGCTCTTTTCTTCCCGCCACCATCTCGGTTATATATATACATACTGTATCCACTCTGTGATACAATGTCAACGCTGTAGATTGGTGTGTTGTTGTAGATCTTACTGCCACACGATTTAATACAGCATTTATTATGAGTTGAATCGAACGTGAACATATTTCCAGCCATTTCATACGCCTTGATTTCGCAGGCATCCAGTGATAGTTCATTAATACACGTGACATCGATACACTCATCATGACGCTCAGGTTTTATTGGGATGTATAACTGGGAACCACCAACCTTCCCGGATACATCTTCGCTGACAACCATTATAGGTAGATAATTGACGCTGACTGTGACAATCAAAGCCAACAGGCATCTCCTACTTGGAGTCATCATCCTCATAGCAGTAGTCCTACAACACACATTCATCATCATCATTTACCCTGCACCTAAAATGAAATCCAAATGAATCTGTATATTTCGTGGCAGTACGCACACGGGGGCGGGGGGTTGGCAAGCTCAGCGCAGCTTTTTAAGATTGCAACAGTCTAGCTTTGAATGATGCTATGTAGACTAGACGAATTTTTAAGAAATGTGAATCCCAGAGGCATTTTTTAGTAAAAGTTGGGAACCTGACTTTTTAACATAATTAAGGTTTGCTGAACACGATTAGCCTGGTTCCCAAGAAAAATTTAGATCTTCGATTATCTAATTAGCATAACAAAATGGCTACCAATCGCCATTTTGAGAAAAAACTTTAAATTTGAGAACTCTGGAACCAAACAAACTATATTGATGCATAACATATCTAGTCTTACTATTTGTGTTATGACAAATTCAATAAAATTGTTATTTTTTTCATTTGGGATCATCTAGACCTCTAAATCCAATTTGACCGCCATCGCAATTTAAAAAAATTAAATACGATACCTTTGGAACTAAAGCAAGATATACAAGATGCATATATAATATACAAAATTCCACTAGTTTTTGCGTAGCAAAACCAATGAATTTTTTTTTAGATCTTGGAACATCTTGACATCTAAATCCAAGATGGCCGCCCATTTTTATTTTGAAAACCCCCCACTAAAATAGGATAATTTTGGAACTATGATGATGCATAATATATCAAATTCTACTATTTTTGGGATGACAAATCCAACGAAATGGCTATTGTTTTAGATTTGGGAATATTCAGACCTCTAAGATGAAATACGATAATGTAATATATAAAATTCCATTAATTTTGGCATCCAAGGGAAGCTGCAGCCTCCACGTGTCTGGCTATAATCTTCGGGCGGATTGCCAGCGGGCTTCCCTGATTCTTCCACTCAACAGCTATTGGTACTCTATCTATGGTACTCTATTGGGACTATCCGAACAGAGGATACCGGAGGTTAGGGAAACCCAACCATCTAGTTATATATGTGGGTAAATCCTCTGAAATCATTATCAATGTTATCGGCCCTCTCAACAGTCCATCATACTCTATCACCCCATCCTCACGTCATCAGCTTTACATCAGGCACCTCACCAATGGACAGTACTGATTTATGATATTACAATGCCACTTAAATGTGCCATTACCGCCGAAAAGAGTCGTCCACTGTGTACGAAGAGTGTGATATATCTGCATCCAGAAAGCACCAGGCTTATTACAGAGATAGAGGCAACTGTGGTACAATTAAAACTAAAAACATACAGAGAGTGGTCTGTAGATTTAAGCAATATTCTACTCCTACTACTACTGTTATTTTTAGCGAGACAAAACAATGACATGGTTATATGTTAGACTTGACAATATTTAAGCTGAATATAAGAGGGCTCTCATCACATCATATCGTCCCCTTGGATATGAAAGGGTGGATCTGCCACTTTGTAAAGTGGCAGATACACCCTTTCATATTCAAGGGGACGATATGTTGAAAAACACAAAATACACTGAAGGGGCTCTCACACATAGCCGAGTTGGGAGCCGAGCAAGGCCGAGCTTAATTTTTGCCGAGTGAACCACGCTCTGGCCCAAAATGATGATGTGTAAGAGTGATGTACGGGTTGTACGAGTTAATCACGAGTGACATGCGAGTTATATCCTAGCTCAACTTGGGTGTTTCAAGAGTCATCTAAGAGTCATCTAAGAACTCTAAAAGTACTATAAGAGTACCCTACGTGCTGTACGAGTGTAGGCCTACTGCAAGCCGCAGGAGTTTTCTATGAGTGACATACGAGTGATAAACGAGTTCTACTCGTACATTACTAGTGCACATCCTACATCTCGAACAACTATCGTACTTACATTTTATTCAAGAGCACAAAAGGAATGCTCTACGTGCTGTAAGAGTGAGCTAAGAGCTCTTAGAGCGATCTACGAGTGCTCTACGAGCTGTACGAGTGCATTACGAGTGAAATGAAATGAATGAGCTCTTGAACAATACATTTCCAATCACCGAGCATGTCGATTTTCTCGAAGAGCAAAGAACGTGTTCTAAGAATAAAGAACGAGCTGTAAGAGTTGTTTACGATTTGAGCACGAGTTCAGCTTGGCCAGGCTCGTGGTCCAACTCGGCTATGTGTGAGAGCCCCTTTACTCATAAACTAAACAAACTAAAAAGCTAAATGTTGTATTCAAACCTTTCAGAATAAAAAGTCTGTAGAATAGCTACTTTTAGAGTAAAGACCATCTTGGCCTCTAAATCTAAGACACGATTATTCAACCCATTATAATTAGGTTGAGATAATAAGGGTCGCCTCTCTGGTGTCCCTTAACGCCGCTCCGTCGCCCTTTAACGAGTAGTCAACAGCGGGCACATCTGTACCCATAAAGCAATATGCACACTGATTACAGAGATAGAGATAACTGGGATACAACTAAACCAGAAGCATACATAAAGTGGTCCATAGCATTAACGCCTCCCCCTCCCGTTCAAAGGCCTGCAGTGTACAGTGCAGTGCTATGGTACTGTGCACTATAAAGAACCCTTCAAGTCATTCGATAAGAGTAGGGCATAGTCCTGACCTCGAGCTTCTATCTGTCACGATATGTCCATGATTGTGTAGAAAGCAACGTAAAGTCATATTCACTCACTCACTAACGCCTCGACTATGCCCATTACTGTATGTTTGTCTCCCTTTAATGCCCCCCCCCCCCCGTTGCTCTTCAACAGATCCCCGTTCTATTTAACATTTCTCCACTGCCCTTTAACGCATCTTCGCCATCGCCATTTGACACACCCCATCACCCTTTAACGCTTCTCCGTCGCACTTTATATTGAAAGGCGACAGGGGGCGTTAAAATGTAAATAAATACTTACAAAGAGGTGTTAAAAATTACAGAAAAACAGGGGAATAATAAAGAGTGACTGAAATACTTTCGGTGACTTTTGCGTTAATATATAGGAGTTTCTAAAGAGAGAATGCTTAAAGCTGATGGAGAGCCATTGATGGGTGACGGGGAAATGATAAAAAACTATGGAGCCTACAGACAGGCGCTAAAAGGTGACGGAGAAGCGTGAATTACGATGGAGAGTCGTTATGTGGCACAGAAAACTGTTGAAAAGCGACAGAAAAGAGTTTAAATCAACAAATATATCATAAAGGGAGACAGTAAGGCACTAAATGGCAACGTATAAGCATTAAAGAGCGACAGAGAAACGTGAAATGGCGATGAAGGGGCGTTAAAATGCAATGGAGGGTGGTTAAATAGCAAACACAACATGCTAACCCGATGTTGGGTTAACTCATTCAATACGGCACTCTCAGTACATACATGTTTCTGTGGACGGGACATTTTTAAAAATGTACTTTTTATGACGTCATATAACTCGAGTTATCTCCGGCTCCGTCTTGTACCATCGAAGTAGGTTGCCCCAGATATCTCGAGTTAATGTTGGGCCAGCGTCGAAGACGATGACCCGGCATTTAGCCAAAATCGGGTCAATATCGTGTGCCTGCTGGGTATGCTTTGCTAGGCACAGAGAACTGTTGAGAAGCATTGGAGAGGTATGGGGTGGCGTTCAATGGGCGACGGAGAGACGTTAGATGGCAGCGAGAGATGTTAAAGAGTGACAAAGGAACATTTAAAAATACAGGGAACTGCTGAAGGGTGACGAAAGGGTGTTAAAAGACGAGGAAGAGGCGCTAAAGGGCAAAAGGTGTTAATGAACGACGGCTCGACGTTAACAGTTGAAAAAGAGGTTTTAAATTGTACAGGCAAACTGATCAAGGGTGACAGCTATGAGGCGTTAAAGGGGGTCAGGGAGGGGTTTTCACCCAAAATCCACCACTATATATGATGGTGGAGTTTGTCCAAGCTACGTATATTTCACATTTAAATTTTATATAATTTATTTCCCTTAATTAACCTAATTTATTTCCACTGAATACGGACAACAAATCTTCTTCGTAAAAGCAGGATACAAGAGGCTGTGATGATTTTTTTATTTGTTATTTTATATTATCTGTGATTTGTATCTGCTCCCAGTGAAAAATGATAGATGAACATAATGTCAATGTAAGACAAAGCATGCATCATCTGTATGGATAAAATTTCAAAAAATTTCAATTTTGGCTATTTTATTAATGCCAATTAAATAACGTAAAAGTGGAATTGATGAAGGCTAATTCAAATTCACATACATTAATGGTGTTAAAAACTCACGTACTCAACACTTTTGATAGGCTTACCCAAAAACAGTGTCTATTTTACATGGTATGGTAATGTATTTCGACACAAAATTCCAGAAATCGTCAATTTCGCTTCCATTTTGAATATGCTAATTAGACAACATAAAACTAAAAAATTCTGGCTTGGGAACCGGGCTAATCGTGTTCGGAACACTTTATTTATGCTTAAAAATCAAGCTCTCAACTTTTACTAGAAATGCTCATAGGATTTCATAGGAACTGCTTTTGCAAAAATTCTCTATAACAGTGATATGAGATCTGTATACACTTGATTATATATATTATCCCAGCAAAATGTTGTCCCTTGTCCTGCTGAATTGCTTTAATTGTATTTTTTGTCATTTGAAGCTGGAAATGCTAACGCAATTTCCAGCTTCAAATGACGAAAAATATGACTATTTATAAAAAATAAACATGTGTGAAAATTAACATTTTGATTAACTGAGCATCTATCGCAAACTATTTTAAGGATTTCAGTGTCAAATTATGAAAAAGTGAAACACTTTTTCCATTTTGGTAAATTGTCTTTTTGCTCAATGTTTGCCATTAAACCTGACATATTCAACACATATAGCTGTAGTGCCCTAACTGAAGTTATTAATTTTTTATACACGTTAGGTGACCTTCTACGATGTTGGTTCTAAATATAGATTTTTTTTAAATACGTCCATGTGGGTTTACTCTGGTTCCCTGAGCCACACTACGTGGCGCAGCCGAGCTTCATGTAGGCTCTGGTAGGCACAAGTGGTGAATTTTATTGACTAGTTGTTATGTTTAGATTAAAAAAGGTAATCCCCGAATTCAGCCATTTTTGAAAGGTCCCTTCCCCGGATGTAGTGCTGTTTACAGTATTTCCCCTCTGACACACTTCCTATGACTTGACCCAGAAAATGATTCATCTGGCCTAATTACCGCAGGCATGAAAGTCACGTGTCTACGGACATTGGTCTCTTCCCGGCCATAAATGAAATTGGCCGGGCTTGCAACGCAAATGTGGGGTTTGCTCGAACAAAGACAATGTGGCTAGTTCGACTGTTCAGATTAATCCCACCAATCATCTGGTACATCCAACACTGCTCAGACACACCCCATCCCCTGTTTGAACCAACCGCAAGGCTGGGGTTTGCTAGAGAAGTGAATAATCTTTTTGACTCCACTTTGTGTTCGATTTGAGAATAATGTATGATAAAAATAGCATCTATAGTTGAATATCAGCTTTCTAACTCACATGGAAATTCTAAATTTCTAAATTTTGCTCGAACAAGCCTCGGTCTCCCCTACATTGGCTCGTCATTCAATACATGTTTAGCGCAGCGCTGTTTTGGCAGACGCTGGATGACATAAATCGATTTATAGTTGGTCCAGCATCACAAACTTTGAACCAACGTTAAAGAAAATTAACATGTATTGGTAAACCAGTATCATTGAATTTTTTTTTCTAAAACCCCTAGTTGTAAGGAAAGTAAGTGTGTTTTCAGATACTTTAATGCATCGTGAGGACTTAAATAGTTAATTAAACTAGATTTAAACAATACTATTACCCTTACTTACACTTGGCGTGAGTCTGCTGAGACTGTTTCAAGCTGTCAGACGATCTGATCTGGTAGATCTGCTGTCAACTCACATACGTAGTCGGCCCCAAACAATCACGCAATGAAGAGTCCCGTGTAATGTCGCATTTATGCTCACGCCAACAACACGTGACTTGAGGGGCGGGGCATTGTATAAGCAGAGGGGTCGGTGGTTATATCAGAGATTCTTTATAAAGAATCTCTGGTTATATCTGCTGCTTTCATAAGCTGAGAATAAAGATGACGTCAAGCTAAAGTTCTGTTTTTTTGCTACTCTGAGCGGCGCTATTCGATACGCCGCGGTGGGTGCGCGTTGGTAGTTGGTAATTAAATTACGTTCATCTAAATTTTAAAAAGATATTGCTCATCAAATAATAATAATAATAATAATAAAATTCAGCATTTGTTAATGCACCAGGCAAAATGTGATAATTGTGACTAAAACTATGTGGTGGGCTCATCCCTTCATTTTTCAAGATTAATCTCATTGACCTTTTCAGCGCGGGGACTGTCTTCATACCTCAGAATCTGGGCCTATGGCAGAATCAGATTCCGACGCCTAATGTCGATCCCCGCACATATTTGATGTTTGTCCAATATTGATGTGATTATTGTCCGCATATTGATGTGTAAAGCTCGTCAAGAATGTTTGAAAACATCGCTTTCAATTATAATATAAGATCAAATATGTTTACATAATATCAATAATATTATGAAGTATGCAAACAATATTGTACAATTAATCATGTGATTTGTTGCACACTTTTGTATCAGTGATGTGATTCTCGGTGTATCATGGTAATATTGATGCTTCGTCCCTTCATTTGATTCGTGGTGCTATGCTGCAACACATCATCATACTCGGCTATACATACCTCATTATTATGTATAGCCCGTATTTTTTAAACCCATTTAAAGACCAGTTAGCTGTTTATATAATCACATGCCTATATCCCAGCAAGCACGAGACAGTGGGAAAGTTTTGTATCAAAGCCTCTGGTTAAAAACTGATCTATTGGCACCATCTTCCCAATAGCAAGGCTTGACACCGCGATGTCAAGCCTTGCTATCAGAAAGATGACTGGCTCTGGCTGATGTAATATCTATGAAACCATGGGTAGTTAGCCTATAAGGTGTTGTTTACTGACTGATATCAGTCATGTTATTTATTGATCACTAAGACCAGGGGACTTTTTCCTCGGCCAAAGATAAACATCACGCCACAGCAACATAATATTTGTAGAGAGGGTGAAGTGGCAGACCGACAGACACACAGACAGACAGACCGACCGACAGACAGACAGACAGACATTCGAGATACTTTTTTCTGTAATATTTGTCTCGTTGCACTGCCAGGAGCATTCTGTTATTCAGGTGATCGTACCGCTGCCCCACCTCTTGACAGAATGTACCAGCAGCGAAGTGGCGAATCCAGAATTTGACTTAGTTAGAAGTTAGACACCTAAGCCAGCCGAGCCAACATCGTCTATAATCTAAGTGCCAGGACACTTCAAATAATGCAATCTTGACTATATATTGTTTCAAATCTGGGCGTCTGTTTGTTTTCGGGACATTGAACGGGGGGGGGGGGACAAGCGACTCTATGCCACTGGCCAGCCGCGGTGGTCTATATATTTCACCACTAATATAATCTATGAAAAATTAGAAGGGTCTAGTTTTATGTAAAAAAAAAATGGAGATGTCTCTCCTCCAGCAGCATAGCCATAAAGGTTGATAGCTAATAGATGTAGTGTCAATGGTTTTTGTAATTAATGTTATTAAATGGCTCCTGTGGACAGTAGAGACTATGTATTAAGCCCAGCATCAAACCAGCACTGGTTCAACGCCTCGTGTTTGCTGGGCTGCGTTTAATAGCAGCTGGTCTGGTAGTGCCTTCTAATGGCGGCGATTACAAGCCTACACCGACCCAATGTTTGCTAAATGTTGGGCCAGCGTCGCCGGTGCTGGACAGTATCCATTCAGCCCTACCCTGTACTTCATGCTGGTGGTTCCGGCACGATACTTTGAACCAAAGCTGGGTTAATGTTGGCCCGCTGTTTGTGACGCTGGCCCACATTCAGCATGGCGCCAAACATCACACGGTAACCCAATACTGGGCTAATTTTGGCTCAGAGTCGTAGACGGTGGGCCAACATTAGCCCAGCAATAGAAACCGCTGGACAGACAGACAACAGAACGCGACAGAAAGGACAGATTCACTGAGCAGACAGAGGTAAACCAACATGTCCCCACCTCTGTCTATAGAGGGGAGACATAAAGAGTGTTATTAAATGGTAGACTGTTGATATGTACATTCCTCCAGAATACATTTGTTCCTTCCCCGCTCACTCGTAGAGATTCAATATTGTGGAGAGTCTCTGTGACCGAGAAGTAGCGTGCTCGGCCTGAGACAGCCAGGGTACGAATTTCGAATCCTGTGTCTGGGGTCAGTGTCATTTCATTCACTCACCATCCTCAGGAGGTTATCATGCCTTAGATTAGCCTAAATGTAGATGTGAATAAAAGTAGTCTAAAGTCCCATCAATTTAATTTCATTTCTAGAATACATTTGCTGTAATAACAACTCATGTTTATTTTTATTTTTTTTTAGCGGGAACAAATACATTTCACATAGTTGTCATTTTTTTCTAGTTATACACTGTATAACTGATGTATTACTATGTATAATGTGACATGTATAAGCATTGATAATGTTTAAAGTATTTCCAAGATTTAAAATTATATAACCAATGTAGACCATTAGTACTTTACATTGCATAACTAATGTATTAATATGTTCATTCATTCATTCATTCATTCATTCATTCATTCATTCATTCATTCATTCATTCATTCATTCATTCAATTATTCATTCATTCATTCATTCATTCATTCATTCATTCATTTATTCATTCATTCATTCATGTATTCATTCATTCATTCATTCATTCATTTATTCATTCATTCATTCATTCATTTATTCATTCATTCATTCATTCATTTATTCATTTATTTATTCATTCATTCATTCATTCATTCATTCATTCATTCATTCATTCGTCCATTTATTAATTTATTCATTCATTCATGCGTTAGCATACCCTGATGACATCGTAAGTCTCTGACACAGAGACCTTTATTTTTAAATGTAATAAGTTTACGGCTGCTGAAAATGGTCAAGTTTGCGTAGGCACTTGAAATATTCGTTTCAATTTCATGGTGGTGTCCGAGTTTGTAAGTAGGCGGCGCGAGTGACGTATATCTACAGCTGGCTGTGGATATAAAATGACGGTCAGTGTTACCGGGCCTGCGGCGAAGTTAGACAGCCCGGTCATGCCGGATAGCGTTAGCGCAGCACAACAGCCCGTGAGTGTAAAAAAACTGCTGTTGCTTGTTATCAATGCTGTTTTTTCAGAAGTTCATTATGAAGAGGAAAGTGATAAATATTGAGCTGATTTGATAAAATATGCAATTATAGTATCTCAATTGAAAAATCAGAGGGCCTTTGTTGTCATGGATTATCCACGTATAATATCTCAATTCGAAAATCAGAGGGCCTTTCTTGTCATGGATTATCCACGTATTATATATCTATTGAAAACTCAGGGGCCTTTGTTGTCCTGAATTATCCACGTATAATATATCTATTGAAACTCAGAGGGCCTTTCTTGTCATGGATTATCCACGTATAATATCTCTATTAAAAACTGAGAGAGCATTTGTTGTCATGGATTATCCACGTATAGTATCTCTATTGAAAACTCAGAGGCCTTATTGTCATGGATTATCCACGTATAATATCTCTATTGAAAACTCAGAGGGCCTTTCTTGTCATGGATTATCCACGTATAGTATCTCTATTGAAAACTCAGAGAGCATTTGTTGTCATGGATTATCCACGTATAATATCTCAATTGAAAACTCAGAGGGCCTTTCTTGTCATGGATTATCCACGTATAATATCTATATTGAAAACTCAGAGGGCCTTTCTTGTCATGGATTATCCACGTATAATATCGCTATTGAAAACTCGGAGGGCCTTTGTTGTCATGGATTACCCACGTATAATATCTCAATTAAAAGCTCAGAGGGCCTTTGTTGTCATGGATTATAACATTATTCATTCTATGAATTGTATTCAAAATATGCCAGGGAGCCCAAAGGGTTGACCCTTGTGCTGCTAATGCTTCCTTCTATTTCTTGTTCATTTGAAGCTAGCATTGCTAACGCAATTTCCAACTTCAAAGCAAGAAAAATATATGTATTCATCAAACATAGACACATCAATAACTATGTTATTTGATTAATATAATAAGCATCTATCACAAAATATGTTATCAATTTAAGTGACATTCTTTTCCGTTTGAAACTTGCTTGAACCTGCGTGAATATACGACTCTAACAAGAGGAGTGTCTACATCAATGTCTGCTGTGATAACCTTTTACATGCTAAGTTATCTTATTCAGATTGTATACGACCCTAGCAAGAGGAGTGTTCCCATCCTGTTGGCATCAATGTCTGCTCTGTTAACCCTTTACCTGCTAATCTCATTTAGATTTTTACCCACTTGAAGTTGTCTCGTTACCGCGACCCTCAACCTTGAATGGGTGGAAATTATATTACTTTACCAAACATTATAAACAAACCTAAATTACTTATATTCCTTTACCAAACATTATAAACAAACCTAAATTACTTATATTCCTTTACCAAACATTATAAACAAACCTAAATTACTTATATTCCTTTACCAAACATTATAAAAAAACCTAAATTACTTATATTCCTTTACCAAACATTATAAACAAAACTAAATTACTTATATTCCTTTACCAAATATTAACAAATCTTGATGTTGAAGCACACATTTTGTTTCAAATAACATTGATTTAATCAGTCAATAAAACTTATTTAAAACCACTTTAGTCGTGATTAGCGCTCAAAGGGTTATATCCAGCATTGATTGGTCACAGACAGCCACCCATACTTATAAAAGCAAAGACAAAAGGCCATAGGGTCGCTAAAAATATATTATTTGCGTTTATCTGCCTGACATAGAGCTGAGAGGATATTTGTGACAAACTAAAAATAGAAGCCGGGTGAATAAATGAATGAATGAATGAATGACTGAATGACTGACTGACTGACTGACTGACTGACTGACTGACTGACTGACTGACTGACTGACTGACTGACTGACTGACTGACTGACTGACTGACTGACTGACTGAATGAATGAATGAATGAATGAATGAGTGAATGAGTGAATGAATGAATGAATGAATGAATGAATGAATGAATGAATGAATGAATGAATGAATGAATGGATTGATGGATGAATGATTGAATGAATGAATGAATGAATGAATGAATGAATGAATGAATTAATGAATGAATGAATGAATGAATGAATGAATGAATGAATGAATGAATGACACATAAAGGCTAAAGATGAAATGCCTCTGAAATTAATCAAATAGTTTGTGAAAAAGGTTTAGTTAATCGAACCATCAGACTCAGGCTCAGATTTATTTATTTGATCAAAAAATAACATTTACATATTTTGATTAATAGTATAGCAATGACCAGGAGTTCCCACTAAAACCGTAGGTCGCTATCGTGAAGGCGAACTTAGAAAGAAAATAATAATTGTATAATAAAAATAATAATAATAATAATAATAATAATAATAATAATAATAATAATAATAATAATAATAATAATAATAATAATAATAATAATAATAATAATAATAATAATAATAATAATAATAATAATAATAATAATAATAATAATAATAATAATAATAATAACAATAATAATAATAATAATAATAATAATAATAATAATAATAATAATAATAAAAGCAATATAGAATTATACATGCAAGTAAAAATTAGTGGAGACTCTTCTTGTTAAAGTAGGTTGAGTTCAAAAAAAAAACATATGCCAAGAGGGTACCCATATACATTTATACACATACTCAGCAAATGTGAGGCGTCGACACAACGTTGGCTAAATGTTGGGCCGACGTCGTAGACGATGGGCCAACACTGAGCCAGCCCTGGGCCAACGCACCGTGCCCACGGGATAAAAAACTATATAACTTTATACGTCATGTACACATACATAACAATCAGGGATATGACATTCTAAATTATAAAAAGTCAATAAAAATAATAAGTCAATTGACATACCTTCGATACTGTGGGTGGTCAATTTTTCTTTGATATTTATTGTACAGTTGTTTATGGTTTCCGGTATACAGAAAAGTAATGATTTTTTTGCAAAATCATGTTTAATGCGACATTTGTATAGATCTTGATTCCTGGTGTTATGTGTGTGATTATTTGCTTTAATAGAAAGATTTTAAAAGTACAGAGGAAAGGTATTTTTTAGATATTTGTGATAAAATTTCAGCTGTTTTATTTTGAGTATATCTTCAGTTTTTAAGAGGCGCAAGTTTTTCTAAAATTGGATCACAGTGTGCCAATATTTTGCTAAACGTTATGATTCGCAGACATTTTTTGGGGAGTTTTGTGATTCGAAATGGATAATATCCCCAAACTAGCAAAGAATAGTTTATATGTGGCAATAAAAGTGAATTTGTAGAGTAAAAATAGAATATCTATTGGTACAGTGCGTCTTAGTCTTGTCAATATCCCAATCACTCTTGATCTTTTTAATGATGTGTGATCTATATGGTTGTTCCAGTTTAAATGTTTATTGATTATTAATCCGAAAAAAATAAATTATTGACACAATCGATGTTGTTTCCATTTATAATTATTCCTGGTTCTCTAATTTTTTTGTGTCTGATGAGATGATATTCATTTTGATTTAGGTACATTTAGAGATAATGTATTAACTTTGAACCAGATAGATATTTTACATAATTCTCTGTTTATTAAATTATTATTTATGCCTTTTTTTGTTAATACAGTTGTATCATTGGCAAAGGGAATAAACTGGAACAATTTACTGTGGAGATCGTTCACATATATCAGAAACAATAATGGACCGAGTATTGAACCCTGTGGTACACCAGTAGAAATTTTGTGATGGTCTGAAATAACATTATTAAAGTTTACATATTGCGTTCTATTTTTCTAGGTAATTTGGATAGTCCGTGGTGTTTTAATTTATGTAGTAAAATATTGTGGCTCGGAGTGTCTAAAACTTTTGATAAGTCTAAGAATATGCCAGTAGGGGCATCACCATTATCCATAAAGGATAAACTTCTGTATACAAGTTCTAAATGGCCTTGGCATGTGGAATGGCCCTTACGGAAGCCATATTGACCTTTGAAGAACAGGTTTGAGTTTTCAAAATAAGCATATAATTGTTGGTAACTTTTTCAAATATCTTTGAAAGAGATGGGAGAATAAAAATAGGTCTGTAATTAGTCAATAGGGTGTGATCTCCTTTTTTTAAATAAAGGTATAACTTTTGCACTTTTGATTAATAATAATAGTTGATGGTTTAATTAAAATATAGACTATAGATTTCATAATAATGTTAGATATTCCATCTATTCCACAACTTTTCTTTTTGTCTAAACCATATTGTTACGTCAAATTTGAACTGAGCAAGCTGGGCGAAAGTAAGGTCTGGTTTAAACCCTCACTCAACAACCCGCTACCAGCGTGATCGGGGCGGGGGTTAGAGCTGCCTGCTTGGAAAGTCGGAGATTGCGGGTTTGAGCTCACTCTGGCATTCAAGTTTCAAAGAAACAAAATGTTTCTTCCCCTCTCATTCGTAAAGATTCAACATTGTGGGGAACCTCCGTGAACGAGAGGTAGCGTGCTGGCCTCAGACCGCCAGGGCTCGAATTTCGAATCCTGTTTCTGGAGGGCAGTGTCATCTCATTCATCTCACCGTCCTCAGAGGGTTATCCTGACCCAGTTTAGCCTATATGTGCACAAAGAAACATATGAAACATATGTAAGTATCTTAATGACCTATAGGGATTGAACGCGGGTCGTGGGCCTGATTGGAGTGACGTTTGTAATTGGCTTACATGCACATGCATAATCAAGAAGTTAGTGTTGCAAAGGCAAATACAACTATACTGCTCATTGATAAATTTTATATGACACTATCAAAACAATTTATAACATAGATATGGGAAATACTTCCCAAATATAATCTAATTTTGTTTATACTTCAAAATTTTACATTATGCCTACATTATTTGCAAATTTCACATTTTTTATATTTGATTAAACTTCTTTACTAAGAAAGGGGTAGCCCGAGAAAACCATATCATTCAAAATTTAGGTTTGCCAAAATCCAGATTGTAGAGCTTACTTTGATTAGGCACTTAAGTTGGAATTATTTATACACCTACACATCATGATACACATCCATTTTGACTCAATAATATAATGTGTGATACTACGAAAGCTATACACCACCATAGACAATTTATAAATATGTTTTGCTCAATGCATTATTGGGGAAAAAAAATAATAGTGACATTTTTTGCTTATTTTTGTTTGATTTTCTTTCGAACTATCTTGTTGCATCTAAATAACGTTTATTTTTAGTGACGCTAAATGAATGATGTGTAGTTTCGAGAATATGACCTAAATTTCCATGAGACCGGAAGTAAGAAATCCACCCGCATGACCGTCTGGTTTCCTACTCCACACCCTTGTTAAATACTGATGCGCTGCAATATAAAAAATATTTTTATCAACTAGAAGTTGGGGGTCGCGGTAGACAATAAACAAAGTGCTCGCCTGAAGATTCACTTTTTTGGATGAGTGCTACATTGTTTCATTTTCCCAAATGAACACCGTTTGCATATCATATCAGTACCAGGCCATATTGCCCTGCAGTTGTTGTTTGAACTGCAATGTATAACAGTTATGTCATGTATGACTTAATCGTTTGAGAAAATACAAACGTAGTTATATTTGTCGTGCTACATATATATGGGAAGCACATTATTCATTGAACAATGGGTGGCCGACATCCGGATAAACTTCGTTTACAGTGCTGTACTTTCCCATATCGCACTCAAATGAACTCCGCTTGCATATTGGAACACTTTCAACTTAATCAGGTGTTTCACCGTTTTAATCCATGGCATCGCAAACCATCACAAAAGCTTGTTTGTTTGTCAAAGCTCTCGTCAATTTTGGCTGCCGCTTATCTATCTGAAAAAGCTGGTTGATAATCCTTGTATGCCTCCCTTTGTAACATATATTTATAGATCACTAGTATATCATGGCACAAATTGTATCGTCCCGAATATCAGCCCGACCACAGGTGGCGCCATTCGCAATGAAGGTATGAAAGCGATATCACATATATTAATCAACACTTAAGCTTGCCCATTCATCTATAAACACCCGAGTTCATTATTTTTTACCACAATAATATGTTGAAAAAACATACATTAATGTCATTATCAACAATGTTTGGTCAAAGAGAAAGAACGAAATTCGATAGATTCGTAGATTCGAATGTACGAGGCGCACAGCGTCGAGTATATTCGGATTTACGAATCTATCGTAATTGAGTTCTTTCTTCGACTTAAAATACACAAATAGTTACATCTGTTCCAATATTTCATATATAAAATATCAATTTGATATTACAATTTGTATTGTCAGCATGGTTAACCAAGAAACATTAGCCATGTACTGTCATTGTAAAACCTGTATACTTGCCCCACCTGGCCAGTATAAAAAATAAGAGTAGATTCGTACATCCGAATCTACTGTTTTAACAATAGACTGACGTCACCGGTGTATTTTAAACATTAAGAAACGTTTTAATCACCTTAACTGACAGATGGATTCACCATTTTTCAGATTCACTTTGTGTTGTTGAGCTGTGACCTCAACTAATTCATCCGAAGAATAGAAAATTGTCTGTGCAAGCTATCGTGTCCATATCTTCATCTATACTCAATTACGGGCGCCACCGTGAAGGGCGCCACCTGTGGCCCGACCCAGCTATATCTCCAGAGGATCCTGATCCCGATACAACGTTAGCCACGACGTTGTCTGAGTGTTGGTATAATGTTGTGCCAGAGTCGAAGGCGTTGGGTCAAGATTATACCAACATCGGGTCAATTAATCGTGTTTGCTGGATAGACTGCACCAAGACGAGGAGGTCTACCATCCCAGCGAAACGTTGGTGCAGTGTTGGTTTAATGTCGGGTCAACGTATCTTGTTAGCTGATATGCATGGTATCAGAAATGGGAGATTTCCCAGCCAACACGAGACCTTTACACGATGTTGAGTTAATGTTGGCCACCGTCTTCGACGTTGGTCCAACATAAACCCAACATTCTGTAGAGGTCTCGTGGTGGCTAGGTTGCCACTTCGACCGCCTGATCGTTATATTCTGACCGATATCACTTTGTCGTCATTGACACCTGAACGCAAACGCAAAACAAACTCGATAGCATCACGTCCGATCACGAATAAAAGGTCTTATCTGGCACTAAGTTAAGTGACAGATACGTCCCTACACTTCTAGTGGGTTGTCTTTCCCATTTGCTGCGTATCGACATCTTGAATAAACGATGTGGCTCTCATAAATATATTTGCGTTGTGAATGCCTACAAAGCCAAAATGAGATATTTTTTATGAAAAAAGACTCTTTGTTATGTGTGTCTCCCCACAAATACACATGCACTGGGTTACACACTGTTTTGCAAAGCCAAAAGGCAGTATCTGTTACTTTAAAAGCTGTTACTGCTGTTTGCCATCCTTGCGTGTGACAACCCAGTAAACACACGACATTGAACCCAATGTTGGTTTAATGTTGAACCATCGTAAATACTAATGACCCTCAAAAAACCTTTTGCCTCACTTCGCTAGAAAAGGCATCATTAGCCCTTAACTCTTCCTTTACCGACTCTCCCTTGATAAAACTACTCACAGGAACCGACTTCTTTTTCAAGGAGGAACCCTGAGGTAGTCTCTTGGCACAATACAGGTTATAGCTATGCCCATGCGCACATCGCACAAATCAAAAATTCAAGAGAACAGCTCGTCCAGCCACGCATGTAATGAAAAATCCCAATTGCAATTAATGCATGTACACATGTGGATTTCGCATAAATGCGAATCTGGTAAAGGAAGGTAGTTTTCGCATAAATGCGAAATTGGTAAAGGAAGAGTTGAAGCGCTGAATTATTTTTGTATAAGCCTTGGAGACCAAAGGCTTTTTTTCAATTTGAAATCATCATAAATGTCTTTGTTATTTCTTTCTGATTCATTTGAATACCTATGTTATAGGTCTACGACCAATATAAATATTTTTACTCTTACAGTGCGGGGATCGACTTTAGTCGTCAGAATCTGACGTCTACAGACGTCAGATTCTGACGACTAAAGTCGGTCCCCCACCTCTTTCTGACGATTAAAGTCGGTCCCCCACCTCCTTAACCCCCACATCAACACTAAGCCTAGCTTGGGATTCAACTTTGTAGACGGACAAAATAAATTTTAAGAAAGTGAAATAAATATTTTGCTTGAGGCAGAGTGTGAAATAAATAACATATTGCAGACAGGAGGTGAAGTAAATAAATTGTGCAGTTAAAAAACTCTCCCCCCCCTACAGTTCAAAAAAGCCGGCCCCCTCCCCCCCCCCCCCCCCTAGTAATTGAATGCCCCCTATAAGTTAGGGGTTATTTATGTTTGTCTTTCTTGTGTGGTTCGCGGGATAATCTTGTTTTGCATGGATCTTCAGGGGTTTTACACTGCAGGCCAAAGGCAAATAGCAGTAACTGTTTACTTGAAAAATAGGCAGTTACTGCTGTTTGTCGTTAACATGTATTGACACAAGTGTAGGTCAATGGTCGTTGCCCTGCTGTGCCATATCCTGTAGATCTGGTAATTTTCGCGTGTTTAGATTTTCGCGGATTTGTGATTTTGGGACTTTTCGTGAAGTCTAGAATACGTGAATTATCAATTTCGATGATAGCAGCGTTATTATAACAAAAAAAAATTGCGAGATTCTTAAGTTCGAGAATTTGTCCTCGCGACGAAATTCAAACCTCGTGAATATTACCAGATTTACCGTAATGCCAAGTAAGTTACCAGATACTGCTGTTTGTCTATTCGCATCAGAATCAGGCTTTGTTTTCGTGACCAGCTTGGTCGATGGTGACAATGAGGGTTGTCATGACTGCGCCTAACACAGGAGGCTAATATGGAGAAGGTCACGGACAGTTAGGTAATCGATCTGGTCCGTGATGGTTAAGCAATCGAACAGGTCCGTGATGGCGATTCTCTGTATTTTCCTCCTGTGCATTACAAATTACCAACGTCTAAGATGATTGTTGAGGTTTACGCAGAAAAAAACTATGAAACGAGTGGAAGGTTTGATATTTTAAATGACTTATGTATACTCCGTGAATTTTTTCGCCACAGTGCTGTGGCAAAACAACATCATATCAAGATCTCCCAACTTATGCTGACATATATGTCACATAACCTATGTCTTTTTTCCACTCAATAACCACAGTAACCCCCATCAGCAGTTAATCTGGGTTCCAAACGAAATCATCAATAATAACGTTGAATCATGTAAATTTTTGACTTTCAATTTTTAAATAAATTCAACTTTGTCTTGCTTTAAAATGTTATATTAGTCGTTCGGGAAATGAAATTGTTTAAATATGTTCGGAACGGCATAGAATTGACAAAAATATGGGTTCAAGTCTCCTATTCTATCCATTAATTTAAATAACAACTAAATGACGGCGGCGATTGGCTGATCTCGTCATGTGACAGGCTGAACCACTCTTCCATTGGTCGGGGGTATATAATACAAGACTTGGACCAAAATATGTGAGAAGGCAGGTTTTTATTGACATTGCAGAATCACACATGTTTTACTTTATGGATCGATACTTGTCCCAGGAATCCACTGGTGTTACCAAATGGCCAACGCTGCAAAAAAAATATATTGTGGCGTCAGAATGATCACGCTAACCAAAACTATTTTAAGAAACTATTCTACATGCAACACAAAATAGAGACGTAATATTTTCAAGCCTTAGCTATAACAATCAATTTTATACTGGAAGACGCCAGTCAATTTATTAATTTTAGACTAATTCAAAGTAAAAATCTGCATCTATTGAAAAAATAACCTTGAAGATATCACTATCAATGTGAAAGCATGAACATAGACACGTCCGAAACGGCATAACATATTGCAATCACATTGTCAGAAATATGCGTGCATGAATTTATCACACGATATGGATCGTGTATTCAATAGACAGCTGATGGTGTCAAGAATGCATTGGCAGTGGCGGATCCAAGGGAGGGAGGGGGTATTTTGAGGGTTTAACCCCCCCCTCAGAAAAAAAATCATCACCTTATTAAAAAATTAGGGGTTTCTTTGTGATTTGGTTATACACTGAGTGAGAAACAGTGCACAATATGCCTAATTAGATTACATGAGACAACCTTTGGAAATCAAAAATTTTCCCGGGGCGGGCCCCTCGACCCTTTTACAGTAATTTTTTTTTATCAAATTTTAAATCCCCCTCACTGAAAAGCTGGATCCGCCACTGCATCGGTCCAGCGTTTTATAATTTAAAAAAACATTCATACACCTTTTATTGAATTATACATGCAGTGATTGATAACTGAGACTGCGACTTCAACTGTAACAAATCTCAGCAAACACCGGATGATGAGCCAATGTTATTTTAATGTTGGCCCACAGTCCCCGATGTCGGCCCAACATTAAAGCAAGATTGGTTCAACTTCTCGTGTCATTTGTTATATCTAAGCAAGGATACTAGAAGAGACTTGATCTAAGAGATATTAGGCAAATATTGTCACCTCAGGAAAGCCATATTCACTCACTCACATTAGCTATATATGTTGTTTTAATATTTCAATATTTTAACCCTTTACCCACTACGTTATCTTACTTAAATTTTCACCCACTTGACGTTGTGTCTCGCTACCGCGATCCACAACTTCAAGTGGCTGAAAATTACTCATATTTGAGGCCGAGCACGCCACCTCTCGGTGACGGAGGCTCCCCTCAATATGGAATCTTTATATTATATTTTACAAATCTTTATGTTTAAATGCACGTTTCATTCCCAATAACAGTGTTTTAACATGCTAATAAAACAGATTAAAACGACGATAATCGTTCTCAGTGCTCAAAGAGGAGTCAACACAAAAAACTATACTGCTGGTTTTGTAGGATGTTCTTTGATAATAAATGTCTATTTCTTAAAGTTGGACTATATATGCATACGACATAGTTTGGAAGGCGAGATGGGCTCATCTCAGCACTCGTCACCAACCACATCAAGCCCGTGCTTGGATCAGCCCATCTCGCCGTATCCAACGATGCCGTATGCATTTTCTCGTACGAATATCTATCTGAAACGGCAAAGCCAAACAAATTTTAAAGCTAAGCGGGTTAAATGTAAAAAAATAAAAATAAAGTTAAAAAAAGACGAGCCCACAACCTAGTTATAGTCGTGGTGCTTTAACAGAGTGTGTATATAGTATAAGTTCAATAGCTGCTTATTAAAACATAACTGCATTTCTTCACTTATCAACTGAAAAAAAAGACAAAAATATTAGTTTAGTGCGAATATGAATCACACTGATTGGTCCTATATTCAACTGGAACATTATACTCTTGGTATTACGCCTGTGCTACGGCGACCGTATATATACAGTACCCTCACACATAAAGTGTCACCCCCCCCCCCCCACCCACTCCACAGATGACCTGTGGGCGATGCTCATCTTCTCAGATGAGAGTACATTCAATTTGCATTACAACGATGGGCGTGTTAGAGTTTGGAAGACACACCGCGTATACTGTAGATCTGGTAATTTTCGCATGTTTCAATTTTCGCGAATTTCAAATTTTGGAACTTGTCACGAAGTTTAAAATTCGCGAATTTTCATTTTTCTTTAGTAGTGCTATTATAATAATAATTTTCGCGAGATTCTTGAATTCTCGAATTTGTTCTCCTCGCGAAATTCGCGAAAATTAAAACCTCGCGAATATCACCACGTCTACAGTATATATATACGGCTTCAAGAAATATTTAAAATCAAGAAAATAACGAAAATAACAACTAACAAATCGGCATCACAAGGGAGAATATACCGTATATGTCACGTTGTAAAGAGACAAGTACGATCTTTTGATACCTAGGTGAGGAATATTGCCGTGTAAAGCCAACATTATTTGCTCACTTTACAAGTAAGCAGATACTGCCTTTTGGCTTTACACAACAAAATAGTGCAAGGTGTGTATTCACCTGGAACTTGTTTGGACCGGTAGAAGTGCCGGACGTGCACAAGATCAATGTCCTCAGCAAGCACGGGATGCTGAAACAATAGTGGCTTATTGATTGCCAGCGTCGCAGAAGTTGGTCCTACATTAAGCTGGCATTGATTTGGTCTCCAGTTTGCCGGGGTGCGTCCACCGTGTCGCACTGAAACAAGTCAATAAATTATGCATCTTTTCCGCCTCGCTCTGGTGACAGGGCGATGTATCCTGCTGCCCGGATGTACCAAACAAACAGGCAGACTGACGTCATAGCAGTGTATCGCCAGCCGGAGTTTGACGAGAAGGCCAACACACAGGCCAGGTGACCAGGAAATATTGACGATTAAAAAAGTTTTTACTACACAAAAAAGATGTGAAAATAGCTTCTGATCAGGAATTATTGAGGACATTTTGATGATTAAGAACGTCCCAATTGAAAAGAAGATGTGAATATAACCTGTGGATCAAATTACAATGTGGACTAGTGTAGGAGGATACAGATTCTACGCCTGGGTGGGATTGTCCATTCTGTTACCAGGTGAGACAGTACACTATTATATAAAGTCATGATTGTCCATTCTGTTACCAGGTGAGACAGTACACTATTATATAAAGTCATGATTGTCCATTATGTTACCAGGTGAGACAGTACACTATTATATAAAGTCATGATTGTCCATTCTGTTACCAGGTGAGACAGTACACTATTATATAAACTCATGATTGTCCATTCTGTTACCAGGTGAGACAGTACACTATTATATAAAGTCATGATTGTCCATTCTGTTACCAGGTGAGACAGTACACTATTATATAAACTCATGATTGTCCATTCTGTTACCAGGTGAGACAGTACACTATTATATAAAGTCATGATTGTCCATTCTGTTACCAGGTGAGACAGTACACTATTATATAAAGTCATGATTGTCCATTCTGTTACCAGGTGAGACAGTACACTATTATATAAAGTCATGATTGTCCATTCTGTTACCAGGTGAGACAGTACACTATTATATAAAGTCATGATTGTCCATTCTGTTACCAGGTGAGACAGTACACTATTATATAAAGTCATGATTGCCCATTCTGTTACCAGGTGAGACAGTACACTATTATATAAAGTCATGATTGTCCATTCTGTTACCAGGTGAGACAGTACACTATTATATAAAGTCATGATTGTCCATTCTGTTACCAGGTGAGACAGTACACTATTATATAAAGTCATGATTGTCCATTCTGTTACCAGGTGAGACAGTACACTATTATATAAAGTCATGATTGTCCATTATGTTACCAGGTGAGACAGTACACTATTATATAAAGTCATGATTGTCCATTCTGTTACCAGGTGAGACAGTACACTATTATATAAAGTCATGATTGTCCATTCTGTTACCAGGTGAGACAGTACACTATTATATAAAGTCATGATTGTCCATTCTGTTACCAGGTGAGACAGTACACTATTATATAAAGTCATGATTGTCCAATCTGTTACCAGGTGAGACAGTACACCATTTATAAAGTAATTATTGTCCATTCTGTTACCAGGTGAGACAGTACACTATTATATAAAGTCATAATCTACTGTGGTGTGTAGAATTCGCCGACCGGATGATAGCTAGCAAACTCAAATTGAATCCTGACAAGACCGAATTTATACTAATCGGCACTAAAGCACAACGAGACAAATTTAAGAAATATTTCCCTACAAAATTACTTGATCAGGATGCAACACCAACTGATTCGACACGAAATTTAGGGGTAGAATTTGCCAAGGATTTTAATTTTAAGAAACATATATCAAAAGTCTGTCGATCATGCTACTATCATATACGTGATTTGCGTCGCTTGCGCAGATGTTTAACAGCGGCTGTGACTAAGACAATAGCAACTTCACTTGTTTCGAGCAAGCTAGACTATGGTAATTCTATCCTCTATAACATCCCAAATCGCGAAATAAACAAGGTGCAGAGTGTTCAGAACTGCTTGGCCAGGGTTGTGACCCGTTCTCCACGATTCTGCAGTGTTACACCTTTGTTAAAATCCCTACACTGGCTCCCTGTTCAATTCAGAATAAAATACAAAATATGCACCCTCACATATAAAGTAATACATTCATGTCAGGCAGTATATCTACATAATCTGCTCAAGCCTTTAAACAGAACCTGTAATCTCCGCTCTTCAGGTGATGATCAACTGGTTGCTCCCAGAGTAAGTTCAAGGATGGGTGAACGGGCTTTTTCGGTTGCGGCCCCCCAGTTCTGGAATTGTATCCCTCTTGAGATTAAAAAAATTAAATTTGCACAGTCATTTCGGAAGAAATTGAAGACTTTATATCTCGGTCAAGCCTTTCCATCTTAAAACCTCTGTGCCCCGGCATGCTGGATCTACGAATTGGACCGTCAAACGGACAATGATAATCGAGCCTGATTCGGATTTGCAGCGCATCTGAGCTCGGGACACCGAGGATTTAGGCGCATTAGGAGTTTTTTTCATTTCATGAGGCCACCAAGTATTTCAAAAGTAAAACCATTCGATATAATATAATGTAATTCTGAGTATATGAAGGGGCTTCGTTAACTACATGTAATATAGACTAACTTTTAAAATATATTACATTTCTCAATGACATTTTTAAGGCATTCGCCTCAACACTGGGACAGAATGCTTATCAAATTTCTTTTTAATATTTGGTTGAGAATTGACAAAAATCAGAAAAAAACATTCACCACAGTTAATGTGATTCTGTGTATAAAAGATATCGATATTGTCACATATCCCAAACATGTAGGGCATTCTTCTATCATATCCGTGACCTGCGTCGAATTCGAAAAAGTTTGTCCCTAGATATTGCCAAGCAAATTGCAGTGGCACTCGTCAGTAGTAGCCTAAGTTAAATTATTGTAACTCACTTTTTCGCAATATGCCAGAAAAGGATGTCGCTAGATTACAACGCGTTTAAAACTGCCTTGCAAGAGTGGTAACCAAGGCCCCACGATTTAGCAGTTCCGTTCCAATTCTAAAACGATTACATTGGCTTCCTTTCAAGTTGCGCAATAACTTCTTTCCGAATCCTAAAACACAACCAACCTACATATCTGGCTGACTTACTTGTTCGGCCAAAATGCTCAAAATATCTACGCTCCACAAATTAAAATAGATTTGTTGCTCCTCGTATAAAGACTAAGAATAGGTCAAGTGCTTTCTCTATATCTGGTCCAGCCTTATGGAACGCCTTGCCTGTGCCAATACATAATGCCAAAACAATCTTAATATTCCGAAAATTACCTAAATCTCACCTATTTGACCTGGCTTTTCCACCCTAGTCCCTCAGCAGCCCGACTCCCTGTTGACAATCCTGCTTTGGCCGCGATTATGACCCATGATCACGTTAAGGATTTGTGCGCCTCTGAGCTCGGTCCGCTGAGGATATAGGCGCTATATAAGTTCTATTGATTGATTGATTGATTGATATTGTCGAAAGTAAAGGACAAGTATAAAATTAAAAACATGAAGCAAAAAATTAAAAAGAAAAATGTATGTGGGAATATATGCTTTCAAATGGATGCTATGCATTACATGTATATATTTTGATATTAATTTTAAGATCTCTTCACAATAGAGCGCATGATTGCTAGTGTATAGCGATCATGATAGAGCGAATGATTCGCGCGAATATAACCAGTCGCTCCAATGTCAAATCGTCATAAATACAAGCGAATCACTCGACAGGGAATATTTCGCTCTGGTATCAACGGATCGCCATGTATGGGTTTAACCCTTATAGGACGGAGATCGACTTGAGACGTCAGAATCTGACGTCTGTGGACGTCAGATTGTGACGTCTAAAGTCGATCCCCGCACTGTAAGGGTAAAAATATTTATTATCGCCGTAGACCCATAACATAGGTATTCAAATGAATCGGAAAGAGCTGACTAAAACATTTATGATGATTTCAAAATAAAAAACAACTCTGATCTCCATGGTTTATACAAAATATGGCAGTGCTTGACGAGTTAAAAAGTGTTTCAGTCGCATTTGAAAGGATCATCGTGACCTGTGCTCGGAATTCCACTTGCGCAACCATCTATTGCGCAATGAATGAATGTCTCATTCTCTGCATATTAACCCTTACAGCGCTGAAATAATTTTGTATAAGGCGACCAAAGGTTGTTTCCAACTTTGAACTCATCATAAATGTCTTAGTTAGCTCTTTCCGCTTCATTTGAATACCAATGTAATGGGTCCACGGCCATTATATATTTTTAATTATTTCAGCGCGGGATAATGTCAGCTTTATATCTCATTAGAATAAAGCCCTGACGCGGATATTTATGTTCTAGGTGAATTTGGCAGTTGAATAGGATATCTCTTATATTTTGTGTCCCGCTACCGTGACCCACAAATTCAAGTGGGTGAAAATTAGTCACATTTGTTTAATTTGAGACCAAACATTTGCATTTTTGCTTTTAAAACACACATTTCATTCTATATAACTGTGATTTAGATGCGACGATTAGTGCATTTGTTATATTGACTATTATTTGTATTTGATCAATTTTTAATTTTTACACTTGGGCCTAAGTTAAATTTCTTTAACCATAGGCGTGCAGCTTCATTATCTGTTAAAAAAACACATTTGGAAATACGAGCAACTATAACAACTAAAGGGGATGTCGCACTAAAACGTATTGAAAATATGGCCCCTACGCTGCACAGATAATAAGGGTCGACGTGGAATCAAAGAAATAAAGACCAGGATATGAAATTCCAGTCTCCTTGTCATCGCAAGCGATTTGGTTAACTGCTTTGTGGGTTTAATTGGCAAAAAATTGAAGATTCCACAAAATTCGGAGATTTCATTGCTATTAGGCAAGTGATAGAACTATCTAGCTTTTCTTTAGCTCAGAAAGTAGTCGAACAACAATAACAACAATAACCAGCCTCCAAATATGTTTATCAAATATGCAGCAGCAAATGTTAGTACTCATAGTGATAGTGAAGGTGAAGCGTGCAGTCGTCTCATTCTTTATGCTGCTGACTAAAAAAAATAGGTTCATACATGTATCGGACACGAGAAACAACACATCGATAATCACAGAAACTGGCACAAATGTGACTGCGAAGCTGCAATCAACAATGATGTTTTTAGTGAGACCCACCCTTTATGGGGATCTCATGCCGTTAGTAATCGTGATATCACCATCATTTTCCATATTTGTGGTATTTATTTTTATGCTCAATTTTTTCATTAATATTTAACAGCGTATTGAAGTAAATTAAAATATGTGCAGCATCACAATGAGACGACATAGAGATTCAGTGTCACACTACACCGTATACAACACACGCACATTTTTGAGCCACTGTATATTCAAACCGTTGTTGTTAAAATGTTAACACTAAGAAAAGATGAAAACAATTTTATTTCGACCTTTTATATAGTGGTACCACCTTCCAATAATCAAAATCAACAACCAAACCAAATAGTCAACATGGTCAAGAAAAAAACATAACGAAACATAATTATTGGCCAGATCCATATTTGGCTCATATATTTTGAAGCGAGATATGAATATGATTGTTTTTTGTTTTTACAAATGTCACATACGTATTCAACGGGAGAAAATTGCAGCGTTTTTTAAAGATGTGTGTATTTGGACATGGCGGAAATCTGAAAACAGGTTTTCCTTTATCTTTGCTCGGCTTTGGTTCACTTATTTTCATCTACATAATGCGGGTGTGCGGAATTCGAATCTGTCGGACAATGTGCATGATTTGGAGTTGAGAAATATATTTCTGTTGATTTTAATTGTTTAGTGATAAAAAGTTATGTTTGTACGGCTGTGCAGAGATGATATTTACTCCACCTTGATACATCCTAAAAACGGAAATTTAGTTCTATTTTACATGGTATAAATAGTGTAGGGACATATGTCACATATAACCCTTTCGTGCAATTTGTCTGTTAAAATTGATCTTTCACTTGATTCTGACTCATAATATCGTGAAGATCAAGAAAAAAAGGGATTGCATTTCTTATAGGTCGAGAAGATATAAATGGCGAGATTCAAGATGGCCGCCAAAGTATATAAAAAATATACATATTTCCGAATAATTTTGCAACTACATACGCTAGAGACATAAATAATATGTCTATTCTTATGTTTTCAGGTATGAGAGAGCCAATTCTTTTATTTGTTTTTAGAAAGAAATATTGTAAAATCTATATTTATGCAAATATGAGCAAAAACATATCAGTAAAAACTGCGGCTAACATTGTTTTGGCTGATAGTTTTTTTTTCTGTTTTTAATATGCTTGGCTGGTTCACCTATGGTGATATCTGGGCGGATGTTGAGCTCGTGGATGTTCTGTAAAGCATGAAATTCAAAATGGCTGCCATGAAATCACTGAAGTATATTTTCCATAATATTTTTTTCAGGAACTATAATAAAACAAGTCCTGCCATCATTCGACATCATTATATTGCCTAAAATGATACGATAAGCTTTATTATATATATTCCCAAGTAAATTACATACCGGCACATATATTCATTATATGCGTGTAGTAAGCTTACAAATTACCGTCTGGGGGTAAATCTCCTTGACATGCCCAGAACCCCTTTTTGTGCGAGCGAAGGAAAACACTCTCAATAACTCACCATGCCCTATCACCCCCACTCATCAATTGACTACAGCGTTTTTATCGTATTACAATCTCACTTAAAAGAACATTTGTGCAGAAAAGTGACGTAAAGCAATGATTTAGTAGTAGTTAGTAGTTAGCCTATACATCACCCATAACCATAACTAACTGCATGATAGGTTAGAATATGACCCAAGCGTAATTGTTCAGATACACTGGGGGTCCCTTTCCCGATGGATGCTTTATAAT
The DNA here is from genome assembly GCA_964017125.1 of Flabesymbios commensalis. NCBI lineage: Eukaryota > Metazoa > Annelida > Polychaeta > Terebellida > Flabelligeridae > Flabesymbios > Flabesymbios commensalis. The sequence continues at coordinate 65,116,831 of OZ024916.1, forward strand.
GTAATTTCAATTTCAAATCATAGACAATCTGGTATATTCTGCGCATAATTCTGAATTGCAAGACGTCAAATGCGCAACTAACACTTCTGGAGGCCAAAAATGCTAAATGGTGTCATGTTACATACTAAATAAGAAAAGTGGAAGAATAACTGAACTATTTGTCATATTTAGATATTTACACAGGTCAACATATGCCTATAGGTATTAATAATTCTGTGCTTTATATATATAGATTATTTGCAAAAGGTCTGACAGAACAAGGTCATACCATACACCCGTCCTTAAGCAGTTCACTTGCACTATTTGACTTTAAAAAGTAATGTTTTACTCATTAATGGAAAAGGGTATGCTAAAGAAAATAAAGATTGCAGGGTTGGCCTTTACAGTAACAAACAAATATCATACCAAGGACAACCTAAGGTCATTGCAAAGTTCGATAATAGCTATTCGTACATAAAACAAGTATTACGCATTTCTGGCATTTAGTTGTCATACAATATAAACATTACTAGCATCCAATTCATTCTTGCAGCTAGGCCTATATTTTTCTTCCAATTTGAGATAGTTGAAACTAACATTGGTCATAATATAATGGTGATGGCAAAAGGCGGCAGCACCATCTGGATCTTGCAATGCTGTTGTGAAATTCCTGGAATGTAAGTTAAGAGCAGGCCTAATGTATCATTGTGGCACTTATGTCTGAAAAATTTACTCAACATTTAGTGTGTTTGTAGTTAAGATTACCTTAACCGTGTATGGGTCTGGCCTTGAGTTTCTTAGCGTTAGAATTACTGCCCTCCTACGATAAATCAAATTAATTTAGTGCAGAATATTATTCATAATAAATAAATGAACAATTTGTATGAGAATTAAATGAGTTGATCTGAAATGAAAGAAAATTAATCGCAAATGAAAGAAAATTATTATCTTAAGTGCTATTATAGCTATGATCATGATTGTGTAAAGTCATTATCCTTAAATTTATTTTGTATCTTATAATTATGTGATATACGTAATACGTCAATGACCTTATGAAAACTGTTATCTCCTTTTTCGATATGTTTAGAGAAAGGATAGTTCCGAAAATCTAAGCAGCAATATATTAAAAATGTTGACTGGTATTGTAATATCAGATAAATGAAGTATGTGAATCAGGCAGATGGGATTATAATTATAATTCACTGAATTTAAAATCATTGCATGAATCTATGCACATATAATGATGCTAGTAACATAAATTATGTGGTGGTGAGCATAACAGTTTAATAAGTTTTGTCATAATTATTACATTCTTTGACTGCCAGAATTAAAAAAAATTGGAACCTTCACGTGTTTTTTGTGGCAGCATGCTCAATAATATAATTATATAACTTCATGTTCGACATATTTGAGGTCCTGACTCGAGTGGAGGTTCAAAAATGTGATATTGACGTTGAATCACTATAGGGGGATAACCTACTGAGCATGGTGAGATGTATCTTAATTGGCACTCCCCTCCACACAGTATCCTAAATTCCGTTCAAGGCCTAGCATACAATCTCTCGGACACGTAGCAGATAACTTATGCTATGTTTATATATTTTGTTGGTTAAAATTCAAAAAAATTAGGTTTTAGCTGATTTAAAATGATTGCCATTTATACTGATTATAACTGTTCGGTTAGAACGTTGAATTGTATATATTCTTAGAGTGACCCTAATATCCTAATGGAAGTGGTGACCAGGTTTTTATCACACGTCCGTAGGGGAAGGGGGTTTTAGTCGTGCCGGGATCTATCAAGCGTGAAGCATCAGGCGGTACCTAATTTTTGTGGGTGCAATAACTGAAAAACTAGTCATTTTTCTCATCAACATGGCGATGTGCAAGTGATTTTTTTAACATGCTACCAAGATGCAAAATATCTCAACTTCATAATTTGTTGTGGGCGCAAAAACTCAAAACCTTAATCAGAAATTATCAAAATCTTACAATCACATTCCCCACAATATGGAGATGTACAGGCAATTTGTTCAAGATTTTACTGAAATTTAAAATGGACGCCACAAATCAATTTCATAATTTATTGTGACCGCAAAACTCAAACTACTGTAAGAAAGTAGTCCAATTTTACAATCAAATTCTCCACGATATGGAGATGTGCAGGTGATTTTTTAAACATACCAGATACTAGAATTAATTTCAAGGCTACATCAATTTGTCAGAAGGCTCGGCAAAATATCGATGTCATGACTGCCTAATTTTCTGGTTAAATTAAAGCGACATAATCAGGCTAAAATGATTGTGTTGCTTTAAGACCCCAGCTGTCACCATGATCTAATAAAACCGATTATTCCATCGTTCGGTATTCATTTCATAATTCAATACTAGACCGCCATAGTGGGATAGTAGACCGCTACAACGAAATACTAGACCGTTATAACGGAATAGTAGACCGCTATAACGAAATACTATACCGTTATAACGGAATAATAGACCGTTATAACGGATAAGTACGCCGTTATAACGGATTTGTAAGCCGTTATAGCGTGATACTAGACCGCCATATGATGAAATACTAGACCGTTATAACGGGATAGTAGACCGTTATAACGACATACTAAAACGGTATAACGGAATAGTAGACCGTTATAACGAAAGACTAGACCGTTATAACGGAATAACAGACAGTTATAATGAAATACTAGACCGTTATAACGGAATAGTAGACAGTTATAACGGAATAGTAGACCATTATAACGTGATAACAGACCGTCATAACGAAATACTAGACCGTTATAACGGGATAGTAGACAGACTGTCTAGTAGACAGACTAATCCGTTATAACTGTCTGACAGTTATAACGGATTAGTAGACCGTTTTAACGAAAAAGTAGACCGTTATAACGAGATACCAGACCGTTATAACGGAAGAGTAGACCGTTATAACGGAATACTTGACCGTTATAACGGAATAGTAGACCGTTATAAAGGATTGGTAGACCGTTATAACGGTTTAGTATCCCGTTATAACGGATGATTAAACAGTTATAACGGTAGTAGACTGTTATAACGTGATACTAGACCGTCATAACGAAATACTAGACCGTTATAACGAAAGACTAGACCGTTATAACTGAATAGTAGACAGTTATAATAAAATACTAGACAGTTATAATAAAATACTAGACCGTTATAACGGATTAGCGGACCGTTATAAAGAAATACTCGACCGTTATAACGGAATAGTAGATCGTTTTAACAGAATAATAAGCGTTATAACGGGTGTGTAGGGCGTTATAACGTGATAATAGACCGTCATAGCAGAATACTAGATCGTAATAACGGGATAGTAGACAGTTATAACGAGATACTATACCGTTATAACAGAATACTTGATCGTTATAACGGAATAATAGACCGTTATAACGGATTCTTAGCCTGTTATAACGGAATAGTAGACCATTATAACGAAATAGTAGACCGTTATAACGAGATACTATACCGTTATAACGATATATTATACCGTTATAACAGAATACTTGATCGCTATAACGGAATAGTAGACCGTTATAACGGATTCTTAGACCGTTATAATGGAATAGTAGACCATTATAACGGATTAGTTGACCGTCATAACGAAATACTAGACCGTTATAACGGGATAGTAGACCGTTATAACGAAGTACTAAACCGTTATAACGGAATAGTAGACCATTATGACGAAATACTATACCGTTATAACGGAATAGTAGGCAGTTATAATTAAATACTAGACCGTTATAACGGAATAGTAGACCGTTATAGCGGAATAGTAGACCGTTATGACGTGATAACAGACCGGCATAACGAAAAACTAGACCGTTATAACGGAATAGTATACCGTTATCACGGATTAGCAGACCGTTATAAAGAAATACTAGACCGTTATAACGGAATTGTAGACCGTTTTAGCACATTAGTAAGCCGTTATAACGGAATAGCAGACCATTATAACGGATTAGCTGACCGTCATAACGAAATACTAGACCGTTATAACGGGATAGTAGACCGTTATAACGAAATACTCAACCGTTATACCGGAATAGTAGGCAGTTATAATTAAATACTAGTCCGTTATAACGGAATAGTAGACCGTTATAGCGGATTAGTATACCGTTATAACGTGATACTAGACCGTCATAACGAAATACGAGACCGTTATAACGGAATAGTAGACCGTTATAACGGAATAGTAGACCGTTATGACGTGATAACAGACCGTCATAAGGAAAAACTAGACCGTTATAACGGAATAGTATACCGTTATAACGGATTAGCAGACCGTTATAAAGAAATACTAGACCGTTATAACGGAATAGTAGACCGTTTAGCAGATTAGTAAGCCGTTATAACGGATGTGTAGGCCGTTATAACGTGATACTAGACCGTCATAGCGGAATACTAGACCGTTATAACGGGATAGTGGACCGTTATAACGGATAAGTAAACCGTTATAACGAAATAGTAGACCGTTATAACGAGATACTATACCGTTATAACGAGATACTATACCGTTATAACAGAATACTTGATCGTTATAATAGTAGAACATTATAGCGGATTAGTAGACCGGCATAACGAAATACTAAATTGTTATAACGGAATAGTAGACCGTTATTACGAAATACTAGACCGTTATAACGGAATAGTAGGCAGTTGTAATGAAATACTAGACCGTTATAACGGAATAATATACCGTTATAACGTGATACTAGACCGTCATAACGAAATACGAGACCGTTATAACGGATTAGTAGACGGTTATAACTAAATACTCCACCGCTATAACGAAATACCAGACCGTTATAACGGAATATTATACTGTTAAAACGGATTAGTAGACCGCTATAACGGATTAGTAGACGTTATAAGGGATTGAAAAAAATCTTATTGTGATAAAAACACTTTGTTTTGGCTGATATAGTTTTTGCTCTTTGAATTATCCACGCCTGTATTGATATCTGGGCGGATGTGGAGCTATTAAATGTAGAGAATTAAAAAAAAATCAAAATGGCTGCCAAGAAATCGCCGAAATTGTTATGCTTTTGTAAATTCTTCTTATTGAATATCCCTCTCTCAGAGTATTACACGCCGTGATAGTTACGTAATGGCACCATCTATTCATTACGCATGAGACAATGATCAGTAATAATCTACTTGTTCACTTGTATCCTACACAAGGGGAGGCACATTAAATTACAAGGGAGGGGCGGGGTATTTTTGAAATTTATATTTCCGAATTAAATTTTCGTGAAATAAATAATTGTCTGATGTTGTAATCAATATTTAAATTTGAAGTAATTAATTATTTCAGCTTTTGAGCAACATCATTTGATAGTACTAAAAAAATTGGAGCCTCCGTTATCTGGCATCATTAAATAACCTTTACATTTGTGAAGCCTCGCCCTTGTATTATATAAACCAATCGATGTACATGGCGGCTACAGTTGACATCGGCTTCATGAAATTGGGCTTTTAAGGTCAAGTTTGGTTCATTTCAAGGGTGTGTATTTTAATATAATATATTGGGACATATAATCACTGTGTGTTAAAACTATCACCATATTATCAATCTGATACATATTCTGCAAATAAAAACTCAATTTCAAAAGGTCAACGGGGTTGTAAGTAAGTGAAAATATATATTTTCAGGATTTTTGCCAGTTTGACCTTCAAGTGACCTTGATATGACATGCACGTTGCTTTCAGACGGTACCCCAGTAAATTCCAAACCAATTCCAAACCACATGATCCTTCATAGCCTAATTATGTATTGATATTTTGCCATGGGAGTCCAAGTTGATGTTTCACAATGCTGCAAGATGCAATTTTTACTCGTACCATTGATCATTGGGAAATGAGTGTAATAAGGGGAATAATGGTGTGTTACCCCTCCCAGGGTTGACACTGCCCTCAATTTCTTGAATTTTTTTGTGGAAAATATGTCTGACCAATAATATCTCAAAATCAGTCTTTGTAATAGTTAATTGCATCACTAACCGCGTTGAATTTTATAAAAAAGGGATATTTTCACATTTTTTTGCGATTTTGACCTTGAAATGAACTTGGTGTAACTTTGCTATGACCTTGGTGTTATTTTTATCATTAATAGTAGTCTTTTTGTGCATTTGATATATTTCTGGAAAACAAAAATAGTTTATAAATATGGTATTACACAATTTTCACCACTTTTGGCATTGAGAATGCGTATATGACCTTTCGATGTAGATGACCGCTAGAGGTCATCAGCGGTCAAATCTAGCTCACCTCCACAATTTAAAATAAAGATCAGGATATGTGCTCATGATGGTAGAAGTTTCATGCTTTAATCATAAAATGCACAATTGTTTTATTATGGGAGCTTAACCACTACACTATGACCCAAGTATTTTGCTGAACTTTCTGATTTTTTTTTACATATTTTTGACAGTTTGACCTTGAAATGACCTTGATATGACCTTGACGTTGTTTTTTGACGTTATCCCAGTAAAACATAATCCCAACCCATGTCAATAGTTTGCCACGGGAGCCCAAACTGATGTTTAACAGCTGCTGCACACTGTAATTTGGCTCGTCCAATTAAACATTTAGGAAAGGGTGTAGTAAGGGGAATACTTAGGGTGTATCCCCCCCCCCCAAGTTAGATACTGCCCTCAATCTCCTAAAATGCGCGTGGAAAAGATTCCTGACCAAGACTGTGTCAAAACTAATCCTTTGTAATAGATGACTGCACCACTAGTATTGTTTAAATTGATTAAAAGTGGATATTTTCACTATTTGTGGCCATTTTGACTTTCAAATGACCCTAAGGTAACCTTGACATGACCTTGATGTTATTTTTATGATTAACAAGAGTTTCTTAGAATATTTCACACACTTTTGGAATACAAAAACATTTCATAGATATTGTAATACACAATTTCCCCACTTTTTGGCTTCGCAATTGGATATTTTGACCTTTCAAGGTCAATGACCTCTAGAGGTCACCAGGGGTCAAATCGAACTTACCTCCACATCTTAAAATAAACTACAGGATATGTACTAATAATGGTAGAAGTTTCATGCTTTAATCATAAAATGCACAATGGTTCATTATGGGAGCTTAACCACTACACTACAGGTACTTTGGGTTACGAGCATTTAGGCTGCTACCCTGACAAGTCAGATGACAGAGACCTTAACAGTGTAAATGTTGTCTATTTTCTAGGTATTTTAGGCTACGAGCATTTGGGATGTTACCCTGATAAGTTAGATGACAGAGATCTTAACAGTAAGGAGATTACCTACGCCGAGTTGTCCGTGGCTTCTTGTGTTGATGAGTGCAGGAAGGATGGACTGCCATATGCCGGACTACAGAGTGGACAGAGGTGTTACTGCGGGGCATCGTACGGACAGCATGGACTATATCCTCCGTACAGTAAGACAATTTAACCTGGCTACCCAATAAACACAAAACAATTTTATAACATTTTTTAGATGTTGTACAGTTGTTATAAAAATGTTTTGTGTTTTTTGGGTATATAGTCGTTTTCAATACTGTAGATCTGGTAATTTTCGCGTGTTTTGATTTTTGCGAATTTGTGATTTTGGGGTTTTTCGTGATGTCTGGAATTCAAGAATTAGCAATTTATATCCTAGTAGCACTATTATAATACTAATTTTCGCGCGATTCTTAAATTCGCGAATTTGTCCTTCGCGAAATTCTCGAAAATTAAAATCTCACGAATATTACCAGATCTACAGTATGTTTTATTAGCTGGTCAAATTACTGTTATTGGGAAAGAGGTGTGTGTTTTAACATAAAGATTTGCAGATGTTTGGTCTCAAATTAAATAAATATGAGTAATTTAAATAAATAAATATGAGTAATTTCCAGCCACTTGAAGTTGTGTGTCGCGGTAGCGAGACACAACCTCAAGTGGGTGAAAAATAATTAAATTCAGTAACTATGGACGATATCCTCCTTACAGTAAAATCATTTAACATGGCTTTATAAACACAAAACATTTTTAAAACACTTGTAAAATGTTGGACCAACGGCGAAGTACAAATTTATAAAAAATATTTTGTGTTTTCCGGGTACATAGTCGTTTTTAAAACTGTAGATCTGGTAATTCCCGCGTGATTATATTTTTCGAATTTGTGATTTTGGGACTTTTCGTGAAATCTAGAATTCGCGAATTAGCAATTTCGATGATAGTAGCACTATTGTAATAATATTTTTCGCGAAATTCTTAAATTCGCGAATTTGTCCTTCTGGCGAAATTCGCGAAAATTAAAACCTTGCGGATATTACCAGATCTACAGTATGTTTTACTAGCTGGTCGAATCAATGTTATTGGGAAAGAGGTGTGTGTTTGAACATAAAGATTTGCAGATGTTTGGTGTCAAATTTTATAAATATGAGTAAATTAAATAAATGTGAGTGATTTCCACCCGCTTGAAGTTGTGTGTCGCGGTAGTGAGACACAACTTCAAGTGGGTGAAAATTTAAATTAAATAACTATGGAAAATATCGTCTTTACAGTAACCTCGCTATTTAGTCATTTTTAATGTTTTATTAGTTGGTCAAATCACTGTTGTTGGGAATGAAATGTTTGTTTAAACATCAGTATTAGCAAATTGTCTCCAATTAAATAAATATGAGTGATTTAAATAAATATGAGTAAATTAAATGAATACATATGAGTAATTTTTGCCCACTTTTAGTGGGTAAAAAATTTCAAGTGGGTAAAAAATAATTAAATTCAGTAACTATGGACGATATCCTCCTTACAGTAATATCATTTACCCTCGTATACCCAGTGAGCACAAAACATTTTTAAAAACATTTGTGAAATACTGGACCAACGTCGAAGACGTTGAGCTGGCTTGTACAAATGTCATAATAATGTTTTATGTTTACTAGGCATAGTCGTTTTCAATAAGTTTTAATAGCTGGTCAAATCACTGTTACTGGGAATGAAATGTGTGTTTAAACATCACAAGTATCACATGTTTTGTCACAAATTAAATAAATATGAGTATTTTTACTCACTTGAAGTTGTTTCTCGTTCCCACAGACCCCAAGTTCAGGTGGATACAAATTACTTATATTTGTTTAACCCTTTAAGCCCCCGCGATGCTTTAAAGCATCATTTCACATCCCTGAAAACAGACTTAATTTCCCTACAACTAGGGGTTTTAGAACGAAAATTTCCATTAAACTGGTTTACCAATACATAGCAATTCTCTTTAATTTCTTAACCACATCATATCATCTTCATCCACTACAAGTCGAGAATTGCGACAGCAATTCGCGGCTTGTAGTGGATGAAAATGACAATGGTAAACTCAGGCTTGAAAGGGTTAATTTAGTACCAAGCATTTGACAATCTTGATGAATAAGCAGGGCAATTTAAGGGGGAGGGGTGTCTAAACATTTTATGAAATAATAATACAGCTTTCAATATGACTGAAAACAATCTGATCTCATGCTGATTTGAGAAAAAATTATATGGCTTGTGGCTCAACTACCTCCAATATCGTACGGTATGGCGCATCGCGAATAAAAAAACGCGAAAAATAAATTGGCGTAAACAAACAGTGGCTGAAAAACCATTCCAGGCCCCACGGTCTTTTGCTTTATTAATGTATGTCGAATACATAGACCATTAACCCTAAAAAGCCTAGGTAAATAATTCCCCCCCCCCCCACTTGAAATTGTGTCTTGCTAGTCGCTATTGCGATCAACAACTTCAAGGGGGTGAAAATTATTGATTTTTATCTAATTTGAAACCATACATTTGCAAATCTTTATTTTTTTATTCTAACTAACGGTGAATTGATCGGCTGATAAAACAGATTAAAACCGATTAATATCGTGCTTAGAGCTTGAAGGGTTAAATAATAACGCATTGTCTCAGGACGGTATTTATTTAGATGGTGAATCCACTTACATCTATATATTGCGACTCAATACCATATGAAACAGAAAACTCATTACCTTATACAACAACTGCACAATAGAAAAGTCATGATGAACGACTTTAAATGGCTCCCTTGTCGTTTACAGCGTGGTTATGTATTTTTAAAACAAACACATAGTAACACTGGTTGACCTGCAGAAAATTTTAGCCAGCACGAGACATTGAACCAATTATGGTTAATGTTGGGCCATCGTCTGCGACGCTGGCCCAACATTAACCCATCATTGTTTTAACATAGCGTACTTGATGTTAATACTATGTATTGATCAGGTTTATGAATATTACAGGATGTAACTACACCTGTGGCAGCGTAACGTGTGGTGGGGTGCTCTCCAATGACGTCTACTATACAGTCAAAACAGGTACATTATGCATAGAGCATTTGTATAACATTCTACTGTAGAATAATACTGTCTGTTTGTCTGTTTGTCTTTTTTTCTGTTTGTCTGTTTCTTTCATCCTTCCTTCCTTAGTATAAACATATGCATTTATTTATTTACCGAGGATTGTACAATAACAGAAGCTAATACAATATACGCTCCTTCCTTCCTTCTTTCTTTCCTTTCTTCCTTCTTTCCTCTCTTCCTTTCTCTTCTTTCTCCCTTCTTTCTTTCCTTCCTTCCTTCTTTCCTTCCTTCCTTCCTTCCTTCCTTCCTTCCTTCCTTCCTTCCTTCCTTCCTTCCTTCCTTCCTTCCTTCCTTCCTTCCTTCCTTCCTTCCTTCCTTCTTTCCTTCCTTCCTTCCTTCCTTCCTTCCTTCCTTCCTTCCTTCCTTCCTTCATTCATTCATTTATTCATTCATTCATTCATTTATTCATTCATTCATTCATTCATTCATTCATTCATTCATTCATTCATTCATTCATTCATGTATTCCTTTATTCCTTTATTCCTTCTTTCTTCATTCCTTCATTTCTTCCTTTTTTACTTACTTCCTTCCTTTCTGTCACTTTTTATTTCTTTCTCTCTTTATTAAAACTTATTCACAAACTTGTGACAAATATATAATATAGAAGTTTCCAATTCCGAATTGTCCGGAAAATACGCATCCGTTCGTTCAAGGTAAATAATAATTCACTCAACACCACCACATCCCTAGCACGGTGACTTGATATAATGCCGCACGCAGCGTGGCAGTTGTGTTTATTAACTAATTAGAAGCTGTGGACACTAACTCGACCAAACAATAATCACTTATATAACATGTACCACTATTATCGGCGTCTCTCAAAGAACAATATTTGTAAAGTCTGTCAAGGAGAAAGAACGAAATTTAAAAGATTCGTAGATCCGAATGTACGAGACGCGCAGCGCCGAGTATATTCGGATCTACGAATCTATCGTGATTGAGTACTTTCTTCGACTTAAAATACACAAAATAGGTAAATGTGTTCCAAGATTTGATATAGAAAATCTCAATTTAATAGCCCGCATGGCTTAGCAATAAAGCATTAGTCGTGCAGTGTCGTGATAAAAAGTGTATATTAAGGCCGACCTGGCCAGTATAAAAACAGTAGATTCGTAGATCCGAATCTACTGCTCTGACAGTAGACTGACGTCATTGGTGTATTTTAATAGCAGCTAAATGACGATGTAATTTCCTTTTTGAAAGAAATTTTCATCGAATAGTTCGGCCCCATTCGTTTGTCAGTGTAGCTATCTTAATTGCAGCCGAGCTCCAGCATGTACTGAGAGAAATATTTCGAGATATCATCATTGTATGTGTGAAAACTGTTCCTACAGCATGATACCCTGCGAGAAAGCTATTAAAATGTGTGATGTGATACCAGAACGTTTTCAGTCGGCTTCTTTTGAAATAAAATTAAATCACTTGGGATATCGACTATGTTATAGAAAACTGTGTTAACAACACTTGACTTCGCACCTTTATCATTGCATAGCAAACAGGATGTTACATGACCTTGTCGCTCCTGTATAATTAGTGCACCACATGCATTTTATTGTAATTTCCACAAAAAAATTAATTCCGGTTTGACAGGTGAAATACAATAAAATTTATCCATTTGGGGAAAATAATGGGTCCGGTTGTCAGAAAAGACAGGTTCCGGTTTGGTTTTGGGTGTAATCAATTAGGGACCAAATAATCTTTACGGTTTAAACTTTAGACAGTAAGATTCAGGTTTGTACAGGGTCCGGTATGTACAGGTTGCACTGTTATATATATATATGTGTGTATTTTGTCAGATTCTGTGGGGCTGCTGTTCGGGAGGTTGTGATGTCTGTATCTGTATCTGTATATTACGTGGCAGTACGCACTATTGTGCTATCGCGCCACGGGAGTAACTTAGCAAGGCCTGTTGTCATTCATGATATCATTCATGGCCTTATTCCCCGCGTCGAGTGTATTCTGTTATCGCCGTCGCGCTTATTTAAAGCCTGACTGTGAAATAATGGTATGTGATTTGCAAGCCAGCAATGCTAAGAAAACAGCTCTCTTTCTTCGTTACAGACCTCCGTCATTTGATAATGAGTTTTTCTGTACCGCCATGAATAATACCCTACAAGCTGCTCACCACGAATATGATAACGTGTGTGTTTTCTGCGATTACAATTTCCCATCCATTGATTGGAGTGGTAATGAAAATACGCAAAACTTAGGTTCATGCGGTAGAGTTTCATTTAAAGAGATAAAGTCAGAATTTGGCCACTCACAGATTAACGATGTGATCTCTAATTCTGCGGGCAATATTCTCGATCTTATTTTTGCAAATATTCCAGAAATGATATCAACTTAAAAAGAGAATGAAGCATAACTATCAAACTTTTGTAGAAGACGTAAGTGATAAAGTGAAGACCAACCCGAAAACATTCTGGTCTTTTTTTCATGATAAAACTCAATCTAAAGCAATTCCTGATACTCTAACCGATGGTGATTCAGAGTATGCTGAACCTGCAGACAAAGCAAATCTATTTAACAATTGTTTTCAATCTGTTTTTTGCAAAAGATCAATCTCCAACTCGCTGCAACCCAGACAATGTGAGACCCGCGGAAATAAATTTATCATCTATCGAGTTTCATTATTTGGAAGTTCAAAAAATATTATCCGGACTACATGCTAACAAAGCATATGGTCCAGATAACCTTTCGTCACGTATTCTCAAAGAATGTGCAAACGTTCTAGGTCCATCATTAACCTTGCTTTTTAAAAAGAGTTTTGCCTCTGGTCACATACCAACCCAGTGGAAACAAGCAAATGTTGTACCAGTTCACAAGAAGGGAAACAAATCACAAGTTTCAAACTACAGACCAATCTCACTTTTATGCATAGTATCTAAGGTTATAGAGAGATATATTTACAATAGTGTTTATAATATTGTTGAACCGCTAATTAATACTCACCAACATGGCTTTATGACCGGCAAATCGTGTACCAAACAACTGCTATCCGTTTATGATACAGTTAGTAAGCACTTAGATGAGGGTAAACAAACTGATATGATATTTTTGGATTTTTCAAAAGCATTTGACTCGGTTAATCACAACTTGCTTATTAATAAATTACAAAAACTTGGATTTTTTGGTGAATTATAACTTTGGATTACCGATTACTTAAAAGGCAGGTCCCAAAGAGTGGTGCTTGATGGTTCAACATCTGAGTGGGTGCCTGTTACATCTGGTGTACCACAGGGATCAATACTTGGTCCACTATTGTTTTTACTCTTCATAAATGACATGCCCGATTGTACAGAACATTCAATATTATCTTTGTTCGCAGATGATGCAAAATGTTTCCGGATAATTAATAACATTGAAGATTGTGAGCAACTGCAGCGTGATTTAAATAGCCTTTACGAATGGAGTCAAATTTGGAAGTTGAATTTTAATGTGCTTAAGTGTAAAGTACTTTAATTTACAAGAAATGTTACTCCTATTGTATTTAAATATCATCTTAGCGGAACTGTATTAGAAAATATATCATGCTATAATGACGTTGGAGTCACAGTTGACAAGGGTTTAGTATTCAACAATCATGTTTCTAATGTAGTCAACAAATGTAACAAAGTATCAGTATCCATTAGACTTTACAAAGCTTTAATACAGCCCATTATTGAATATTCTGCTTCAGTCTGGTCTCCGTTCACCAAAATTCAAATAGAGTCTATTGAACGAATTCAGAGAAATTTTACCAGATATGCCCTTCATTATCCAACTATTGATTATAAAGAACGCTGTGAGCTCTTACATATCTTACCATTGTCTTTTCGCAGAGAGATGATGGACATCAAACTTCGTTTTAAATCACTATTTGTGTCTGATTTTTCTAATAGTGTTGCATCATTATTGAGATACTACGAACCTGACAGAAGACTACGGTCAAGTCAGAACAGATCACTCTTTTATCCGAGACAAGTCAGAACTAAGACGTTTAAACATTTCTATTCTAATCGCGTAGTTAGCATTTGGAATATTTTACCAAAGGACTTGCGCCAGAAGCAAACAATGACAAGTTTGTACGTCAATTGAATAGTTTTTATTATTTAAAGTTCGAGGACAGTTTCAACTGTGATAACGTATGTACTTGGACAAGCAACTGTGGATGTCAGGCGTGCGTGTGATATTCGAATCATCATAATCAACATGTTTCAATATCACATTCTGTTAGAAAGCGTTCCACTGTGCCCGTGAGACAATAATTCAATATGCATGGCTTCTCATGTGTCAATACACATGTGTTGGCAGGCGAGAGCCACCAGGCCAGCTCAGAATAGTATAGCATAGATGGATTTCTTCGGCTGAGCGACGGCTATGCGAGCGGACGCCAGCATATGCAATTTAGACTAATCAAATTACTTTTATTCTAAAGGGACTAACGTTATGTTCGTGCCGAGGGCTCTATTTAATACCACATAGTTGTATTATCGTCTTTATAAATACTCTTAATATAGTACAGTTTTATTGTATTATCATGATATTATATGGTATTTGACCCAAGTGCATAATGAACTAAACTTGTGTGGTGGCTCAGTGCACCCTGGTCACCTTCTACTTGCTCCGCAATCAAACAAATATCTACAACGTTGAAATTGTGAAGACCTTATAAAACTAAAATAATGATATTGCTATAATGTTGCATGTTTTTAAAAATTGGTCCACTTGTAGTTTTTTTATAAATTTCTACGCTTTCCTGAGGGTTTTTTTGATACTTTCATACTATTATGTAGTTATTTTATCTCTGGTTTTAGCGCGGGAAAGAACAATTATGTATAATATATTTTTATTTAATTTTACTTTTAAGTGGAATTACCATGTACAAAGTTGCATGCTTTTAAAACTTGTTCTACTTGTTGTTGTTTTATAAGTTTCTACGCTTTCCAGAGGTTTTTTTTTGCCACTTTATACTAATATGTAGTTATTTTATCTCTGGTTTTAGCGCGGGAAACACAAAATATGTATAATATATTTATATTTAATTTTACTTTTAAGTATAATTTTAAATGTAATTACCATGTATATAAATTTTATCCTGGATGTCGAACTTAGTTGGGGTGCTTGTCACCTGTATTCGACATCCTGATGTACACAATTTTATTTACAATTTCATATTTGTACGATTATTGTATATATTTGTGTATAATTATAAAGGCTAATAAATAAATAAATATTTATTCGTGTATTTTGTTAGATTCTATGGCGGTTGCAACGCGGGGAGTTTTGATGTTGGGTGTATTATAGCCTAGTATACTTATTTTTGTATTTTGTCCCATTATGTGGCGATGGCAGCTCGGGAGGTCGTGGTGTTGAGTGCATTATATTATACTTATTCATGTATTTTGTCAAATTCTGTCGCGGTTGCTGCTGGGGAGGTCGTGGTGTAGAGTGTATTTATTTGATATTTTTCAGATTCTGTCGCGGTTGTCGCTCGGGAGGTTGTGGTGTTGAATGTATTAATTTGTTTATTTTGTTAGATTCTGTGGCGGTCGTAGCTGGGGAGGTTGTGGTGTTGAATGTAATAATTTGTTTATTTTGTTAGATTCTGTGGCGGTCGTAGCTGGGGAGGTTGTGGTGTTGAATGTATAAATTTGTTTATTTTGTTAGATTCTGTGGCGGTCGTAGCTGGGGAGGTCGTGGTGTTGAGTGAATTATATTTTATACTTCTTGATGTATTTTGTCAGATTCTGTGGCCGTTGCTGCTTGGGAGGTTGTGATGTTGAGTGTATTTATTTGTGTATTTTTTTTCAGATTCTGTCGCCGTCGCTGCTCGGGAAGTCGTGGTTTACGCTGAGAGTCGCACGTATCTAGATGCCAGGAAACACTGTATACAACAAGGCGGTGACCTGGCCACTCTACTCACTGGAGAGGAGGTGAACACTAGCCTGAGTGCCGCAAACGCTGTGGAGACAACGTAAGAATGATAGAAAATAAACGGAATGCATTTACATCTATGACATTCGTGACTCGAAATCTCGCAAGCGCGCCCTTGTTTGCACAAACAAAAATAAATAATGAATCCGAATTTGCTTTTTATTAACTTCTTTCACATAACTGTAACTCTAGCCTCTCCATATAATAATAAAAAATTAGTTCATTATGCTTGGTTCCAAAGTATGCTAATTATTGGCAATGCACTTAATAACTTTAGAAGAAATGCTCGGTAAATAACCGAATTCATGAACCAATGAATTATATTCATATTATATAATAATAATAATAATGTATATGTTTTTTTTTCAGAGAACAAACATTATGGTTTGGACTTCGTCGCCGGCTGCCAACGGGGCCTTTTGAGTGGACGGATGAGACCGCCGCGAGATATGACCTCAGTGCTGCAGGTCAGCTTTAATTGTCTAGTCATATAGCATTATCCCAGTGTGACTTATGTATAGGATAAAGCCCGAGGAGCTCTACATTCTTAGCTGTGGAAAGCTGTAGCTGTAGCTTTTCCAGAGCTAGTAATGTAGAGCTTCGAGGGTTTTACCTGACTTAAAACACATCCGACCATAACGAAAATCCCTCATAATCAACAGTTTGGTCGCGCCTGACTGATTATAGTACCATACCTTAAAATACACCAGTGACGTCAGGCTATTGTTAAAACAGTAGAGTCAGATCTACGAATCTACTGTTATTTTAATACTAGCCAGGTGGGTCACAATATACTGGTTTAGCCATGAAACTGCATGACAAATTTTCTTTGTTAGCCATGTGACTATAAAAATTGACATTTTATTTATCAAATCTTGGAACACATGTAGCTATTTTGTGTATTTTAAGTCGAAGAAATAACTCAATTACGATAGATTTGTAGATCCGAATATACTCGGCGCTGCGCGCCTCGTACATTCGGATCTACAAATCTATCGAATTTCGTTCTTTCTCCTTTGCATAGGCCTACCATGACAATTGGTCTGTACTTGATGAACAATAACTCTCCATTCCCGACTTAGTGGCGTTTACAAAGTGGATGCTAGACTACTTTCTGTATTAAGCCTTAAATCGCTGATATATCCTAATTCAAACAAGAGACCAAAGTTCGTTTTTCAATTTGAAACCAGCCTAATTGTCTTAGTTACCGCTTCAATAGAATACCTTATCATGGGTCTACGGCCATTATAAATATTTTACTCTTTCAGTGCGGGGATCGACTTTAAACGTCAGATTATGACGTCTATAGACGTCAGATTCTGACGTCTCAAGTCGGTCCCCGCGCTGAAAGGGTTAAATAAATAAATTATCTGTGGCTTACGATTTGAATGTGAATGTACGGACGATATAAGACATGTAGTGATCAGGAAATATACAATTGAAATGTAGTTCAAGGCTCAACTCCATTAGTCAATCTCTATCCGGAATGATAATATGTGCAGCTCGTTTGCTCAGGTTGTACAATCTTACTGGTGAATGTGAATTCAGATTAGTGCCAATCGAGTTTGACTTGAACCCTAGAAATGCTGACTTTATTTTTGTATAAACCATGGAGACGAAAGGGTTTTTTCAATTTGAAATGATTTGAAATGATTATAAATATCTTAATTAGTTCTTTCCGCCCCATTTGAATACCTATGTATGGATGTTTAGTTCTTTAGACCACAGAATCTGACGTCATAAATGTCTGATATTCTGACGTCTAAAGGCAGTCCCCGCGCGACTAGGGCTAAATATGCTCCCATATAATTAGATGTCGCTGCCACATTTTTTTTTTTACATGGTATCAATTTTTTTGTCCGGTAGGCGTATATTTACAAATATTCAGTGAGCTATAAGTGGAATAACTTGTAAAATACATGAAACATACATAATATATTATATTGAAGTTTTCTCTGTGGATGATTAGGCTCTAGAGATAACTGGCATGATAGTGAGACGTGGCAGAACCCGTGCGCCTACATGAGAAAAGACTCCGGCAAATGGCAGACTAGCAACTGTTACATGACATCTCCCTTCATGTGCGAGCATGAACCAATCCCAGGTAGGCTGTAGCTTACGTCAATAGCTGTATTTATTGCCAGGGATAATATATTATTTTTTTTAATATATTGTAATTTATATGATCATCACAAATTTTAAAGTATTTACCTCTATTGTCGGCTTCCCAATAACCGTGTTGAATGATTTTCGCTGATTTCTCAGTGAATTCTCAACCAATTTGTCATGAAATTTTAGGTGGTCTATTTTCTAGTGATGCGGCGACTACCCTGAAAATATCATTGAGAATATTGTATAGTTTAAAAGTCAGTCTATTCAATAAACAACAAAATATCTCCCCCTACGAATATTAACGTCTCAAAATTTCATTACATGTCAAATATTCTAACTTGTGAAATACCTTCATTAAATTAATGACTGGGGAATCACCCTGGTTAACAAATTTAAAGTGAATCTGACTATAATCACTCATATAATTATTTCCAATTTCTATTACGCCTATAATATTTTTATATACTCATATAATTATTTCCGATTTTTATTAGGCCTATATTATTTGTATGCACTCATATAATTATTTCCGATTTTTATTAGTACCACCTTTCGATCAAATGATCCAGGTGGGCTCAAATCTTACAACCCGGGCCTCAAATTAACACAATGCCTTCCGAACACAGGTTCTTATTATATTCTACTAGCTTCAACCCGCACCCCAAATGCTCCTGGTAAGCCTCGACTTATCGTAAATTAAACCACTGTATTCCTATGTTAACACTTTAAACTGTAAGCACGGATATGGCCGTTTAATAATCGGGGGGTTTTAGCTGATTAAATCGCTATTATTGGGCACGAAATGTGTATTTAAACATCAAGATTTGCAAATGTATGGTCTCAAATGAAACAACAATGGACAATTTTCACCCACTTGAAGTTGTGAATCGCGGCAGCGAGACACAACTATAAGTGGGAGAAAAATAAAATTATTTAGTTTAGCAATTTATTGTTTAACCGCTGTTGTTGTACTATTTTCTGGTGCGGCTGAATTGTTTATTTCAATATTTCATTTATTTTAAGCTGGAATCGCTGACGAAAAAAAAAAAAAAAAAAATTTTATGGAATCGCTGACGAAAAAAAATAAAATTATTACTATTTGTATCTAGGAATCGCTGACGCAATTCCTAGATACAAATAGTAATAAATATTTGTATTTATGAAAAAGATATATTTTCCAGAGTGTTTTTAGGCATTTACCACATAATATTTTACAAATATTAGTGTTAGCTTAGTAATCATGTTAATCATAATCTTTTGAAATTTGCTTGAAAAAACTATATGGATAGATAGATAGATATTTATTGACGACGGGAAGTCTGTGTAGAGTTATACGTCATTAAAATCAACAGTACATTATATGATACAGTGTATAGTATGATAAAATAGAAAGTAACTAAAGAAAGTAAATATATGTAGGCCTACAATTACTAAATGATCTTAAATAATTAAAATAAATATACATGTTGATGATATATACGTGCTAGATATATCTCGCACCAAAAGCAGAGATAAAATAACTGCTACTACTAAAAAATAGTATCAAAATATATATAATTATACCGTCTCAGCAGCGCTATGTTTATTATATTGGTTTGTTTCCAGATACGGTGGCGCCGACTGATGAAGATGGTAATGGTTATGGTGACGAGGAGGATGAGGAGTTTGATAAAACCAAGCTGTCTCTCTTCATAGTCCTGCCTCTGATGATGCTGTGTTATGGAGGCTCCTGTATCGCGTACTGTACATCAAAGCTGATGAAAAACCACAGGAGAAATAAAAAGAAGGAGATGATGAGACAGATGAATGGAGAATACGAGAATAAGCCGAAACCTCCCAGTACACCTAGGCCATTCACTCCGAAGAAGTCCGTGGGGCCCATGCCTGATACCCACACGGGACCTACAGCGGCTAGGAAGCCCATGCTACCTCCACCAGGTATGATGGGTGCTCAGGGTCCACCCCCAGCCTTCACAGTGATACCTCCTCCACCTAAGAAAGGCGTACCGGCGTTTATGAATGCTCAGCCTGCCATGAAGAAGCAGCCTGTTGCTGCTCAGCCCGCGGATCGAGCTGAGTCGTCCTCCAGTGGGAGGAGCACTCCATCTTATTATGAGAAGAATGTTAATCAGGATCAGAAGGTTCAGAAGGTAAAGGAGGAGGAGAGAAGGAGAGCTAGGCTGGAGCAGGCCCTGAGGGAGGCACGGGAGAGGCGGATGAGGGAGGCCGCCAAACCGGGGCAGCAGGAGACCAGCTTTGGAGCCCGTGCACCACCACCAGGAGGTCGATCACCACGCCCTGGAGGGAAAGGATCACCAAGAGAGAGCATGAACCTCAGCGATAGTGGCGACTCCACCAGTAACCTACTCGGCAAGGAGCCCAAAGATCCCAAACATATGTCCATCTCTGAAATCATGAAAGTCAAGGTCATACTGAACAAGCATAAGAAGCCGAGGAAGAGCAGAATTATCACCGGCTAAATTGAATTGATAACTGATTTATTCATAAGTTTTTTCGGCCAAAGATTATCCTGGCCACGAATATACGCTCCTGTGGACCCATAGCGAAACATTCGCACTGCCTTGAGACAAATCTAATGAAGAAACGATCAAGAATAAAAGTTACATTTTTTACATTTCTATATTGCGTTTTTGTAGAGAAAAGATGCAGGAGTGGATTTGTTCTCAATGGATACCAATTTTAAATCATTTTTTATGACTAGAACTAATATTCAGTTGAAACGGCATTTTGATCCTGGTAAGTTTGGCACCTGGAGAGCGTTTGTCCCGTCCACAGCCCCATCAAAGGAGATATGAGATATTGAAAGAACGTACGTAGAAATATAAACAAAACAATCGACTTAGACCTATACTCATCTGTGTCTTAGGCCTACGCTTGTGTTCCAATCAACTTTAAAATTGTAAATTAAACAAGTTTTCCAGCCGAATCATGGAAAAAAGCGAGAAATCAAAGCCTGGTAAATGCGAGGTGGGTGACAATTTATGAATTTGTCATATATAATATACCAATAAGATTTCCTTTAGGATTTACTCGGCGTGTCTGTGCTTTTCAATCACTTCATTATAATCAATGTGGATTAGGGGACATGAATGTACATTCGGAGACTTGTGTGATATATTTTAATATTATATTTTCCTATTGAGGGATATCTCTAAAAACATGAGGATCGGACAAAATCATTGACTTTAACTTGAGCCTTGTTGCTGGAAACTGTGTCTATGCTACATTGAATCAGATAAAGGGATATTACATGCATTTGAGAAGTAGCCTCATGACATATTGGTAATATATTAACCTTTACACCACCAGGCGCGACAATAGTCTGTTTTATTGGCTTATCAAATCACTGTTATTGTGAATAGACTGAGTGTTTAACCCTTTAAGTCCTCACATTGCATTAAAGCATCATCTTACATCCCTGATAACAGACCTGATTTTCCTACAACCAAGAAAATTCCCATGAAACTGGTTTACCAATACATGGTCATTTTCTTCAATTTTTCACTCACATCAAATCATTTTCATTCACTACAAGTCGAGAATTGCGACAGCAATTCGCGGCTTGTAGTGGATGAAAATAACTATGGTAAACTCAGGCTTGAAAGGGTTAAACATCAAGATTTGCAAATGTTTGGTGTCAAATTAAACAAATATGAATAATATACACCCCCTTTGAAGTTGTGTGTCGTGGTAGGGAGACAGAACTTTAGATGGGTAAAATTAATTTAGAACTTTAAATCTTACAGCGCGAGGATCGACATTAAACGTCAGATTCTGATTAATAGAGACGATCCCCGCACTGAATGAAATACATATTTATAATGGCTGTAGACCCATAACATAGGTAAGCCTATTGAAATGAAGCGGAAAGAGCTAAGTAAAACATTTATGATGATTTCAAATTGAAAAGACCCTTTGGTCTCCATGGTTCAAACAAACATATGTCAGTGTTTTAGGGGTTAAGGGTATTAAATTTGTAGACTGATGTTGTGAATCAAATATTATATGCAAATGCATTTCACCCACTTTAAGGTGTGCGTCGCGGTAGTACAATTTCACGTGACCATTATTTATTCAAATTCAGATAAAATATCAACTAATCTAGCTTGCAAAAAATACAAAAAATCAACCTAAAACTCTGTTATTTTGAGCCCGAATGATATACTATATTAATATATATATATATATATGATAATACACCTATGTCACCGAAATTGATAAAGTAGTTTGTGGGAGCTGCTTATTTGATCAAATCATTACTTTTTTAAGATGTTTATTTTTCATAAATATAAGCTATTTTTCATCATTTGAATCTGGAAATTGCGTTAGCAATTTCAGCTTCAAATGACGAAAAATAGAAGCAAACCATTCAATGGAACAAAAACAACTACACGTGGGTAAAATAAAAATTATATAACCTAGCACTTTACGAGTTTTTATAGTATATCCCCACATCAGGTGACGTTTGTGAGATTTTACATATTTACTTCTATGCTGGACGCAGAATTATACATCATACCAATTAGATAGATTACATCGATTTGTATTATAATGTTTATATTGATATTGTATTAGGACGAATTCAACCTGTGATATATTGGCTACATAAGTGCCTGTGTGTGAGGTTTATTGTTAAATATTGTTACGCTGAGTCTGTGAGCATGCTGATACAGTGATATTGTCTAATATATACTATTTTCCGATATTGGTGGAATATTTTAAAATATAGATAATTTATATTTTTGTCGCTACTGAACGGGAATTGCATTGTATTTCTCAGTCGTATGAGAATATTCATTTTATAAATGCTTATAAAAAATACTAAAAATTATATTTATATTATATTATATTATATTTATAAAATTATATTATATAAAAATATTTTGAAAAAAATTATTGTCTTTCCCTAGAAATATTCCATCATTATTCAAAGGAATGTTTTTTCCCCTTAATATGTTGTTTATACTATGTTTCTATTATAAAAAAACCGTCAAATTAAATACAGTAAGTTATAAACAACAATCGAATTTGGTAATTACAATGGTGAGGATAGTTGGACAGATGACAGTTAGACGGTTTTTCTCAATTAAAAAATATATATTTCCTCTGGGGTTGTTTTAAAAAAGAAGTTTCCTGAAATAAGGCATCTATAAATTTTAAAAGAACGTTATTGTACATAAAAAATATCTTGACACAATTAACACATTTTTACTGCAGTACGATATACATATTTGACTAAAAAGTATGCCTTATTATGATATCTTATTGGACATTAAAAGTATTATTTTGTAATCATAAAAGAATCATGTGTATTCTGTCGTGTGTAGTTAAGATTTAGACATTTTACTATGGTTTGAAAACCGAAGTAACGTTGTATATATATTTTAAACATTGGATAACTTTGTTGGCAAATAATGTAATATAAGACCAATTGCAGCAGCAAAATATATAATTATAACTGGCTAAGTATTTTTTTGTAAATGACGTTTTGTTAACTACTATTAATAATATATATCTTGAAGGTGAATTATTATTTTCATCCTTCGAGTGCTAAATCTATGAATTAAATTATTATTCATTTGTTATTCATTTGCATCCCATGTTCAAAAACACTTATTTAAGCTGGAAACGTAGATAGGAATGAGATTTTACGTACTTTATTTATCAACCACCAAAAAAATGCTGATTGTTTTCGTTAAACTGTGATAATAATGACTGCAGATTATGTGATATCTTTGTGATTTACTGCCCTGTGATTAGTTTGTGTATAAAACAGTTCTTGAAAACGTGATGCTCTTTATTTGCTTCATCTATTTAAAGCATTCATTATCTAGCAGTGTAGTTGCGGATACCGTCTACTGTATCTTAAAAAATATTAAAACACACCACTACATTATTTTCTTCGTCCTACCACTATATTCTAAGCCGGGAATGGAGAGCTATTGTTCACCTAGTACATACCAATTATCAAGGTGGGTCTAAGGTATTAAAATCAGTCAGTTGTGACCGAGCTGTTAATTATGAGGGGTCCTCATTATTGTGGGATGTGTTTTAAGTCAGTTAAAACGCTCGGAGATTTCCATTCTTAGCTGTGAAAAAAGAATCCTTATATTAAGATTTTCTTAACCTACTCTTATTTTCATTAGAAAAGTTATGATTTATCCTAACTTTTGTAATGGAAGTGAATTGCAATTGGGAGTAAAACATCAGTAGGGGTATCACAGCAAACGCACGAGGTTGAACCAATGTTGGTTTGATGTTGGGCCACCGTCTGTGATGCTGGTCCAACAATAAACCAAAATAGGTTTAACGTCTTGAATGTGTTTGCTGGGACTGGCATATGAGGTAAAATCGAATAAAACTAGCCGGCAAACTAGCTGTTCTTTGCAGATCGAAATACCAGGTCGGGCAAATTCTTATCTTCTGACACATGAAACAGATGGCTCCATATAGAGATTCTCGTTAACCCTTGCCCTGCTAATCACGACTATATGCATTTTTAATTGGTTTTATTAGTCGACAAAATCACAGTCGTGAATGAAATGTGTGTCTAAATATCAAGATTTGCAAATATTTGTACTCAAATTGAACAAATATAAGTTATTTCAGCCACTTGATGTTGTGGATCGCGGTAGCGAGACACAACATCAAGTGGCTAAAAAATAAAATAAATAAACTTAGCAGGATATGGGTTCACCATGCAGCGGGTACGTGTCAATAAAGATAAAGGTTCAGGCTTATATAGTTGCAGTCAGCTTCCACCAGCGTTGGGTGTTTTTCGCCAATTTTTTAGTCAATTCTAAATTAATTTCAATGAAATTTTGCAAGCTCTCTTTTCAAGTATTCCGGCGCCTACCCTGAAAATTTGAATGAGTATTTCCAAAGTTAGACCATTTGACATGTAGTGGAATTTCGTGATTGAAGCTGATAGCGTTTAATGGGTTATAGAGGAGCGTCATAATTCGCAAAAACTACATGTCAAATGGTCTAACTTTTAAACTACATACAATTTTCAGGGGAGTTAGACTAGAAAATAATGCTTGCCAAATTTCATGACAATCTGATGAAAATTGTGTAATTAGCGAAAAGCATGCAACGCAAAAGTGACAGATTTAAAGTGACTTTTACTTTAGTCTGATATCAAGTCTGAAGACCTGTCATCCGACTTTTACATTTTGCCCCCCTGGTCACTGGATCTATTCATTCGTGTGCCATTTAAACTCCACGGAGAGCATACATTTTGGTGCGTTTAACTTATCGTACACATTGCCATCTTTGTCCTACCAGGTACTCATTTTCACCTGTGTCAAGTGAAGCATTTGAGGGTAAAGTGCCTTTCCACAAGAAACAACATCGAAACAATGTCGCAAGATTGAGAGGGGAGAAATATGATATTTCTCTGAAAATCCTGCACCAAGCGGGGTTCGAAACCACGCGGTAGACAGCGACATCGGCAAAGCACCACGTTCTAACCATTGCTACAAGTCCCTCTCTATATTACATTGTGCGCCCACAATGTTTACTCGCGGAATCATGACGACTCACCTAATTTTAATCCCAATTTGAGATGTTAATTCAGCTGTTAACAAAATGATTTACGACATGCAAGTGTCACATAATAAATAAAATCTGATCTCACCAAGTACGTTTGAGATATATGGCAAATAATTGTAGGATGGCATGGTTTAGACAATCATTTTCGAATCGAATAAAATAACCGCATAGGCAAAATAAACAGCTATAATAATCTAGAAAGTAGGCATATGCATGTAGGTCATGCATGTAGGTCAGTTGTGGAAATGTGATGATTAAATGCCAAACTAACATTAAAAACAGCTATTGTCGAGAGGTGACATTGGAGTTATATGGATTACTTGCATTATCTTATAGACTGTCATTTCATATTTGTGTGAGCGGAAGCTCTTTGTTGACCAATCACAAAGGCTTAATGTACTCCTTCCCAGCATGCCTATATTGATTCTATGGCAGGCCACAGTAGTCATAATTAATAAACATACGATCAATAACAACGACCTGAAAGTCAGCGTAGCTCATTGAGCAAACGACGCTGTTGCAACGTTGATGCAATATCTTTGACGTTAATTCAACGTCGCAACAACGGAGTGTGAACAGGAAACAGAAGGGCGTAGCCGGGGCAGGGGAGGGAGGGGAAGGGTTTTCATCACAAACACATTTTTGCTAGTTAAAGCGAAACGATTATGTATTTCTATTGGTAACGACATGTATGCTTAATACCCTTTAAGCCCTCACGATGCATTAAAGCATCATTTTACATCCTTGAAAAGACTTAATTTTCCTACAAGAAAGGGTTTTAAAACGAAATTTTCGTGAAACTAATTTACCAATACATGGCAATTTTCTTTAATTTTTAAAGCACATCAAATCATCTTCATCCACTACAAGTCAAGAATTGCGACAGCAATTCGCGGCTTGTAGTGGATGAAGATGACAATGGTAAATTCAGGATTGAAAGGGTTAAACATCAATATGTGCAAATGTTTGATTACAAAAATATGAGTAATTTTTACCCCCTAGAAGTTGTGGATCGCGGTTCACATAAAAAAAATTCAACATTTAGGGGTTAATGATGACCCAATTAAAGGTTAAAGATTAAAAAAGTGACAAACTCCAGTAATAATTGATTTAAATGCTCATACAGTTGTTTATTTCACATTGCCATAGTAACGTAAGTCGTAGTTTAAATAACATATTGATTCAAGCTTATACAAGGCTTCCCTTTCACAGCAAGGATAAATATTGAATAGACTGATCCATGAGAAGCCATATTCATCTATATTCAAATCTAACTTATTTTTGTTATTCTAACGACAACTTGGAAAACACATATAACTTATTTAGTCATCGTTTACCACAAAACACGAGACATTGAGCCAATGTTGTTTTAATGGTGTTCCATCGTCTACGGCGTTGGGCCAATATTAAAACAACATTGAACTTGCCATCAAATACGAGACAATGACCCATTCTGTGAAACGCAGTGACGTCACCGGAAACCGTTCTGAATGGGAACTCGGTGAAAACAAAGTTATATAAGACCCTCTCCCCCATACTTCATTGTATCAGCTAGCTCGGTGACAACAATGGAGGTCAAGGCTATTGAGTTTCACAGAATTGCTGTTTTAATATTGGGCCGCCGTCTACGAGGCTGACCCAACATTAAACCAGCATTGGGTCACCGTCTCCCATTTGCTTTGTAACGCTTAACATATATTCGTGACTATGACAATAATTATATCTACAGACTTCACTTATTGATTGACACAAATAATAATGACTTCATGTGCGAATAGTGTCTCTCATATTTCTCATGGTACTGGGTTCTCATATAAATTAGTGATATATCTGTCTATGATACATGGGTCACAATGTATGACTATCAAAAGTAGACCAGATTTCAACAGAATATATTTATCTTTCAATGGTAAACACATATTATTGAACATTATGTTGGTCGACCCAGTTCTGGTTCAGCATTAGTCTATTATTTTCTGCGACGCTGGTCTAACTTCAAACAAATATCGGGTTAAAGGTGATCTATCACCCCTTATATGGTATGAATGATTATGTCCTTATATGGGGTGATAGGCTATCATGTGACCCTCTCAAGAGGGTCACATGATAGCCAATAACCCCCATATATAGAAACACTTGTGCCCCATCTTGTGGCAACTTTGATTTATTTGTAACAACTTTATTCATACTATATAAGGGGTGATAGATCAGCTTTAACGTGGTCTCTTTGTTGAACTGTGTAGGCCTAATCATAATTTCTGGTTCAATACAAACCCTAGACTGATATATAGGCATCAAAACAGATTTTAGATAATAGAATTCCGCCCCTTTCTTTTTCAGAATCCTACTCAATGATAAGTTCAGTGGACAAAATACGATCGTGCTGAATGAAATACATGTATAATGAATAAACAATATTTAAAATATTATTCCTAATATTGTAGAGGTTCGACAACTAAAATAGCTCATCTGCTGTAGAGCTCTCTTGGCGATAATTAATTGTACATATTAACCCCAAAACACAAGAAGTTTGTTTAATGTTGGCCCACCGTTTTCGACGAAGGCCCAACATTGACCCAAATTTGGGTCAACGTCTCGCGCTTGCGAGGTATAGGTCACATCACGTGACATCCATCAAAGTCTCTAGCCAAGTTTGACTGTTTTCTGACAAATGAATCGCACTTGGCCACATTTGTGTGCAGATAGGCTAAACTGTACCAGTAGTCGAAACTAACGTAGTCCACATCTATATGTGTGAGTATTATATCTACCACCCTATTCCGCGTCTCGTGCGGCACATTGCACTTCCTATGCGGTTCAGTTCACAATGTGCTCACCAGGACTGCCAGCCTATTCATCACCTATTGAGCCACTCGCTAGGTGGTACTAAATATAACCTATTCTCCGTCACTTCCGAAACGCTTGTTCCCGTGACGTCACCTGATGACGTAATGACACTTTCTGTAGCTGATCCGACAGTGCCGCGTACAAAGTAGTTTCCCGGTTGTCCTGAAAAATAAACAGTAGATGTAGGCCTAGTTATTGTTGAAAAGACTAGCTGCTTTCTCAATGACAATAGAATAATTTATTGTCAGCACGCAGAAATAATTATGTAATATTGTTAAGAGGCAACGGCAAATGCAATTAGCGGACATGACGGTCGAGAGAAGTGGCAAATGAGCATGTGAGATTCTATATTTCAAAGTGATCAATCATGGGAACAGTTCCCCATTAATTCAAGTTTAAGGAATCTTTATGGGACGTAGAATACAAAATAAAATGTCAGAATGCTTTTAAATGCATATCGTCATGCATGATTGCTTAAAGTTGCAGGCTGGGGTAGCCAGACACAACTTTAAGTGGATGAAAATGTAAATTTTACAACTTAGCACCTGAGGATTAAAGGGTTGTACTGATTAAAAGTTTTTTCACAAGTTCATAAATGTGTTTTTAAATGAAATGTTTGATTAATAAATAATCATTGTATAATATTACCCTCTTCTCCATAAGGAGCATGATTTGCCATTGAACTCTGATGTGTCACATTCTTCCCTGCCTTTCTGGATCACCCGGTCTCCACAGCGAGCTCGACGACATCCTGACAAATACAACGGTCCAGGATAACATTCATGTATAACACTCATGCTACGTTTTGAGTCTAAAGCTTTAAGTAAAACGTTTTGTAAACTAATTACCTTACGGGTCATTCAAAAAAAACAATAATAATTTTTTTTTTTTTTTTGACGGGATATTATTTTTAAAAAAAATCTTTTTTTTCAGTCTGTGACCCTATATGTTGGCAATATCATAGGAGACCATCGAAAACTTCATCAAAATAATTTATTTTGTATATATCTTTTGTTTAAGATATATAAATCTTGTTTTACTACATACTATTCTTAAAAAAACTATGATTAATTCGAATAGCATCTAAAAGCATTTATTTACAATACTACAAAAGAATGTAAAATTTGAGTGAATCATTGACATAAGGAAAGTAAAATCTCAGTATGCCTAGCTATAACTATAGTAACAAGCCAGCAAAAAATATTAGGACATTGACCTATTGCTGGCTTAATGTTCGCCCACCATCTAAGACGCTGGCCCAATATTAAACGAACATCGGTTGAACGGCTAGTGTTTGCGATGCCTTTCCAGCAAAGACGAGGCATTCACCCAACGCTGTTTCAATGTTGGCCCACCGTATTTGACGCTGGCCCAGCATTAAACCAACATTGCCTCAACGTCTTTCTGCCTCACAGGGACACATAAACCCTTTCAGCGCGGGAACCGACTTTATACGTCATAATCTGACGTCTGTAGACGTCAGATTATGACGTATAAAGACGGTCCCCGCACTGAAATAATTAAAATATTTATAATGGCGGTAGACCCATAACAAACGCATTCAAATGAAGCGGAAAGAACCAACTAAGACATTTATGATGATTTGACTTTGAAAAAACCCTTTTGGTCTCCATGGTTTATATAAAAATTACTAAAGTAATATGATGGTACGTACGGACGCATGAGTCGTTGACGTCATCATTGCCGTCGTCACACTCCTCTCCCATATCTCTGTCCACAATACCGTCACCACACTGGGTCACCTACAACGTACAGAAATATATATATACTGGAAGTACGTTTCTTTGACTATAAGTATAAATATAATTATCTGAATAACGCTGACTATTGCAGCTTTATAAACAATAATATTATACAACTAAAATAATCTTACAAGGTGCAGTGATAACATTTTAAGAAAGGCCGAAATAGTGTAATTACGATAATTCTGCAACAAATACTGTGGATATGGTAATATTCGCAAGGTCTTAATTTTCGGGAATTTCGCTACTAGAAAAATGAAAATTCGCGAATTCTAAACTTCGTGAAAATTTAAACACGCGAAAATTAACAACAGATCTACAGTACAGTTTTAGTATGATGCTTCTGTTTATAATTACCCTAATAGCTCGCCAGGTGACGTGGTCCCGGAAGTAGAGTTGTTTGACGTCACTCCTGTACGCCAGGAGTCCCTCCAGAGACACCTGGTGCATCGAGTTGGAATCACTAAAGATCACCAACTATGGAAAAAAAATATTAATGAAAACTGTATTATTATCTTTTATTGCTGTGAAAGGCATAATTATGTTACTGTGTTGATAATGCCACAAATAGCATTTTCATTTCGAGTGGATAAATAAGGCATACCTTGTTGAACTAAGTAGAGTTGAGGGTGCTTAACTCTTACAGTGCTGGGATCGACTCTAGACGTCAGATTCTGACGTATGCAGACGTCAGAATCTGTGCAGACGTCAGATTTTGACGTCTAGAGTCGATCCCCGCACTGTAAGAGTAAACATATTTATAATGACCGTAGACCAATAACATAGGTAAACAGTACAGTTTCATCAGCACTAGTATATCTTATGTCAATTAATGTTACCTTTTCTAAGAATATCCAACCTTTAAAGTGATAATCATGTCTACAGCTGTTTTTAGCTTTTCTTTATGACATATATCTACCATTCAAACAAGAAATTTGAGAGGGAAAATATCACTGAATTTGTATATCTTTTTATTCCAATTGTACATATGCAGGTAATTTTCTCCCACTCGAAGTTGTGACACGCATTGGTGAGACTCAACTTCAATGGTGGAAAATTTAAATTCTATAATATAATAGCTTCAATATTTAGCATGTTTAATGTTTAGCCAAAATCATTTTTTTGTGGCCTGAACTACTCACCCCTGGTATACCTGGACCTCCATTGCGCCCCGGGTCACCAGTTACACCCTGCGGTCCGGGGTACCCCCGCTTCCCCTCAGAGCCATCAGCACCAGGAACCCCTGATTCTCCTTTAGGACCCTCTGAATAAAGACATATCCATGACTAACATGACTGGTGATTGAACGTGGTTTTACGTTGCGACAGAAAGTAGTCAAAATTCGTGATTATGGTCTAATATTTGACATTGCACAACACCACAACGAAATAAAATATGAAAACAATAATGGTTTGATTTTTTTAACATAAAAACATACATTAGAATTCAATTAAAACTATTAGGAATATCTCAGCAAACACGATGCATTGATTTGCTGTTGGTTCAATGTTGGGCCACCGTCTTCGACGCTGTCTCAACATTGAGCCAACATCAAATCAATGTATCGTGTTTGCTGTGCATACTATTGGTATGAGACTCACGTATTCCCGGGGATCCTGTGACGCCAGCTGGTCCCTCTGGCCCCTGAAAAAACCCATCAAAAACCAAACATTTGAGTAAAACCAGCGTCTTACACAGCACCCATGTGCTTAATTTTTATGGACCACTATAATTATTTTATACAGGATTAAAAATATTATTATGATATCTCTTAGCCGAAGAGTACTATGTAACAATATATATCTCTGGATCGGGTTCCAAACAGTGAGTTGATACATTTTGAGAGCCACCTGGTGAAAGAGACAGCTACTGTTTTGTGTGCATTTAAGCGTTAGCGTTTTAGAGCCACCTGGTGAATAAAGCAATAAAATAACTCCATGGACGTATCGTTGTTGGCTGCTCTCAGTTTTTTTTATTTGTCATCAAGGTGATTTTGTTTTGGAATAAATACATAAATGAATATCTGTTTACTATTTGTATGAATATACCTACAAGACAAGTAATGATTGAAAATAATTGGCCAAGCTTCCCTATACGTCTCCCTACTTGTAGCTATCTCTACCTGTATTCCCCTTTTTCCTCTTCGTCCATGTCTCCCCGCGATACCAGGTGGACCTTCCGGTCCCGGGAGCCCAGGAAGACCAATACGACCCTTTGGTCCCTGCACGCCGCGACTCCCTTTAGGTCCCACAGGCACCCAGGCTGGCGGGTTGAGAAAACTCGGGCACAGAAGACCTGATATCAAGGGAATTATAAACAAATTATTCAACAATTTCAACAAGATTTATCCCTTACAACGCTGAAATATATATAAAACAGAGAGACCAAAGGGTTTTTTCAATTTGGAATCATCATAAACGTCTTAGTTAGCTCTTTCTGCTTCATTTGAATACCTATGTTATGGCCTTATGGGTCTACGGCCATTATAAATACTTTAACCCTTTCAGTGCGGGTATTATATATATACGTCAGAATATGACGTCTACAGACGTCATATTCTGACGTATATAGATAATACCCGCACTGAAAGGGTTAAACTATTTATGGATCAGCGCAATATCAAATTGCATTGAAACTAGTCATAAGTAATCTGCTAATAGGTAAAAAAAAACATAATCGTAACATTATTTAATCGCTCGGGGTACCCACTGATAAATCGTTTTAAGGAATATATAGCATTCCCAGCAAATATTGACCCAATGTTGGACCAATGGTGGGCCAACGTCGAAGACGGTGGGCCAACATTGATCCAGCATCGGGTCCATCTCTTGCGTTTGCTGGTTCGTACGACAACAAATCGTTGTTTGATAACGAGGCATGGTTGTTTGATAACGAGGCATCTTGGGAATGCGGCCGCTACAAATACTTAGATGTTGGCACCGATTGATGTTAGTGTCAAAGTAAGTCCCCAAACACATTATTAGTTGTTTTTAATATATAGATAGACATATATGTTTTATTGACACAATTATCTTAATTGTTTCAATCTTGGAATGTTTCATTTATCTTTACTGAATCACTTAAATACATTAAAAATAGACGATATATTGGATACGTTTATTAGTATTTGATTTAGAATAAAATGTGTGCAATACCCAGGTGTGGATCTCCTTTTTGGCCAGATTCACTCGACTCGTCGCTGATCACTAAAGAATCTCCACCTTTCGTATCTCCCTGGTAATCAAACACACATGTTATACACAGGATATATCTACACAATGCTGGTTTAATGTTGGGCCAGCGTCGCAGACGGTGGCCAAACATTAAACCAGCATTGGGTCAATGCTTAGTGTTTGCTGGGAAGTATCAGCAATACTATAAATATAATTACTGTAAATATAATGAACGTTGGTACAATGCTGCCCCAATATTGGCCCAGCACCTACGACGCTGGTGCAGCATTGAGGCAGCGTTGGATTAATATCTTACACTAGTTGCGCCGGTCCCACAGTCACACAGCCATGTGCACAAAGGTGGCCTAAAACCCGATTCATCTCATTTCCCGCAGCCTTATTTTCATGAAATCATAATTTAGCAGTACTGTAGCCTATAGCGATTTGATGATAAATTGTGAAACATATTTAAAAATAGCTATCTAGATATCTGAACCGAAAAAAACGAAAGTTTAACCCTTAAAGCGCTGTATCTGTATCGGTATCTGTATATTACGTGGCAGTACGCACTATTGTGCTATAGCGCCACGGGAGTAACTTAGCAAGGCCTGTTATCATTCATGGCCTTATATATGTGCCAAGTACTCCATGTTGTGGATTTTTTGGGGGGTCTCGCCGGATGGAAACTGCGCCTACGCCCATCGAGGTTTTTTTACGTCCAACTCAAAGTCAGTCAAACGAGCCATCTGATTTACGTGGTTCTCTGAGCCCTACGAGTGTATACAGCACCTGGCAGTCCCAGGCGGTCACCCATCCACCGGGCGCGTGATCGAGCACAAACCGTTGAGCGAAGGCCGTATTCCGTATTTAGCAGTATACCTGAATTTGTTTTATATAAACCAAGAGACTAAATGTTTTTATAAATTTGGATTCATCATAATTAGCTTCGCTAGCTCCTTCTGCTTCATTTGAATACCTATGTTATGGGCTTACGTCATTATAAATAATGTTACTCTTTCAGAGCAGGGATCGACTTTAGACGTCAGAATCTGACGTCATAGACGTCAGATTCTGACGTCTAAAGTCGGCCCCCGCACTGAAAGGGTTGAGGTTACCGATAGGTTGATTAAGCAGATACATGACCTCTACCTTTGTATTATTCTCGCTAATAGCAAGTGAATAAACTCTTTATTACCAATAGTTTTAAAGAAAATTCACTTTATTTATTTTATTAATATTTATATGTGATTCAGTTCGGTACATCATACTCACTTTTTCTTTATCTAAATTAAAAACCATCTGGCGAAGTAGGTAGTCCATGTCATCCCCGACAGATGGCGGTGGTGGTGGGAATAATGGCGGTGGTGGAAAGCGACTGTAAACAGAAATAATAGTGATTGAAATTTAACATTCAGTAATATATCTAAACATGTATTTTGCTGGACAGATTCATCATTTTTTATGTTGCAAACTTGAGTAAGATTATTTCATTTAATTATCCTTTTCTATTATCATGATTATTTAATTACTCATTAATATTATTTTATATTTACATTTTTATTTTATTACATTTCTTTTCTATTTACGTGCTATCAAGAATACATAACAAGTGTTATGTATTCTTGTTGCTATGCATATTTTGGTGTCATTTTGTGACAACGATATTATATTTCCCCAAATCAATTATGTAAGTGTATGTATGTGTGTATGTATTAGGGAAGTAGCTTATAACAATGCTATTTGCATTCTTTTGAAAATAAGTTGCTTGCAAAAACTATAAGCAACATAAATAAAACACTGATTGCAACATATCATATTATTGTTGAAGCAGCTCCTTGGGATGACACCAATTTTCTTTTTTTAATTTTGTAATGAAGTAGTGTATCCCACAGATCATGATTTTATTTTTTCCAGAGTTTTTAGATTAAAAAAAAAATTATCCACATTTTTATGAATCCGACGAAAACCTAAACAAACTTTTGTATACCTAAACACTTACTAAAGGACTTTTGAATGTTCCTACAGCATTGGGCCACATGTTGATGCCGTCGGCCCAGCGTTGAGCTGACAATCGGTGCTGCATCCCCCCCCCCCTCCCCCTGATCAACCCGTTCCCAGACCAATTAAGTGCGGCATTATTGATGTAATTATGTGGTTACTTTGATCGTGCCGTCTGAGATGGTCAGTACTTGCGGTGTATAGTGTGGTGTGATGTAAACAAACTTGTTAACATGACAATATATGTCTTGGACATACAGCTTGTTTCGTCTTTTTCAGTGCTTTAGCATTGTTTTATTTACATTCTCGCATTTTATTCAAGATCAGTAGGTGATAGAGCCTCATCTAATTTTTTTTTAAATTGACAAAATTGAAAATTCCCATCCCAAGGAGTTCCTTTAGACACACAGTAGCAACCCATCCATTAATGATTTTTAAGAATTAAATCATAATAAATGTTTTACAGTTTTGATCATTATGAAACACGACTGGTATGTTGCTACGATCACTGATGTTTTTTTAAAAACACATCATTACATTATTTTCTTTTTCCGACTACTACATTCTAAGCCGAGAATGGAAAGTTATTGTTGATCAAGTACAGACCAATTATCATGGTAGGCCTAATGGTACTATAATCAGTAAGGTGTGTCCGAGCTGTTGATTATGAGTGATACTTATTATGGTCTAATGTGTTTAAAGTCAGTTCAAACCCTCGGAGCTCTACGTACATTCTTAGCCGCGGGCTTTATCCTGCACATAATGGTGACCTCTTATGTGACTCTCCAGCACCATTGTATTTAATGACTTAGGTTATAAGAAGGCACGATCTATGGGCTGTATCAGCAGTATCTCTGGTTTGGTTACTTGTATAACCACTCAGTAACCAATTGATGGGTTATACTATATGAAAATACTTCCTCGGTCGGTTTGGCTGCGGACTCGCAGCTGAAGGTACTGGGTTCCAGTCCCAACTAGAG
This sequence comes from Flabesymbios commensalis, assembly GCA_964017125.1. Taxonomy (NCBI): domain Eukaryota; kingdom Metazoa; phylum Annelida; class Polychaeta; order Terebellida; family Flabelligeridae; genus Flabesymbios; species Flabesymbios commensalis. The sequence continues at coordinate 65,153,588 of OZ024916.1, forward strand.
CTGATGCTAGGTAATGGTTGTGCATTCAGAGCTCCAATGTGTTCAAAGACATGGAGTGTGTAGTGATACTTATAGTACTGTGCTCTATCGAACGTTAAAGCCTCGTTAAAAGTAGGGCATAATACAGTCTCGACATTACCAGAAAATGCAGCTACCCAGTAGACACAAGACGTTAAAACAGTGTTGGTTTAACATTGGTCCAACGTCGTAAACGGTGGAGCAAAGGTTAAACCAACACTGTTTCAACGTCTTGTATCTGCTGGGAAGCGACGTCAATCAACACTCATATGAAAATAATTAATTTACCAGTAAAGATTGTGATATCGGTTATATATTTGTCATTATTATATATAAGTTAATTTATTTAAATTTTCAACCACTTGAGGTTGTGTCTCGCTACCGCGATCCACAACCTCAAGCGGTTGAAAATTACTCATATTTGTTAATTTGAGACCCAAACATTTAAAAATCTTGATGTTTAAACACTCTTTTCATTGTCAATAACTGTGATTTGAACGACTAGTAAAATAGAAAAAAACGACTATTGTCGTGATCAGGGTTAAATCATCATGTTATATTCCAGGATACATCAGCCTGTGGGAGATGATGTCATACATAGTGTAGTAAATACAGGAGTAAACGACGAACCCAACGCTGGACAAAATGCAAGCCACTAGTTTTAACCAGACGTTAGACTAATAAATCAGTACCTCCCAGCAGACACAAGACGTTGAATCAATGTCGGTTTAATGCTGGTCCAGCGTCGTAGACGGTGGACCAACATTAAACCGACATTGATTCAACGCCTTGTGTCTGCTGTGTTTTAACCAGACGTTGGACTAATAAATCATTGTTGCTAAGGGCATTTCAATAACGATAACAACCTGTTGTAATGTATTTAGCGTCTGGCTAGGCCAAACTCTAAAACTTACAGAAAGAAAAGAGGCGTTTGTCGAGATTTGGCTCAATGTTGGAAAACATGTTGCGTTTGCAAAAACGTTCAAAACCACATGTCTGTTTGAAAAAAGTCTGTCTACCGACCTCCGCGCAGCCGTGATAGCTTCTACAGTGTAAGTGATATGACAACATCTTATTCAGAGTATGGGATCTCTCCTGGTAGGCTATCAATGCTATCAGTTTTCATTTGATTTTACTAGTTTATTCATACTTTTGTATTATGTATTCTGTATATTTGAATGTTTGAGGACCCAGTGAGATGAGAAATGCTCAATGGGTTTATCCTCTCGAAATAAAGATTTTTTTCTTATTATAATATAAAGAATCAGATTCGATAGATTCGTAGATCCGAAAAAATATGTGGCGGGCAGTGCCGATTATATTCGAATCTATCGTATTTAATTTTTTTAATACCCCACATAGGTACATGCATGGCCTCAAAGCTCTACTCATACTACCTATTTGATGGTCAACACGTCAAATTCCTATATCGTGGTCAACATTGCCAAAATGAGCAGCTTTCTGTGGGTTCGTGAAAGTAACCGTAGATTCGTAGATACGAATCTACTGTTTTAGCAATAAACTGGCACCATATATGTATTTTAACCCTTGAAGCGCTAAATTGAATAATCTAAATTTTCACTCACTTGAAGTTGTGTTTCGCTACCGCGACCCAAAACTTCAAGGAGGTAGAAATTACTCATATTTGTTTAATTTGAGACCAACATTCACAAATCTTGATGTTTAAGCACTTATTTTATTCCGAAATAACAGTGATTCAATAGGGTATTACAGCGGATAAAAAACGACAATTGTCGTGATTAGCGGCGTAAGGGTTGATGTGCTAGCACAGGATTCGAGATCACATAAATCTGGGTTTGATTTTCTTGTGAGATATTACTCATCGTTTTATTTTCACTGGAGGCTGGTCGAATTTGGTATATTCAAGGATAATCTCCATGGTTAATCCCAGCTGTACACAGACATGATATAAAGCCTGTCTCAATAAGTTAACCCTGAAAGCGCTAAGGTGAATAATTTAAACTTTCACTCACTTGAAGGTGTGGCTCGCTACCGCGACCCACAACTTCAAGTGAGTGAAAAATTACTCATATTTGTATAATTTGAATCAAAACATGTGACAATCTAACATTTGAAAAACCCAGTTCTCCTTCAAATTTTCTAGTTTAACCCCTCAACCGCCGGTGCCGTCCATATTCGTTTTTTACATTTTTTATTAACACATTACATATCAGCTTTTAAACCTGTTAAAGATAAAAAGTGACATTAATCAGCAATATTTGAAATTTGTTTACCTCCATTTTGTCAAATCTGAATAATTTTCACTCACTTGAAGTTGTGGATCGCGTCAGCGAGACACAACTTCAAGTGGGTGAAAATTCCAATTGAATAATTTGGCGGTTAAAACGACTATAGTCATGCTTAACGGTGTAAGGGTTAAGATTATCCTAACTTTTTATCTTAACTTTTATTTCTATGCAAAAAGTTAAGATAAATCCTAATTTTTCTAATAAGATTTAGAGAAAGTTAAGATAATCTTAAATTTAAGATTTTCAGTGGGATGTATCCAGGGGCCCATCCCACAAAGAATCTTAAAGTTAAGATCATCCTAACTTTTTCTAATTGATATTAGAAAAGTTAAGATAAATCTGAACTTTTCAAATGAGATTAACAGAAAGCTAAGATAATCCTAATTTTAAGATATTCAGGGGGATGGGCGCTGGTGCTTAGCTAAGTTCTGACCCGGATGGCAAAACACATTCCTGAGTATTGTTCTCACGCTGATCGTCCTGCTATGTGGACGTCTGAAAAACCAGACCAATCTATTGTCTGAAAAAACTGAAAAAGTTTCCCCTTGTCTTACAAGTGGCTGCGCAGCTACTTGTAAAATAAGAAGGAGATTTGGCAAGTATGAACGCATTGAGGTGTGAGTATTTTTACAATCACTGTGCAGAAGAATCACATCGTGTTAACCCCCTGACCCTTTAAGCCTGAAAGCTCTGAAATACTTTTATACAAACCATGGAGACCGAAGGGTTTTTTTAAATTCAGAATCATCATAAATGCCTTAGTTAGCTCCTTTCGCTTTATTTGAATACCTATGTTGTGGATCTACGCGGGGATTGACTTTCGACGTCAGAATCTGACGTCTAGAGACGTCAGATTGTGACGTCTAAAGTCGATCCCCGGACTGTAAAGGTTAACCGTTAAGTTGTCCAATTTAAATTTTCAGTCACTTGAAGTTGTGTCTCGGATGAAAATTATTCATATTTGTTCAATTTAGGATCAAACATTTGCAAATTTGGATGCTAATACACACATTTTATTCTAAATAAAAAAATGCGATTCAATTCAAAATGCATTTATTGGCAGGACAAACGAAGTTCAAGCATCAGAATACATAAAAAATACATCATGTTGTGATGTCAATAAGGACAGAATACCTACTGGTATTATATGCCCTCAAAATACTTACAATAATTAGGTTGTTTTAAGAAAATACAGAAAACATCAATACAAACAACTGAGAGAAAAAAAAACTAAGTACTAAGTAATAATCTAAATACTAACTAAGAACATTTTTGAATCTTATATAATAGGAAAACCATTAGCTACAATATATTATTTTAAAATATGTTTATATGATGACAAATTGATATTCTTTTTTAATATAGAATACATGAAATTCCATAACTTCTTTCCTGTAAATCTGATAGTTTGGTGTGACAATCTACTTCTAAAAGCTGATACATAAATATTGTTAGCTTGGTATTATGGCTGTGTATTGTTTGTTTTGTATGAACATATCAATAAAGATTGAAGGCAACAATCCTTTTTTTGTGTTTCGGCATAAACATTAGTACCTGATAATTATAAATATTATAGATGTTAAGTATTTTAAGATTAGAAAAAATAGGCAATGTATGAGCTAGATATGACAAAGACGTTTTAATCCTTACAGCTCTTTTCAGAACTTTGAACAAAGAACTCATATATTTATCACAAGTGTTTTTACAGATATTCTTTCATAATTCCCAGTCTCCATTCTGGATCACTGTTATAGGGACCGCTGTGCAAATAAGTACACCTCACCAGGAAGGTGTGTAATATACATGGTGACCAGGCATGGTGGCTTCCGTTTTTTTTTTTTTTTTTATTGTTATAATGAGCAAGTAAGCTATATGTTTCATGTATGGTTTGCTGAATAAATCAAATTACATCAAAGTAGGCCTATCTCGTCTCATTTTTAATTCACCTTCACATGTAAATTTCTACCTTGAAGTCAAAAAGTGACTGGATTTGTAAAAAGGTAGCTAGGATTACCTAAATTTAAATAAATACAACTTATTCTGTACACATTTTCATCATTTACACTTTATATATTTATTAACTATTTATTACCAAATTAATTAAATAAGTGACGTTAATTACGGTTCTAATAATGTTAAGATGTTTTTTTTTATTATAATAAAACATTTAGGCTACTTTCCCACAAGTTGATATTTTATAATGAAACATTTAGGCTACTTTCCCACAAGTTGATATTTTATAATTAAACATATAGGCTACTCTCCCAGAAGTTGATATCCTGGGTCATTTCTTAACATTGTTTATGTACAGTTCGAACAATATGAGATCTGCACTTTTCTTTGTCTATCAATATCAGTTTTCGCGCTCGTACCCCGTTTTTTTACTAAACCTGTGTGCGCTCGGGCTGTCTCCCGCAGGTATGTGTCCATTTAGAGACACATTCAGATTGGTAACACATGAGATGAAAGCTGATTCACATAAAAATATAAAGACTTCTAGTTCTGACAGGAAATTGTTTGTGGATATTAAAAAAGAGTGTGGCCATTATGTCTTGAAGAACAACTTTTTTATGAGCATGCGCTGTAAGGCCTTCCGTTGCGTTGTTGACCCCAGCGAGCGCGGGACGTTTAATCAATGTTGGTTTAATGTTGGGCTAACGTTGAAGACGATGGACCAACATTAAACCAACATTGATTCAACGTCATGTGTTAGACGTTATCAGCGAGATGTGACTGATGAGTAGTTCAGCTTCACTCGCCAGGGGGTGCATGTCACAGGAAGAGCTGAAAATGTATACCAGATAGCGCACTGTTTAGAAGAAGTTTTTTTTGCACGTGGAGGGGTCGAATCATTGCTATACCAGACATGTGTTAGATTTACATCGCTTACCAGGTTAGCCTATATGTGCACAAAGGTGGCCTGAAACCCCATTCATTTCATTCATTTTTTCGCCTAAAGCCCTATTCATTCATTCCGCAAGCCACATCATGCCTAATAATGGATCTTATTCACCCAATATATTTACTGTCAAATACACGAAAGATCTGGAAAGCATGTATTTTAATTAACCACGGCATAATTCGTGTGATGAACTGATAATACAATTGCTTGGTTTTTTATCCTCAGATACATAGACTTATTTTCAGTAAAGGACATTTGTATTTTCAACATTGTATGGTTAGTTGTGATGTGTAATTTACGTTGATATTATTAGTCAAATCAAAGCAATCAATGAAATCAAATCAAATCATTTGATTGATTTGATTTGATTTGATTTTAATTTGATTTGATTTGATGTTATTAGTGATGTATATGTTTACATCACCATACTAATTAATGCAAAACACATCCCAAATTTGGTGGTAATGATTCAACAAACACGAGATGTTGATCCAGCGTTGTTACGATGTTGGGCCAACGTCTCCGACGCTGGCCCAACATCGTAACCAAATTGGATCAACATTTCGTGTTTGCTGGGCACATTCACGTATATCGGAATAAAATCCATTGACGTTACATTTACATTCAGAGACTATAAATATCATTATTGATCCCACAAAACGTGTAGACAAAGAGTAAAGATGGACAAGTGACACATTATCACTTTTTTATTGTAATTATCATTTTAATTGAGGTTTATATATTCACCTGTGGAATTCATCTTCAAGGTTTTGATTTTTTCGTTGAGTATCACTGTTCAGAGAATATAGGTCTCCTGAAAACAAAACACAAACAGTTAGCAGGTTAGGATATAACCACAAGCCAAACTGCTTGAAATGAACACATTAAAGAATCATTCAGCTTCAAAACGCGCATGCCTGGGACGGTCAAGTGTAGGCCAACAGTAGCCTATTGAGTACAGATTGACGGCATTAATATAGCCACTGAACTGATTACAAGATACTACTTAAACGAGACATTGATCCAATGCTGTTTTAATGTTAGGCCAACGTCTGCGACGCTGGCCCAACATTGAACCAACATTAGATAAATGTACAATGTTTGAGAGAAAGTCCTCCTGCCCAGCAAACGCAAGACATTTGTATGACATTTATGCAATGTAGGCCCAACGTCTTCGACGTTGGTCCAACATTGCATAAAGTCATACAAATGTTTTGTGTTTACTGGGTGACAATACATTCAAGCTTGGGGGTCAAGCAGTTTCCAAATCCCCGCAGTAATACAGTCAGTTTGTTTGCAAGTAGGCGACCAAGTAGGGGCAAAAGACAAGGGCTTTGAATTATTACCTCATAGATGTCGCTCAAGTATATATGAACTTGCTGTGATTTGAGAACTTGCTCTTAATGAGGCTTTGGGTATGAAACGCATATTTAGTATTGTTATGGAATAGGGCCTTGGCTTACCCACGGGCACTATTGCCTTCTGGGGGACCCTTGTCCCGCGAATTTTGACAGTTGACTACACCTTTAACAGTCAGGGTGTAAAACAGTTGGATGTCTCTGTCGTTGTATAGGGTGACAGACACAGTTTGCCATTCATTCATTCATTCATTCATTTATTTATTCATTCATTTATTCATTCATTTATTCATTCATTCATTCATTCATTCATTCATTCATTCATTCATTCATTCATTTATTCATTCATTCATTAATTCATTCATTCATTTATTCATTCATTCATTCATTCATTCATTCATTCATTAAATCTTTCATCAATAATTGATTTATACAATCAACTAAAGAAAGAAAGAAAGAAAGAAAGAATGAATGAATGAATGAATGAATGAATGAATGAATGAGTCAATAAATAAATAAATAAATAAATAAATAAATAAATAAATAAATAAATCAATCAATCAATCAATCAATCAATCAATCAATCAATCAATCAATCAATCAATCAATCAATCAATCAATCAATCAATCAATCAATCAATCAATCATTTATTCATTCCTGCATTCCCTCCATATGATGTACCTCTGTATGTTGTATAATATGTAATCATACATACACTCTTCATGTGACATGTCATGTAATCAGACTGATGCTCTGCCAGCAAACTAGAGAGGATGAACCAACGCTAGATTTATGTTGGCCTGACGTCGGAGACGTCGGGCCAACATTAAACCAACATTGGTTCAACGTGTTTGATGCTCTGCCAAAACAAGGCATACACCACAATCATAATCATCAGCTTAGATAATTACACCAGCGCTTATTCAATGTTGGTCCAGCGTCATGAGTCATGATGGATTGTCTGTGATGAGAAGGCATCTGTTTGGACGGAAGTGACATTCCAGTTTTTTTTATTTTGGCAGTCGCGCACTTCAGCGACATCTGGTGACTGAGTTGGGGATACGGTATTTTCATACAATGAAAGATCAGAGGAAAATGGAAAAAACAACATTACGGCCTACCGTATATATGGTAGAATTACATTTGTTAATTAGGTAGTATCCCAGCAAACAAGAGACACTGACCCAATGCTGTTTTAATGCTGGTCCACCGTCTGCAACTGTCGCCCAACAATAAAACAACATTGGCTCAACAGCTGTTTTTTTTACTACATCCAGCCTTCGATGTACAAATATGCGTCCATGTCTGAAAAAATGTGAGTAACCGTAAGTATTTTTTTTCAGTTGCAAAAATGATATACGGATGCATCGAGCAATACACGCATACCCCCCCCCCCCCTACTCCCAACGGCTGGATCCAGCCCTTAAACAGTTTAGAGCAATATAGTGATACAAAGGCACTAGCTTTTGACGAAATAAACCCGTTTTGTCAGTGGCATGTCCCCATATTACCACTTCGAAACAAATTCCAAATATACATGCAAATTTGCATATATATCAAAACCCCCAAAATGCCGAAATATACATAAAATCTCATAATATTCTGATCGATGCCCATCTCATGAGATACAAATAAAAGACAAAAAACATAGTTTAATTGTCATTCACTCTATACCTAGCATATAGATAAATAACAACATATCTATACTAGCTTAGAGCAAGTGGTTCACAGACATGATTGTTGAATCTGCTAAGATAGTCTGGGCAATTTTCAAAACTATCTTTGGCCAACGTTTGAGACTTTAAACCAGCATTGAACCAACGTTGGCACAATGCATTGTGTCTATATATTGGAAGGGAATACGTAGTCGTACACACTAGCGGATGACAAGAGGGTAACCCAATGTTTTGGATTATTGTTAGGCCACCGTCTGCGACGCTGGCCTAACATTACACCAACATTGTCCCAATGTCGGGAGTTCTCTGTGATCAGCGGGTAACCAACTGGAAACTAACTCTTGTTACCTTGTGACACTATTCTGAATATGTCCCAGCAGCAAAAACCAGACGTTAAACCAATGTTGGAATAATGTTGGGCCACCGTCTACGACGCTGGACCAACATTAATCAAACGTTGGGTGAACGTCTCGTATTGCTTGGATGATAATTGAGTGCCATACCCAGCAACACATTTGTATAACATTTGTACAACGCCGGCCCAACGACGTTTTCGACGTTGGGCCAAAATTGTAGAAATGTTATACAAATGTTTTGTGTTTGCTGGGATATTATGATAATTGAGTGCTATAGGTTGCGTGATCAGTCAGCTCATGGCGTGTGAGCGAGGTGAATTATACACCTAGTCAAGGTGTGCAGGTATAGCATATCTTGTGGTGAGAGAAGTCAAACGCTGTGAAGAGATCCCATCTGACATGAAGCCAAAAATACGAGACGTTAACCCAATGCTGGGTTGATGTTGGGCTAACGTCGTAGACGGTGGACCAACATCCAACCAGCATCGGGTCAACGTGTCGTGTCTCGTGTTTGCTTCACATTAAATCTGTCACTTTTGCGTTGCATATTTTTGTCAATTTCTCGTGGGGAGCCTCCGTGACCGAGAGGTAGCGTGCTCGACCTCAGACCGCCAGGGCTCGAATTTCGAATCCTGTGTCTGGAGGACAATGTCATCTCATTCATCTCACCATCTTCAGGAGGTTCTCCTGGCCCAGTTTAGCCTATATGTGCACAAAGGTAGACTAAAGCCCGATTCATTTCATTTGCTAATTTCTCAGGTAATTATCATTGGATTGTCATGGAATTTGGCAAGCAATATTTTTTAGTCTTACTTGAAAATCTAAAAAAAAGTTTAAGATTAGAACATTTGACATGTAGTAAAATTCTAATTATGACGCTCATCTATAAACCCATTGATTTAATTCCGCTTTAATCTCGAAAGTCCGCTACATGTCAAATGGTCTGAAAACGTTAAAAATATTCAGAGTAGTACTACTTCAGGGTAGTCGCCGTAATACTTGCAAAAGCGGTAGCAAAAGTTCATGAAAATTGATTAAGAATTGACTGAGAAATCAGCGAAAAACACTCAACCACATACTTTTAATCACTTAATTTTGAGAGTTCAAGAATCGACCAATCAGCGAGCTTAAGTCTGACTTAAGTCTGGCTTTAAATTTTGATGTAATCGGGTCCAGCTTTTAACTAATTATGTTTGTACGGCACAGTTTATTGTTTTCCGTAAAATTGGTAACAAGATTTTGTCAATAGGAATTTCTGGAGCAAGATGCAAATGCTGCTGGACCCTTGACACACACCACGGGAATAAACCGCCACTCGACAAATACCAGATGCCAAACCAATGTTTGTTTAAAGTCGGGCTAGCGTCGTAAACGATGGATCGACATTAAACCAGCATTGTTTCAACGGAACATATCTACATATCTATAGCATCTAGAATGTCGTATATGCAAATGAGTAGCATGTATGATATTCAAATGAGCCAGTGAACCACGTATTCAATCACCATGTCCCCAGGGTTATAGTTTGTAATCTTGAAGTTTAACACTTAAAGTTCTAAAATAAATAATTTGAATTTTCGCGCACTTGAAGTTGTGGCTCGCTACCGCGATACACGACTTCAAGTGGATGAAAATTCCAATGTTTGTTTAATTTGGGACACAACATTTGCAAATATTAATGTTTAAACAGTCATTTCATTCCCAATAACAGCGATTTCAGAGGACTCATTGCAGGGTTTTTTCACATAAAAATATCAAATGCGCCGTTACGTATCTCAAATAGGAAAATATAACAGGTCTATTGTTTTAAACGTGGGGTATTTTTCATACCCTTCAAGATGACAATATTGCGTCAACAATTTGATTGAAAATGTCAACTTCGCTTAAAGAATTAATTATAATCTGATAAATTGCCTGGGACGTGTCTAAGCCCTCTTTATGCCTCAAAGCATCAATTTTATTTTTCCACAACTCAGGGTTTGAGAATGCACATTTTCGTGATTTTTAAAATAAATTATGTCAAAATTATTTAATTTGTCATCCACTTTAAGTCATCTTCATTCAGTGAATTCGAGAATTGCGACAGCAATTAGCGGCTTCTACTGAATGAAGTTTTCAATTGTAAATTTAGGCTTGCAGGGGTTAAATTTTGGTTAATAATGCGTACATGTAGCACGAAGACCATAAACTGGACACAGCCTAAAGGACTACAGTTTAACCCTTAGAGCACTGATCCGAGAAATTTAAATTTTCAGCCACTTGAAGTTGTGTCTCGCTACCGCGATCCACAACTTCAAGTGACTAAAAATTAGTTAAATATGCAGAATCTAGGTTGAAATGTATATGATTATCACAGCTTTGAGACATATTTAATTTTTAAAACCTGGTTATGCAAGACAATTAAAAGATGAGAAAACAATCCTCTAGTCAACTTTAGTCGATATCAGTGTGCTAAAAGTAAACATTTATCTCTCAGCAGCTGAACACTTTATTATGCCAGACGACCCATTAACGTCATATCTGATATGTAGATGGCGCTATACAACACCAGCGAGATCTCAGGAATGTCATCAGATGTTAGGCGTCATAGGACACCAATAACACAAATAGCATCTAATAAACTAAAGTGATACGAAGGATTATGTAAAGTCCTTGACAATACTAACGCTTTATGAGAGAAATTCACAATGGTTTTATACGTAATGAGGACATTCGATTTTTTACACAGAGTAGAAAAAGAACTGTCAAAATGTTGAAGAATTTATTAAATTTGCCTGGCAGCTAATACTTGTATATATATTTTACAACATTCAGTGCCTTTATTTTTCTTTTTACCATATGCCCACACTATTTAACTACTGTATTATGTGTTCATAATAGTCTTCTTGTCCTCAATAAAAATATCTGCAAATAATGTACAGTTGCCAGTCACAATTCACAGGGTTTTTTTAATAATTCGTGATATATCTCTGAATATATGGCTTCTGGTTCTGAGAGGGTCAGTAGCGGTCAGCTTTGTGGAGATGGATTGGCGACGGGCGGGACCCAATCATGCGACTGACCCGTCCCACAACCACCCTTTAGGGACGAAAACTCAATCATGAGGCGGGCACGTCCCCCAGCCACTTTGAGGACCAGAGCTGCACAATAATATGAATACAAGACCCCAGCCAAGCCAACACGTGACTTTGAAACAATGTTGGCATAATATTGGCCCAACGTCTGCGACGCTGGCCCAACATTAACCCAACATTGGCTCATTGTCTCTTTTTGTTGGGAATGTTAGCTCTTTCCGATTTATTTGAATACCTATAATATGTTATGGGTCTACGGCCGTTAGATATATTTTAATTCTTTAAGTGCGGGGATCGTCTTTATACGTCAGGATCTGACGTCTATATACAGACGTCAGATTCTGACGTCTGTATATAGACGTCCGATTCTGACGTATAAAGACGGTGCCCGCACTGAAAGGGTTCAATCGCCCAAACGAATTACGTATAATTGTTCATCATCTGCCTGAGATGATATTTCGTGATTTCGGTGAAATTGTATCGTTATAAAAAGAAATAAATGAATACGATTAGATGATTTGTAAAGAGAGAAACCGAGATTTTTAGCACTCTAAGTCATAAAATGTGAATATCTACTTCTTCTCACATGTCGAAAGAAAAGGTAGTTAAATGAATCCCGTGTCAATCCTGGTTTCACAATAACTCGAATCAAACAAATAGTTACAAAAAGTCGGAAATCATGTTGTTTAAGATAAAAGTTGCTTCTCAGATAATTCTCTTTATCTAAAATGAGTTGAATCCTCAACTTCAGAAAACAATGCATCCCGAAATATAGACAAAATTATCTTGTCGTTGATATTCCCCATTCAGACAGGCGGACGATAGCCATGTAGAAAAACAGATTGATAAATCTATTTTTCATTTGCTCGATTTCTGTAATCGCGCGAGCGATTTCAGAAATGAGCGACTGAAAAGCCTCACTATGCATCATATAGATGTATATTAACCCTTTAAACCCTCACGATGTTTTAGAGCATCATTTCGCATCTCTGAAGAATGACTTTATTTCCTGAAATCTAGTGGTTTTAGAACGAAAATTTTCATGAAACTGTTTTAAAAATAACAGTATATTTTTTTCAATTATGTCACCACCTTCAAGTCATTTTTATTCACTACAAGTCGAGAATTGCGACAGCAATTCGCGACTTGTAGTGGATGAAAATGACAAAAATAAGAAGGTAAATGAGAATGATAGTTGGATTCGCTATTCGGAGATACAAGTGTTAACGTAGTAGATCTTCCTGCCAGGAATTCCAAGTGTCACTTAAGGTCTACGGGAGGCGGAAGAGGCAATTGACCGAGTGCCAACCTCATCCTGGGCTGGTGGTAAATACTCCATCTATCTCAGCACAGCCAGGCCACATGGCCAGGGCTGCAGCACGGATGAAACAAGTGCTTTATTCCTAATCAAAATACTGCGGCATTTGTCGCAATTAACTCCTGTTTTTTTTATCTCAGCGCGTCATTCGGGATCTGGGAATCCGAAGCAATCTAGCGGCGCCATCTTTATTGTTGGGACATGAGCGGTTGGATGAATAGGGGTCAATCCTGCAGTGAGCGGTGGGGGGAGGGGTCAATCCTGCTGTGGCCGGGGAGGGGGCGGATCATCCAGAGAAAGATTCTTCCTGTCTGCAATCGTCCCCCAGCAGACACAAGACGTTGAATTAATGCTGGTTTAACGTTGGTCCAGCGTCGTAGACGATGGACCAACGTTAAACCAGCATGAGTTCAACGTCTTGTGTCTACAATCCACTCCCAGTTAACTCGAAATTCTAGCCCAGTGTTGGTTTAACGCTGGTCCAGTAACCTTAAATCAGCACTGCATCAACATCTCGTACTTGACGGCTTTCTTTTCAATAAACATGCCATTCTGGTAATCTATAGCTGGTCTAATGCTGGCTTAATGCTGGATCAACGTCTCTGACAGCATTCAGCCATTATTCTGCCATTATTCAGCCGTTTTTCAGCCATTATTCATCCGTTATTCAGCCATTATTCATCCGTTTTTCAGCCATTATTCATCCGTTATTCAGCCATTATTCAGCCGTTATTCAACCATTATTCAGCCGTTATCCAGCCATTATTCAGCCCTTATTCAGCCATTACCCAGCCAGTATTCAACCATTACTCAAATAAAATTCGCTCAGCATTCAGACAGAATCTAGTCAGCTTTCAGTCAATGGATTCTATATTTCTCATCTCATTTCGAGACAACAAGACTAGATTGTGAAAAAAAACTCCTGCTCGTCTGCGTGTATTCTTGGATAAATCCATAAAGGAGATAAATATTTATACGGAAAACTGGGTGTTCGGCGCCGTTATTACGGAAATGCGGTATTTTAGGCTACAAAACTGAACATAGACCTCGATTGTTGTAATCCGCTGGAATACAAAAAGAGAAAATGTTCTGGGGTTTTTTTAACCCTTTAACTGTCAAATTATTCAATCTGAATTTTCACCCACTCGAAATTGTGTCTCGCTGACGCGATCCACAACTTCAAGTGAGTGAAAATTATTAAGATTTGACAAAATGGAGGGCAACTGTTTTCAAATATTGCTGATTGATGACATATTTTATTTTTTTAAATATGTTTAAAATGTGGTACTTAATGTGCTAATAAAAAATGAAAACCCGAATATATGCGACACCGGCGGTTAAAGGGTTAATGTTCACGACAAAATGGCCACAGAGTGAAGAGACGTGGCGTAATATACGCCATTTAGTGTGATAAACACGATACCATCATTCTACTTTTATTTTGTAATTCATTGCGATTATAGCTAACTGATTATTTGATTGATTGAGAGTGCATGATGCAAATAATGACTTCTTCACTGAAAATGATTAGTCTGTATTTGATTAATGAGCGAATGAATGAACGCTCGCGTAAAGTGTTGAACAAGCGTTTCAAAACATCCAGGTGATGTATGATGACAAGCAGAAGTCAAAAAATCAATTGCCAACTTTTTCCGAATTATCATATTCCCTAACAAGTTTCACCCACGAGCCTGCAGGGCGGTAGAACTCGCAATGAGACGGGCCAAGGGAAGATGCGAATTATGTGTTGCTGAATTTGAAGCTGGAATTTCTAACGCAATTTCCAGCTTCAAATGACGAAAAATATTTCTACTTCTGAAAAATAGACATCTACAATATTGAAATATTTGATGGTTTACGTATAGTGGTTAACGCTGTCGTCTGTCACGCCAGTACTAGCGGGTTCGTCCCCCGATGTGGTATTCGGAATTCAAACAAATGTTTATAAATTCCCGTGCCCATTCGTATCGGTATTGTGGGAATCCTCCGGTTCGGTCTCAGACAGTCAGCGCTAGAATTTCAAATCTGTGTCTGGAGGTGAGTGGAGGTATTCCTGGACCATTTTAGCCTGTATGTGCGCAAGACAGACATAAATCACAGTTCGCTAATTCTTTGTACATGTGCATTCTACACGGACAGACACAACAAACACGAGACTTTGAACCATTATTGGATCTACGTCCCGTTTTTTATGGAGTTACTGATTTAATTATCTGGGCCTCTGTAAAATGTACCTTCAATTTGGAGGCAAATAAAGACAAAGGAGTTGTAGATACTATTACTTTATGTAATTTATTCACATGCATTGATAGGGGTAATTTAAATTACCCCTATCAATGCATGTGAATAAATTACATAAAGTAACTGGATGTGATGATTGGGATCGTATTTGAATAGGGATGCACGACTCCAGTTATAATATAGCATCTAATTTTGGGAATAAATTTTGTGTAAAAATCGTATTTAACTGTTTAAAGAGTACTCCGGGCTACTTTTAAAAATAGTCTTTACAATTTAAAATTTTGACCTAAATATCTTTTCTTTGGAGAAACGGTTAAAACTTTAATTATTTTCGTGAGACGGTCAGCTTTTTAGTTATGAAAAAATCTTTATTTAACGATTATTTTCAGTGAAAAGGATAATTTGGGCCTAAAAATCACATGGTGAAACAGCGCCAGCAGGACTCCGGCTCCCATTAAGCACGAGACATTGGCCCAATGTTGGGCCGGCGTCGAACATGGTGGGCCAACATTTGCCCAACATTGAATTGTTTTTATCTAAAACATAAAGGTTTTTTATTTCAATTTGAAATTGTAGTATGTATTACATGCTCTGTCAGAACAGACTGTAATCGTTGCCAATTGAAAAAAACTGTGCCATTTGAAAAAAGAACTGTGACCAGTTTTCTACTTATGCAGCTGATCAATTGCGTCCTTGTTTGAATAAACCTTTACAGCGCTGAAATATTTTGTATAACCCATGTTTCATTTCAATTTGAAATCATCACAAATGTCTTAGCTCTTTCCGCTTCATTTGAATACCTATGGTATGGGTCTACGGTATTACAAATATCTTAATTCTTACAGTGTGGGGATGGGCTTTAGACGTCAAATTTTTACAGACGACAGATTCTGACGTCTAAAGACGGCCCCGCGCTTAAGGGGTTAATGGGTTAGGACCCAACGTAGCGCGGTCCCTCGGCACTCATAACCCAGGAGGCCGGCCCCGATGGCTCATTCGTATTGACTGGTGCTTGGTTCGAATCCCTGTCGGGCCGGATATTTGTCATCGTGGTTGTGCATATACAGTGTTCCAAACTGTTCAAAGGCCTGGAGTGTACAATGCTGCCTATGATACTGTGCACTATAAAGAACCCTTGGAGTAAATCGGAATAAGAGTAGGGCATAGTCCCGGCTTCGGGCTTCCTTCTGTCGCGATATTGCTATGATCGTGCAGAAAGCGACGTAAAGCAATATTCACTCATTCATGCACTCACTTAATGTTTATCCTGGTTATCTGCTCCACACATGTAGGCCCCTATATGTGTTCCACCAGCACTCCTGGTGCATCACTGGCGGGGTCAAAACAACTGACCCAGATCAAAGGCCTGTGATTGGTCGAGATTACCCTGATGACATCGCAAAGTACGGCGAAGGAAATGAGTTAGGCGGCCCAGTCATTCCGGGTGGGTCGAGATGACCATCTCGACCAATCACATGCTTAAGATCTGGGTCAATGGCAGTCAGACGGCAGTCACTGACTGCATCTGAATTAGCCGTGACGTCCTCTCTGAGGGCGTGGATTGCTGGACTCGTTTTACCCGAAAAAATCAACGTTTTTCAACATCGTGGTGACTGAGAGCGACCTCGCCCATAACTTCTTAGTGATCTTGTAGCTGAAATGAAACTCATTCTAAAAAAACTATTTTCGACCTGATTATTCGAGGTCAAGCCTTCGATAAAAAAATGTCGAAAGAAAAGTCCCACACTTTTGTACGTGTCCAATCTGTGGCTGAAACCTGTTTCAGCCACCATGGTGGGTCACATTAGCTAGGTTGGAAAATGTTAACATTATAAATGCGTTTCAATGAAATTGTGGTGAGACCGAAATAGATATGTCTCATGATATACTAGGCTGATTCCTCAAAAGAAAGTAGCATATTTAACTAGACAGTCAGAGACTGAAAACATTCGCCGAAATAAATAATTTAAACAGGATCCTGGATCAAGATCATGCCTAAAATCTAATCGATTGTACACTGGCGCGAGACACACCTCTGGTAAAAGTTTGATGCAAATCCGCTCATTACTTTTTAAGTAATCCGAGTGACAGACAGACCAACCAACCAATACGACCAAAAACATAACCTTGCGGCGGAGATAATACAAGAGAAGCCATTAAAAGCAGGAAAGTGGCATATTTCATTTGATACATTAACCCTGACAGCGCTGAAATATTTTTATATAAACCAAGAGACCAAAGGGTTTTTATCAATTTGAAATCATCATAATGTCTTAGTCAGCGCTTTCCGCTTCATTAGAATACCTATGTTATGGGTCCACGGCCATTATAAATATTTTACTCTTTCAGTGCGGGGATCGCCTAGAGACGTCAAAATCTGACGTTTGTGATTCTGACGTCTAATGTCGATCCCCGCGCTGAAAGGGTTACAATTAGGTATTGGATAGTTTTCATTCTCACAAAAATAAAAAATAAAAAAAATGCAACCCGGGAAGTTAAAGTGTTACAGGCTGTCATAATTAAACCTAGCAAGCATAGAGTGAATTACAGATCGAATGGCAGACATTAACATGATTAAGATCTTATTAACTTCTGATCAAATATTACGGAAATGACACAACTAATATGGGTAATAATGTGGTAATAACTGCGTGACAATAATTATTCACTGAAAGAGAACCTGGAATTTCAAAGTCTAAATGAGGAAATAAGGAGACGTAAAGTAGGATGCACGCTGAGTAGATAATTGACCACTTTAAACTGTTGTTACCCCGGCATACACGAGATATTTAGCTAATGCTGGCTTAATGTTGGGCCAGCGTCTGCGACGCTGGCCCAACTTTAGGCCAACATTGGGAGAACGTCTTGTGATTTAGTATTGAGGCGGCACTCCAGCTGTGATATTTCGCGTTATTATCGTATTTAGTTCAACCTTCACTCGGCTCGCCGGTCATTGTCTGCACGTCACTGTCTCACGGGACACACACAGATACAAAAACGCGAGGCTTGGAACAACATTATTATAATAATTGTTTTAATGTATTTACCACGTGCAATCAATTTGTTTTTGTCTGCTTGAAAATTGTGCTTATGCCAAGTAGAAAAAAAATGATGCCATACATTTTTCGCATGAACAAGATAGAAGACCCTATTCTCTCACAATTGAATATACTACTGAGATGAACTGTGTTACCATACGCCTTTGATTCAAGGCCAATGTTAATGTCTTGAGTTTAAAGAGAAAGCGATGAGTGTTCTCAATATACATTGATGTTGAAACTAATAATGTATCTAATTTATTTTTCATTTTTTTCATTCCCTTTGACAAAATCCCCACCACCCCCCTTAGAGTAAATAAAAATATCCTCCTTATTTTATAAGATATCCGAGTATTATATCTCATTGATAGGTCAGTCACTTTGAAAACTTATAGTTCAAATCGTCAGACAATGAATGCCAAATAGAGTGAAAACATCCATTCTCGCTCCAGATCGGAATGTTCAAGGAAATGGGTGTTTGGAAGTAAACTGTTAATTAATTACTTGAAAGGCTTTCCTCCTATAAGGTATTGTACCCAGCTTTACTTCCACTCAACATAAGTGACTCACCGTGAGCGGAGACAGTAGGGACTGATATCAATTATCGAATAATGGGTGCCTGCGTAACATCAATACAAAGTGATCAGGTCGGCGATATTGCATTATAACCGTTGAATTTGAGTAATTTTCACCCACTTGAAGTTGTGTCTCGCTACCACAACTTCAAGTGGGTGAATATAAGTGATATTTGTTTAATATGATAACAAACATCTGCAAATCTTGATGTTTAGCCCTTTAACCGCCAAATTTTTCAATCTAAATTTTCACCCATTTAAAGTTGTGTCTCGCTGACGCGATCCACAACTTCAAGTGAGTGAAAATTATTCAGATTTGACAAAATGGGGGTCAACTGTTTTCAAATATTGCTGATTGATGTCACATTTTATCTTTAACATGTTTAAAAGGTGGTACTCCATGTGCTAATAAAAAATGAAAACCCGAATTTATGCGGCACCAGCGGTTAAAGGGTTGAACACTCTTTTCAACCGATAGCTGTGGTTAAACCGGCTGATAAAACACCATGGTCGCGATTAGCAGGTAAAGGGTTAAGGTTATTCAATTTAAAATATATCTATATTGATTAAATAACTCCATCATCTGGTAAATGGTTTCTAATTTGGTTTAAACAGCTTGCTGGTGACGAATGCATGCTTCATCTGATGTAATTATATGGAATGAAAGAGTTGATAGAACATGCCGACGCCTATTAAGATAAAATCATTAATTTTATGTTTTATTTATTTGATAATTTATAAAATCAGGTAATTTGCAAGCAAAACATTGCATTTTGAAATCACACAGTGTGAAGAAGCACGAAAATAACCGTCGATACACTGGTTCAATGGGCTGAAAGAATTAAAATATAATTAATAATGGCCGTACACCTATAACACAGGTATTCAAATTAATCAGAAAGAGTAAACTAAGATATTTATGATCGACTTCAAATTAAAAAAAGACTTTGGTCTCCATGGTTTATACAGAATTATTTTCTGCGCTGTAAGGGTTAAAATACCCAGCGCCTTTGTGTGATCCAAGGCTAATTGTTTAGTGTGTGGTATTGTTGACACACAGAGTGACGTCATTCTATTATTAGCCTCGTTAAACCGGAAGTGTGGCATCACGTGACGCCACAGGTCTCATTAGGGATGATAATAGCCGTGGTGCATTAGCAGGTGATATAGACATTTAGAGATCTTGGCGGGCTAAATTATACTTATTCTTTATGCATACAGTCATCAGAATGGCTCAGAGGTAAAGTGATCCAAGTCCTAAATTCGATTTTTTCCTGTTTATGTAATTTTAGGAAAGTTAAATATATGAGAAATAATATACCAAAATATTAATTCGTTAAATTTTTCGGGACCTATTAATCAACATAGATGTTTTCACCTCCAAAATTCATACTTTTCTTCAGTGGTAAAGTGATCCAAGTCCATCAGTTTATATAGGGACATTTTGACTTGGATCAGTTTACCTCTGAGGCATACGGAAAACGGCAGCTGAAATGTTATCAAAAACACCTTATGTGGATCACTCTATGCTATGCCAATCATTACCAAATTTTTACTGGATCAAGATGACGAGACACTAGCCAATTTTTATACTAGTTGGTGACTTTTATAAATAAATTTATACTTCTAAATGTCAAAAGTTTATTTATTAAATACCATTAAACAAAAATAGCCAGAAATGGGTTTTATGACATTAATAACTATATACCTGCCAGTTGAAATGAATAGTAAACACCAATGTATAACTTCACATATGCTTCTATTTATTAATGTAACAAAATTAAATAAAAAACAAAATATATATTTTTGTTATTTGATTTTAACTTTGCAGTCTTCCATAGAAAAATGTGATAATACGGACTTGGATCACTTTACCTCTAAGCCATTAATCTGGTATTAGACCTAGAGACGCCTGACAGAGGTCTAGCCCTTAACCTTATCAACCTTGAAATATCCTCCCCTTGGGGTTAGGAGGTGCTAAACTGCCACTTTACAAAGTGGCAGTTTAGCACCTTCCAACTCCAAGGGGACGATATATTTGTATGAGCAATGGAGACCAAAAGTGTTTTTTTTCAATTTGAAGTCATAATAAATTATTGTAACTGTTAGGCTATCCGCTTTTCCTGCTTCATTCGAATACCTATGGGTCACGGCGCTAAGAACGACTAAAGTGATTAAAATATGCTGAAAATCCAACTCTGGGGATCGGAGGGTTATGTGAGATGCTGCATCTTCATAAAAAACGACATATCGAGCCAATGCTGTTTTAATGTTGGGCCACAGTCTACGAGACCGCCTCAATATTAAAACAACATTGGCTCAACACCTCCTGTTTGTTGGAAACACGAAAAAGAACCAATGATGTTTGGTGCTGGCACATCATCTACGACGCTGGGCATGCATTGAAACAACATTGAATCAACGTCTCGTATTTGTTGAATTGTTGCTCATATCACGCACATTATATTACTCACATCACGCAGATCACGCAGATAAGAGTCTGCGTGAACAATAGGGTTTGGCCGCGTGAATAGCAGCCATTAAAAGGTCTCACGGCACAATTCAAAACGCACGCCTGGCGTTAATTACCAGCTCAGGAGGCTGTGTTTTTAGCCCGAGGCGCTCTACCATATAGAGTGACACAGGTATAAAGTGGCTGAGGATATAGACCTTACTAGACCCACTAAACACCAGGTGCTGTTGATTTGACCCTTTGAGCTCCATGTCGCATAATTGCACCACTTAGGTATATTAATACTTAAAGCGCCAAGTTATCTAAAGTAATTTTTTACACACTTGAAGTTCAAGTGTGTAAAAAATACTTGTATATATATATATATTTGTTTGATTTGAAACCAATAATTTGTAAACTTTCAATCTTGAACACACATTTAATTCCAAATAACCGTGATTTATACTGCTAATAAAACAGATTAAACACTAGTATAATTGTGCTTAAAGGATAAATACAATTTTGTTTTTGTCAAACCAAAAATGACACTGAAAATGATCATATACACCCTACTAAACCCACTACCCAGTGCCTGATTTGACCAACTACTTCAGTTTGTGTCAGACTTAACCTCACAGATTGGTTCAGACTTGATCACATAATATGATTCATATAAGGGAACATTTTGACGGTGCAGTGGTTGAAGCTGCCTGCTTGTTGGAGATCGCGGGTTTGAGCCTCGCGTATTCAGGTTTCAAAGAAACAAATGTTTCTTCTTCGCTCACTCGTAAAGATTTGATATTGTGAGGAGTCTCTGTGACCGAAAGGTAGCGTGCGCGACCTCAGACCGCTAGGGTTTGAATTTCAAATCCTGTGTGTCTGGAGGACAGTGTCATCTCATCCATTTCACCATCATCAGGAGGTTTTCTTGGCCCAGTTCAGCTTATATGTGCACAAAAGTGGTCTAAAAACCCATTCACTCATTCGGTTAGTGAAGCCGGCCACAGCCGCTGTCTACTTGTTGGTTTAACCCTTGAAGCTCCGCGGTCGCAGGGTTGCGCCACTTGGTTATTTTATAAATATCTGTGAGACTGGCACAATGATTTCATGACTTAATCAGTATCTACTGGACCCACATGGCTAGTTTCAAACAAAATAATGTGTCACTCAAATTACTACAATATTTTGTGGTAGATATGGCATAGATTAATATATGACATAGGCCTATTCACTAATCATGTAATTTGGGGCATGCCTAATTTCCACAAGTAAAAACATTTTCCTCAGTTGAAACTTTTCGCGTCAGCAATTCTTGTTGTAAATAAATAAAATACTACAAGCTGATAATTTAGCAGGAAAATTTGGTAAGTTCTGATATACGTTCTGGTATAGCTTTCTGTAAATTAGATACACGGAAGCCTAGGCGTGCAGCTATCCAGGCACGCCCGTACTCTGAAACCAGTGTTTGAGATTCAAGGCCATCCAGTAATCACTCGGCAACGATGTATTTGACGGGTTTCCAATTCACCGGAAATTTTATGACATCTTTTTCTGCAATAGAGTGTTTCCATAGCAGCGGAAATAGTAACGGAAATAATGACGCATAACTGCAAAGCACACCGCAAATCAACCCTTTGGGTACTAACATATATATATATATATGGGTGTGCTTTGAGATACTCGTCACCTTTCAGCGCGGGGATCAACTTTTGACGTCAGAATCTGACGTCAAAAGTAGATCGCCGCACTGAAAGTAGTAATTTATATTGGTCCTATATAGCAATAAAATAGATATAAAACTGTATAAAAACCTTTTCACTGCGACTAACCCTTTCGGTGATTGATTCTCGTTTTTAATTCAGCACTGTAGGGGTTAAATAATATTAGTTACAGTCGATTATTTTCTCATAAGGTGCTAAAAGCTCTATATTCTGTATGTCTGCAATGTATTATTTGACAACATTACGTCAAGTACGCTCTAAATATCAACAATAACATCTTCCATTATGATATCACATTTAAAATCTGAAGCGGTAATGTTTTGCACGATTTAAGGTTTTTATTATATATTTCCTATAGAGGGCCTATATTTGAATTATATTCATTTACTCCTTAATCATACATAAGTAAATGAATGAATGAATGAATGAATGAATGAATGAATGAATGAATGAATGAATGAATGAATGAATGAATGAATGAATGAATGAATGAATGAATGCATGAATTAATTGATTAATTAATTAATTAATTAATTAATTAATTAATTAATTAATTAATAGATTGAATTATTAATTAATTAATTAATTAATTAATTAATTAATTAATTAATTAATTATTTAATTAATTAATGAACCAACGAACAAAAAAATGAACAAATAAATGAAACAGAATTGTGTCAACATTCAGAATTATCTAGCATATATAATTCACTGGAAACAACACATGAAATCATGACACATGTCAAGTATAAGGCTTCAGCCACGGGTGGACATGGTGGAGCGGACATTTTCATGACAGGTTATTCAGAATGGAGTAATTATATAGACAAAATAGGGCTCGTTCAATGGAAGCAGCTGAATTTCTAGATTTCGTGACAAGACCCAATATGGCGTTATATGTTGTAATTATGATTTTGGTGATTCGCTCCAGACAGCATTACAACACGTCCTGTGTCTGCTCGAGGGACTCCATCACTCTCACTGGCACACACCAGAGTTGGCAAACACATCTGAACTGTGGCCGATAAGAGCATAATACACGAGACCGTACATTAGTTGAGAGCGAACCCCGAAAACTTTATGGGAAAATCTCATAACTGTTAAACATTAATGTAAAAATAGAGATGAGCGTAATAGGCTAATAATATATTCATCATTGCATAATAAATATATTATATCTCTTTACCTTTATTTTAATCGCACATAACACATACTGAGAAGTAGTTTTGTGTATCCATTTGTGAATAAGTAGTTCTTATGGCTGATTTATTGGATGATTTTGATTTTTCCAAAATATAAGTTAAAGAAAACAAACAGACTGATATCCTTCAACTTTTTTGCAAACTGTTTGGTGTCATTTGGAGTTTTTTTCAGTTAGACAGTTTCTCTCTTTTCTCCTTTTTATTTTACTTGATAGAAAAATTCGATAAGCTATTTAATATTATATGGTTGACGGTGATTGTACAGTTTGTTTGATCAGTCCTTATCAAGCAGTAACTGATTAATGATTGTGGAAGTCGTCGGCATACTACAAAATATATTCAAACTGTATAAAAAACAAACAAACAAACAAACAAACAAACAAACAAACAAACAAACAAACAAACAAACAAACAAACAAACAAACAAACAAACAAACAAACAAGCAAACAAATTATGCAATCGTGATTGTCGTGTCAGGATTATAACCATAATATGATCACAAGTGGATCATCGGAAGACAACATTTGTCTTTCTAAAAATGTTAATTTCACAGTACACCCACAAACATGAGGTGCTGGTCCATCTGCGACGGCGGCCCAACATTACAACAGAATTGGATCAGCGTCTTATGCCTTATCGCATTCCAATTCTGCTTTAATGTTGGCCCACCGTCTTCCACACTGACCCAACATTACACCAGCGTTCGGTCAATGTCTCATGTGTTACACCAGCAGACGTTGATTCAATGCTGGAGTATTTTCGTGCCATCGTCTGCGACGCTGGCCCGAAATTACCCCACCATTGGATCAACACTTCATGTTTAGAGTATACATGGGGTTTGTAAGTGCCCAGAGCTATCTGATGTTCGGACTGTAAGAGTCACTCTCTATTGTACTGGTGTCAGCACAGTCGGACCTCTTCAGGACATTCCGTATGGACACTAGCAGATCACGTTTTCAGCCCTAGAGTAAAAAAGATTCTGAAGTACTGTAGGAATGAAAATACACACTTCATGATGTATTCTATAAAAATATGAAGGGGGGGGGGAATCTCGTACCCAACCCTTAGAGAACCATAGCAGCAAAAACTGGCAGAAAACATAGTCGAAAATTGCTTGGAAAGTCGGAGATCGCGGGTTCAAGTTTCAAAAAAGCGAAATGTTTCTTCCTTGCTCAATCGTAAAGATTCAATATTGTGTGGAGCCTCCGTGACCAAGAGATAGCGTGCTCGGCCTCTGACCGCCAGGGCTCGAATTTCGAATCCTGTGTCAGGAGGGCAGAGTCATCTAATTAATCTCACCATCCTCAGGAGGTTCTCCTGGCCCAGTCTAGCCTATGTGTGCACGAGGTTGGCCAAAAACCCCATTCATCATTTCATTTAGATGAATATTTGGAACTATAAATAACTCAGCCTACAGCCTGACGTCTACAGATGTCAGATTCTGACGTCTAATGTCTATCCCCGCGCGGTAAGGGTGAACCCTTAAAACGCCAAATTGATGTTTCACCCACTTGAAGTTGAAGGGCGGGGGCACTAGGGTAGTGGTTAGCACCGCTGCCTTTCACGTTCGGGGTTCGGTTCCCGGTTTCGGCGGTTTGAAAGAAACAAAAATGTTTCTTCCCCATCCACGTGTGAAAGTTAGTATTGTGGGGAGCCTCCGTGACCGAGAGGCAGCGTGTTCGGCCTCAGACCGCCAGGGCTCGAATTTCGAATCCTGTGTCAGGAGGGCAGAGTCATCTAATTAATCTCACCATCCTCAGGAGGTTCTCCTGGCCCAGTCTAGCCTATGTGTGCACGAGGTTGGCCAAAAACCCCATTCATCATTTCATTTAGATGAATATTTGGAACTATAAATAACTCAGCCTACAGCCTGACGTCTACAGATGTCAGATTCTGACGTCTAATGTCTATCCCCGCGCGGTAAGGGTGAACCCTTAAAACGCCAAATTGATGTTTCACCCACTTGAAGTTGAAGGGCGGGGGCACTAGGGTAGTGGTTAGCACCGCTGCCTTTCACGTTCGGGGTTCGGTTCCCGGTTTCGGCGGTTTGAAAGAAACAAAAATGTTTCTTTCCCATCCACGTGTGAAAGTTAGTATTGTGGGGAGCCTCCGTGACCGAGAGGCAGCGTGCTCGGCCTCAGACCGCCAGGGTTCGAATTTCGAATCCTGTGTCTGGAGGACAGTGTCATCTCAATCATCTCACCATCCTCAAGCGGTTCTCCTGGCCCAGTTTAGCCTATATGTGCACAAAGGTGGCCTAAAGCCCGATACATTTCATTTTTTACTTGAAGTTGAAACTATTCATATTCGTTTAATTTGAGACCAAACATTAGCAAATCTTGATGCTTAAACACACATTACATTCCCAATAACAGTGATTTGATTGGATCAGCTAATAGAACAAATTAAAAACGACTATAGATGAGTGGTGTAAGGGCTACGTACTATTGTAATTATATATCTGGTGTTTAATGGCGTGATTACGAGGTTTTTACCTGTTAAATCACTGGTATTGGTAATGAAATGGGAGTTTAAAATCAAGATTGGTTAATTTTTTGTCCCAAGCTAAACAAATTTGAGTAATTGTCAGCCACTTGAGGTTGTGGATCGCGCTAGCGATACACAACCTCAAGTGGCTGAAATTTAAGTAAATTAACATATCAGGATAAGGGGTTTTAAGCACTGTCACTTTATATTTATATATCTGGTGTGTCATGGGTTACCATGGCGTGATTACGAGTTTTATACCTGTTATTACACATACACCTCACGTAATTATCAATAACAGTCATAACAGGGTATTGTCACGAATATTAGTTTCGTTGTCACGCCACCCACACTTATGTTACAAAACTTTCCAGCATAACTCTTTATGGTTAATTGTCATATATAATATGAGTTAGTACATGGAGCTTCACCCTTGAGCACCTGCATGTTCAATAGATTTCTGTCAATAATTTTGCTCTAAAAAATACGTTCAGGAGCAGGGGTAGGGCTAGATACAAACATCTATTGTAAATTATAACAAGTCTATTTTTTCATTAACTATTACAGTGCAGGGATCGATAACAGTCGTCAGAATCTGACGTCTGTGGACGTCAGATTCTAACGACTAAAGTCGTTCCCCACACTGTAAAAGTAAGAAATATTTGTAATAGTCATAGACCCATAACATAGGTGTTTAAATAAATCAGAAAGAGCTAAATAAGACATTTATGTTGATTTCAAATTGAAAAAACCCTTCGATCTCCATTGTTTGTACAAAAATATTTCAGCGCTTTAGAGGTTAAATATGACAACATTTTCATTCATTTGCAGTTGGTAATTGCGTCAGCAATGCCAACTGCAAATGAATGAAAATGTCAAAGGGTAATGGACACCTAGGAAAAAGATAGACATGTTTTTAAAAGAAGTCTACGTCATTAGATGAGAACGGAATGGAAATGTAATTAAATTCCACTTTTACTATATTTTGCGGAATATTCAAGCACTTTAAGGGTGTATTTCTTTGACCCCCTCGGTGTGAGCTGATATGGTACTTAGCGAGTAGACGCGGCAAGTTAGAGTCCCGGAGATACTCAAAGAAACGTCTGAAGTGAAGTGTAAATAGAGCAGTGACAAAAAAACAGCGCCAGCTCTGTGTGAATACACAGTGGAATGATAGGATCTGTTTCGGAGGTGTTCTGACATGTAGATATACCCCTGAGCTATGTCGCACACTTTACCTGTCCTCAACTCAATTAGAAAGTCAATATTTACATCAGTGGAAGTTGTGAATCGTTAGCGGAGCTGCAACGTCTACTTGGTGAAAATTATCTGGAAAATTATCAGTAGCTTAACAGGAAACGATTTCCAATACATTACAACAAATTCGCAAAAATCCTTGATGAACCATGCAAAAATATACAGAAAATCAAAGTTGTGTTTTGCTTTTGCGACCCACAACTTTTAGTGGGTGAAAATTGTTCACAAGTCTGCATTTTAAATCAAAACATATGCAAAACTAGCTAATTTAATTAGGCCCTATTCTTCAGTAATTTTCATCTATATAGTTAGATTTTTTAAATCTGAATAATGTTTGTTAATGTGTGGTATGGTCTAGAATTTGAGGAATTGCATTCACCCAGCATCCATTGTTGTAAAACCATAACCCTATAAAAATTAAAATGTGACTTTGACCCTCTAAACATGTTAAATTCAAACATTACTCACAGCAAATTCTTACTTCGCAATTATTAAATATTCCCTTATAATATGTTTTGTATTGTCCGACATATATCACTACAATA
Organism: Flabesymbios commensalis; assembly: GCA_964017125.1. Lineage (NCBI taxonomy): Eukaryota > Metazoa > Annelida > Polychaeta > Terebellida > Flabelligeridae > Flabesymbios > Flabesymbios commensalis. Next base: position 65,182,080 of record OZ024916.1, read on the forward strand.
ATATGTGCTTTTTTACCCGACGTCTTAGAGCAACACACAATACAGTTCACTGTGTGAGACCGAGTGGAAAGTGAACATTCACATAATGTGACGCGTGTTAAACACATAAATAATTAGATAGTTGGTTTAACGTTGGTCCAGCGTCATAGACGTAAGTAGTTGCTCAAGTTCCTTATCCTTCAGTATCGACATATCCTTGTTTTATTGTCCAAAACACGTGAACTGAGATATTGTTAGTGAAATAACACACAACAGTTTATCGCAGCGTATGCTACTCTTTAAAGGATAAAGGGTGTGCGCACGTGATGTGAATAAGACTAGTGACCCGTGACGTCACACCCCCCACGTTTGTGATCTCAATCTCGTCGCCACTGAGTTGTGAGATACAGATGTTGTAGTGATAATAACTGTGTTATATTCAAGTCACGAGATGTCACACGGCATCTCACGAGATCTCCCGAGATCTCACGCGATCACACGCGATCAACAAACCTCTGTCATTTGACCATTTTCCCTCTAAAGTTCTCAATTTTGTTTTTACTCACTTGAAGTTGTGTCTCGCTACCGCGATCCACAACATCAAGTGAGTAAAAATGCTCATAACTATTTATTTAATTTGAGATCAAACATTTGCAAATAGTGATGCTTAAATACTCATTTCATTAATAATTACTGTGGTTTAATCGGCTAAATAAACAGTTTAAAGACGGTGTAAAGGGTTAAGGGTGTGGGGATATATAGCACTCGTCCAGTTCAGTTCTATATGGGTTTATCCCACTAAAAAATCTTTAGATTAAGATTACCTTAACTTTCAGCTGGGGGACCCTGGTGCAGTGGTTAAAGCTGCCTGCTTGGAAAGTCGGAGATCGAGGGTTCGAACCCCGCTTAAGTATTCAAGTTACAAAAAAACAAAATGTTTCTTCCTCGCTTACTCGTAAAGATTCAATACCGTGGGGAGCCTCCGTGACCGAGAGGTAGTGCTCGGTCTCAGAGCGCCAGGGGCTCGTTTCCCTAAGAAAATCTCATCTTAACTTTCAGTCATTTACCATTAAAAGTTAAGATCATCTTAAGATGATCTTAACTTTTTAATGATAAATGACCGAAACTAGGTCAAAGTTAAGATAAGATTTTATTAGTGAAACGAGCCCCTGGGCTCCAATTTTGAATCCTGTGTCTGGGAGACAGTGTCATCTCACTCATCTTACCATTCTCAGGAGGTTCTCCTGACCCAGTTTACTCTATATGTCCACAAAGGTGACCTAAAATCCCATTCATTTAATTTATTTACCTTTACTTTTATGTCAAAATGGTAAATAACTATACTTCCTTCACTGAAAACACAAGACATGCATCCTACGATGGCCATATGTTGGCTTATACGATGCCATTATGTTAAGCCAGCAAATTGCGCGAAGCTATAAAGGACAGGGGTGGTACACTTAAAAAATGTGTGTGTGCGGGGGGGGGGGGGGGGGGTTGCATTTAACGTCACACTCTAACGTCATTGTAAGTCCTCGCGCTGAAGGGGTTTGACCTTGACAGGTATGTCACACATGTAACGTTATGGGAGTACATAATGATTAATGACCTTGATAAAATGTCTGACACGCTACGACAACAATTACACGCAAATACTATTTGCATACGTATAAATAATTTGAGAAACATTGAAAATTGTATATTTATTTCATTTTAAATCAAAGGTGTGAACCATAGCAAAACCTACGTGTTAGCCATATATATGGTGGTCGTAACGATACATAAAAAACTATAAATAACAATATTATTGTGGTGTCTTGTATTTAAAAGGTTCCTTAGACCGTCACATTGACATGTTCACATCAGTCAATAGGGATTTAAAGTTGGAAAACAGATCGTTACGACTGCTTCAAACCATATTATCAGTAAATTGGGTTGTTTTGTTCACCCATTCTTTGAAGTCAGTCTCTTACATTGCCATGCAGATGTAAATGACTCTAGTTCAATGTTGGGCTAATGCTGGCCCACCGTCTGTGAGCCTGGCCCAACATTAACACAGCATTGGCATGTGGTAATGGTGAGTGATAGGTACTTATCTCGTGGAGAATGCGGCACACATCCCTGTGGTGGAGGTTGTCCGAGAAGATATATAATATATTAACCCTTACAGCCCCTTATTTTCGAATAAACCATGGAGACCATACGGGTTTTTCATCATAAATGTCTTAGTTAGCTCTTTCTGCTTCATTTGAATACATATGTTATGGGTCTACGGCCATTATAAATTGTTTAATTCTTCCAGAGCGGGGATCGACTTTAGACGTCAGAATCTGACGTCGAAAGTCGATCTCCGCGCTGAAAGGGTTAACATAGTATATATGTGTGTCATAATGATTCCGGCTACTCGTGGCTTTCTGTACATTGTTCAAACTATTGAAATGTGTGTAATTAAGATTACTGATTACAAAAAAACGGAGCTGAACCCTTTTCTCGCTACGTTATACTTTTCAAAGTTTCACCTGCGACATACAACTTTTACACTGAGCTATCAGTGCCATCTGAAGTAGAGATAGAGACACTGGTGACACGAGTAAAACAACTTTAGGCGAGTGAAAAATAATTATATTTCTTTCATTTCAGACCAAATATTTGCAAATACGACTATGGTCGAGATCAACAGGTGCAAGGCTTGCTAACATACTTGAAACATATGAAATGCTATTCTTGTATATATTATGACATAGGGACATATAATGTACACTTGAATTGAAACAGTGACGCATACACTACACTTAGAATAGTGAATTGTAAGTCAAACGTAATTCAAATCTTCAGGTGAATGTTATGACAAGAAATAGGTCGATGTTAAGGGTAAGAGATCGTATTTACCTTGCAAAGTGGCAGAAAATGGCTTAAAATATATATAATCTAGTATTTGCAAAGGCGGGTGCTCTAAAACTCATCAATGTCCAAATCCAGCGTGAGCAATTAGGCTTAACTAGCAATCCACCCCCTTCCCATTTAAAATACAATTTTCTTGTTAAGCATATGTCAGGTTACAGCTCAGAGATGTTATTCTGATAATTACAGCTGGATTATTAATCCAAATTCACTAACTTCACACTTCTCACCTAAAATTTTAATACACTATATATATATCTAATTGTCAGTATGTCACGATACCAAATTGACTTTATTGATCTGATATGGAATGTTAGATATAATGATGTTATTGTAACATGTGGGACTGGAATGGACTGCACGTTCAACGCACTAAGCTATACAGGAGTAATGTTGCACTTATGATGTTAGCTGGGTGACTAGTTACAATATTATAATAGCTTATTTTCAGCACAAAATTCATACAATTTCGAAGTGACATTGAATATCATGTTTTCTCACCATCCGAATGAAGTCATCAGAAAATTCACTGATGCATCGGAAAGATATTAGAGTATTTAGATTACACCAGACGACATGAGATGTCAGTTTGGCGCCATTTTCCGTCAGAGATCGGAGCGATCCGTCATATTTAGCCACCGGAAGTGAGGCCCCCGTGCTCTCAGCGTGACAGCCAATCAGATGACGCCTGATGTGAACCACGTGGCGTAAAATTACCCCGAGATAAAGACATCTCGATATGACGTTTTGATACCAGATACCAGAGATGAGTTTTCCCATCTTCCCCCGGAAGGCTGGCTACTCCTGAGGTCACAGCCCTCGCTGTGTCAATACTTGCTGCCGAAAAGATGAGTTTTTCTCACTGCTTCAAACTACCCCATATAATATTGACTGTTAATGATGAGTCGGTACACATCTCATATTTACAACTATAACCCTTTCAACGCTGAATTATTTTTGTTTAAACCTAAAGACTAAAGGGGTTTTTTCAATTTTAAATCATCATAAATGTCTTAGTAAGCTCTTACTGATTCATTTGAATACCTATGTTATGGGTCTATGGCCATTAGAAATATTTTAATTTTTTCAGCACGGGGATCGTCTTTATACGTCATAATCTGACGTCTACAGACGTCAGATTCTGACGTATAAAGACGGTCCCCGCGCTGTAATGGTTAACCCTTTCAGTATCATACTCGCATAAATTCAGCGACATAGCCTATTTTCAATAACCTACAATTAGTTCATTAACAAATGTATTTTATAAAATCAAGCCGGATGGACAGACGGACGGACGTACAAACAACCCGACTCAATTATGCCCCCAGCCGCAGGCTAGTGGAGACATAAAACTGGCTGGTGTCTAGTTTAGAATTAGTAACAGGAGAATAAATGTATAAGTTACAGCACTCAGTACCGCGGAGATATATACCCCTGACATCAATATTTTTAGGTACTATATTTTTATTTTTATCACACTGACTTTTGTATCATACTGATGCTCTTTGTCTATAAAAAAGTACATATACTAACCATTTACCCGCCAAAGGCGGACTAACCTCTTACTAGCCAAGTTATCTTGTTTAACTTTTCCACCACTGTAGGTTGTGTCTCGCTATTCAAACCCACAAAATAAAGTTGGTGGAAGTTGGTCACATTTGTTTAATTTTGCAAATCTTGATGTTTGAACACCCATTTCATTCTCAATTTTATGTTGTGATCTGATTTACATCTATAGTTGCAGTCAACTTCTACCAGCGATGGGTGTTTTTCGCTGATTTCTCAGTCAATTCTAAATCAATTTCCATGAAATTTTGCAAGCACTCTTTTCAACTATTCCGGCGCCTACCCTGAAATTTGAATAAGTATTTCAAAAGTTAGACCATTTAACATGTGGTGGAATTTCGTGATTGAAGCTGATAGCGAGGAGCGTCATAATTCGCAAAAACTACATGTCAAATGGTCTAACGTTTAAACTAGGCTACATAATATTTTCCCCTGAAATCAGGGCAGGTGCCGTAAGACTAGAAACTAACGCTTGGCAAATTTAATGAGAATCGGATGAAAATTGCATGAGCAATGAGCGAAAAACATGCAACGCGAAAGTGACAGATTTAAAGTGACTTTTACTATAACTTTGGTTTCAGCAAAGTTCTCTCTTAAAGTGTAATAGCTGGGAAAAAAACTTGTTTTTGTCATAATATGCCATTCTTAACAATGTTTGTACTAATAAAACCATTGACCCAATCAGCGCGGGGACCGACTCTATACCGGAATCTGATGTCTGTAGACGTCAGATTCTGACGTATAAAGACGGTCCGCGCGTTGAAAGAATTAAAATATTTATAATGGCCGTACACCGATAGGTATTCAAATGAAGCGGAAAGAGCTAACTAAGATATTTATGATGATTTCAAATTGAAAAAACTCTTTGATCTTCATGGTTTATAAAAAAATCTTTCAGCGTTGTAAGAGAAAAAACTCATAGTTGTGGCAGGTAGTGAATAGAAAGGGTTAATAATCACATGAGTATCGCCTTGTCGCGCACATGGCTCTAGTTAGTTCTCCCGCCTTCGGTGAGTATGTTAGACGGTAAACGCAACACATTACTACAACGCTGTCCCAGAGTCGTCAGACTCTGGGACAGAGTTGTAGAAACGTCTTGAGGGTGTGTCTAAAATCAGGAGATGTCGGTGTCGTCTCGTTCATCATCTCACAGACATTTGCCATCATTTTAACCTCCATGCCTCTCAGATACCATTCTAAATCACCTACACAAAACATAACGTGGACTATTTTACCAACTTCCTTCTCCATAGATCTGAATGCACTGCACCATATTTGGGTTATATTTGCTTTGATCGTAAATTTTCTGTATAACATCAACATTAATATTATGTCGTCTTCACAAAGTTGGAGAAGATGAAAGTGATAATGCCATGTGTTTCTGATCTAGTAATATATAGTAATATGATGGATACCAGAAACATATATGTCTTCTGGGCTATTAAGTCATGTGCCCCATTTCTCCTCCCTATTTCCAAGTTCATCGTGTGATCTGATTTAATTTCGGTATAAACTAGAGTAATTCGGTTGTAAATATGTAATTCACAAAACGATTTAAGAAAACGAAAATGTGTTTGTACCAAAGTTTTACACGTTTTGTCATTTTATACCACTCTGGAATGTACAGGAAATTATTATTATTTTGTCATTCAAATCTAAAAGGCAGTAACTGGCTACTTGAAAAGTATAAGCAGTAATTGCTGTTTTTCTTTGCATTTGTGCAAACAGCAATAACTGCTTAATCCTTACAACGCTGAAATATTTTTTTAAAAACTGTAGGGATCAAAGGGTTCTTGTCAATTTAAAATCATCATAAATGTCTTTCATTAGGGGTTTCTGCTTCATTTGAATACATGTATCATGGGTCTACGGCCTTAAGAAATATTTTAATTTTTTCAGTGCGGGGGCCGTCTTTATACGTCAGAATCTGACGTATAAGACGGTCCCGCACTGAAAGGGACAACGAGATTGGATATAGAGACGAAATTCTTGTATTTCCTATTTTTGACATGGTTGTCAATAATCAGAAATCAGGAATTTCGTTGCAGTTCTAGTCTATGGACATGTTTACATCATATGGTCATATTAAGAAGTTAAAATAAAATCACTGATTTTAGCGTGGGCTAGTCCGTTTAATGTACATAATTATTTTAAATTATTATATACAACAAGTAACCACTCACGCAAAAAGCAAGCAGTTACTGCCATTTGCCTTTGAATGATAGCTCATAATACATAGATGAGTCAAACTTAATATAATTCAACATAATATACAACAGTATAGTCTCAATACTTGCATATGTTATTATCAAAGTGTGACACTTCCTGCTAACCAGCGGCATGTACCAATACATTGAGTATTATTTAAAACAAATTAGCTTTGTATGTGATTTAAGTTGTCAATGATAACGTTATTTTACTTATTAATAATGTGTTATATGGTATAAACACTAGGAAGTTTTGCGTGATTAATCCAAAATTAATCTTTGATTATCAGCTTAAATAATTTAATTGTTTACAACAAACTTGAAGTTATGTTTCGCCATAATAACTCGTATAACTCGTATCCGTTTAATTGAAAAAAAATCATGAAAATTCATGAAATGTAATTTGTAATTCCCGCTCTTAAAACACCGATTTCCCTCTGCTTGACGTGATGATCAGGAGAAGAAAAATGTTTGTAATCGTCTTTATTTCTCCCAACGTCACCCGGCCTTCAAATCTTTGAATGTTAACCCTTTCAGCGCGGGGATCGTCTTTATTCGTCAGAATCTGACGTCTATAGACGGCAGATTCTGACTTATAAAGACGATCCCCGCACTGAATGAATTAAGACATTGATATTGACCGTAGACCCATAACATAGTATTAAAATGAATCGGAAAGAGCCAGCTAAGACATTTGTGATGATTTCGAATTGAAAAAACTTCGGTCTCCATGGTTTATACAAAAGTATTTCAGCGTTGTGAGGGTTAAACTTCGCCCGGATTTCAAAGCTTTAAATGTGAATGCTTCATGTTTGGTAGATAAGTCTACCTGATGAACACGCTATGTTCACCCAATGCTGGTTTAATGACTTATTATAAGAATACCTGGAGATAGAAGACGGTGACCCAATCCTGTTTTAATGTTGGCCCATTGCCTACGTTGCTTGACCAACATTAAACCACTATTAGAACAACATCTCGAGTTCGCAGAATATCTCACGAGAGAAGACAGAGAAGCTCAGACAGTCACTACCTGAGAAATGGCCGCCTGGGGGCGCTGTTAGGTCACCAGTCTTCTAATGGACTCGCCACAATTTGCGTCCTCATGATTTACGTGTCCGCGTAATTGTTATTGCTCCGCGCCCTCTGGCGAGAAAGAGGAAACCAGTTAGTTGTTGCCACGGGTAACTCTATATCAATGATTACCCCCCCCCCCCTCCCCACCCGTGAATGTGTATCACCTGAAGAAACCACCACCATACATTGTCTTAAAAGTTCCAGACAGGAATGAAAACATCCAAAATCCAATAGGAGTTGACAGCAAATACAATGTTATATTCTAATATTTTGTATTGACATCACATCCCCGCCAACACAATACACTGACCCAATGTTGGCTCAATGTTGGACCATTATCTGCGACGCTGGCCCAACATTCAGCCAACATTGACTCGATGTGTCGTGTTTTCTGGGATATTTTGGGCTGAAAAACTCTAGCAGTTATCATTGCCGCAATGGAGTACTGCACCTGACAAAAAAAGAATCGCAACATTTGTGGTTGAATTATTTTACCTTTTTTTGATGGGATTTATTTAAAACTTTATTGGTTGATATGATCATTATCTCATTACAAAGACACACCTTTTATCTTCAAGTGAGCTAATATACACTTTTTACGGTTTAATATTGTATGTAACGGACGTTATTTTAACGTTGGTTTGTAATTTATATATAAATATTAATGTTTTCCAAAAGTCACACACGTCGGTTCGCTGAAATATTTTTGTATAAACCATGGACACCAAAGGTTTTTTTTCGATTTGAAATAAGCATATGTGTCTTACTTTTCTCTTTCCGTTTCATTTGAATACCTATGTTATGGGTCTACGGCCATTATAAATGTTTTAATTCTTTCAGTGCAGGGATCGACTTTTGATGTCAAAATCTGACGTCTAGAGACGTCAGATTCTGACGTCTAAAGACGGTCCCTGTACCGAAAGGGTTAACTAAGCAGAGACTAAACAAAATCGCAGTGGACAAAACTGGAAAGAACTGGACAAAATTTTGTTCCTTAATGGGTAAACGGCCATTATAAATATTTTACTCTTTCAGTGCAGGGATCGACTTTAGACGTCAGAATCTGACCTCTACAGTCGTCTCCCGCACTGAAAGGGTTAAAAAGGTATATACACGATATACGGCTCTAGCATGACAAGGGTTAAAATCGTGGCACCTGAGGCCCCGTAACAAACGTCAGAATCTATCAGGAGGAAAACGATAAAATGCAGCATCTGCTGAAGGTGCTACTTTATAAAACGTAGCATCTGCTTGGGGTGCTACTTTATGCGGGCCTCCTACCGGGTGGGTAATCACATACAGATGGCTTGAAGACAATAAAACAGGCTCTAAAAAGGCTCTCCGCTGGCAGCCATTTGAGCAGGTGACTTCGCCCATCAGGTATTTTGTAACAAGACTTACGAGCGGCGTCACGCTGATAAAACATGGTAAACGGGGCCGTTTTTAGCAAAACTTCTTCATGTTACAAAACGTTAGTTTCCTAAACGTTTTACGTCTGTTTTATGTGGGAATTCCAGGCATTAAAAAGTGTATCTACAGCGAAAAACAGATACAGTCTATTGTTTGTAGTCATTCTGACTGACTGACTGACTGACTGACTGACTGACTGACTGACTGACTGACTGACTGACTGACTGACTGACTGACTGACTGACTGACTGACTGACTGACTGACTGACTGACTGACTGACTGACTGACTGACCTGACCTGACCTGACCTGACTGCCTGACTGACTGACTGACTGACTGACTGACTGACTGACTGACTGACTGACTGACTGACTGACTGACTGACTGACTGACTGACTGACTGACTGACTGACTGACTGACTGACTGACTGACCTGACCTGACTGCCTGACTGCCTGACTGCCTGACTGACTGACTGACTGACTGACTGACTGACTGACTGACTGACTGACTGACTGACTGACTGACTGACTGACTGACTGATAAGAAAATGAGGATCAAGACATTTCAGCTAAATAAAAGCCAAACAAAATCGCAGTGGACAAAACTGGAAAGAATCGGACAACATTTTGATTCCTCACATACTCACATAGATTTCTCAAAAATGAGTGTTAATCTCGTGGAAAATGGGACAGAGAATGTGCCAGACTCAGTAACTTAGACTGACAAATTAGGGCTGCTAATTTCCCGGGGTGAGTGTATAACATTCAATACTATAGCACACGCACCATAGGTATTCCCAGACCGCCAGCATGTGGCGTATCTGATACTCCATTAGCGCTAAGTAGAACATTGAAGAGATTTCATTACCAAGAGATCACTGAGAAATTGTCTTGTGTATTTTAATTTTGCGAAGAACTCACGTTTTACGAACTAGTAAATAAACACCATAAATAATATTCTAAGAACAATAATAACACTGTTGACTGAAGATATTAGTAATTAGAAATGCATATAGAAAAGAAGTTTAAAACGGAGAGCATTTGTACAATGTTGGCCCAATGTCCAAGACGTTGGGCCAATGTCAAATAATTTAAAGTTTCACCCACTTGAAGTTGCAGTAACATGTTCTATTTGCACTGAAAAAAAATCTGCATTAGCAACATGGTTCTGTTAACAGCCTCTTGCAGAATGTCAACCACAAAGTCACCACAAATTATTTTAACTTACGCCAATTGAAATATCTTTCATTCATAATATGCATATATTTCTAATATTAGTCATCGGTGAATTGTGCGGGCTGTCAATCAATAATTTAAAAGTTTTAGCTGAAGTGCTGATCTTTAGGATTACCTGAGTGAAAAAGATGCATATCAAAGCTGTATCGAAATCACACAAAATAAATTTTCACCTTGATTTTTTAATAATCTACGGCCCTTCTACTAAAAAACCCCACATATTTATATCAAAAACGAATTACAAAAATGGCTGCGGTATTTTTTTAATTAGCTTTTGACATAAATGGGTGGTATAGACCCTTAATTTATTTGAGTTGAAAGGCCACAAAAAGTTTATAACATGTAGGAAAATAAATTATTCCACAAACGGCGTATTTTTCACAAACTATTTTAACAATACCAATGACATTTATTTAATTCGAAAGCTAAAGTAGAACAAATGGTAAATCAATCTTCAGGGATTCATAAAGACGCATTATCAGGGTTTAAAGGGTTAAATGGTGACCATACTATGGGGACACCTGGTGGACATGGGGTTTAAAGGGTAAATCAAACAAAGCGTGTTGATCTAGTGTTTGACAACAGTGGGCGCCACACGCACACAGGAAGCTCTAAATGTCAATAATGATGTGAGACTCAATAAGGAATGTGGCCCTCTGAAAGCCGCAACGAGTAATACAAGTTCAAATAGGTCAAATTATATTGTACATATAATTGTAATTCTGGTTGTTGGCTCTGAAATGGTGCTTCACATTTTCATTTAGTTAAAGATAATATCTTTAAATAAATAGTACGCCCCCCCCCCCCCCTTTACTAAATCTAAATGTCAATAATGATGTGAGACCGAATATGGAATGTGGCTCTTTGAGAGCTGGAACCAGAAATTCAAGTACAAATTAGTCTAATTATATTGTACATACTATGGAATTCTGGTTGCTGGATCTGAAATGGTACTTCAAATTTGTATTCACTTTGAATAAATAAAAATTATGCCCACCATTACTAAATCTAAATGTCAATAACGATGTGAGAGCTCATAAGGAATGTGGCACTATAAGTGCCGAGCGGTAAAATACAAGTTCAAATCGGTCAAGTTATATTGTACGTACAACTGTAATTCTGGATGTTGGTTCTGCAATGGTACTTTCATTAATTTGAAGATAGCATTGCATTTAGGTTGGTAAATAAGTCAGGTATTTTCAGTTTGCGAATGGGAGTAGACTTGACTTCAACATTATTTGTATATACTCATCCGTGATTGAAAAAGTTAAAAACATTTAAATAAAGGTAATTATGCAAGTATCGCTATGCTCGAAGTAAGGTTAAATTTCTCTGCGATATATTATGTTTACCCTTTCAGCGCGGGGACCGTCTTTAGACGTCAGAATCTAAGGTCAGATTCTGACGTTTAAAGACGTTCCCCGCAAGATTTAAAAATATAATAATCGTAGACCCAGAACATAGGTATTCAAATGAAGCGGAAAGATCTAACTAAGACAGTCATGATGATTTTGAATTGAATAAACCCTTTGGTCTCCATGGTTTATACAAAAATAAATCAGCGCTGTGAAAGTTGATATCCACCCCAGGGACCTAAAGTGTGTCCTTATCTTCAGTATTGATACAAAGCCCCTTCTGTATTTGTTCGCTATTTATGAGCTATTCAGTAGAAGGGGGTAAACGTGACGATAGCGACATTCTAAATACAATCACTTTATTCAAACCATTTCAGTGATTTATGTCGATATAAGAAACCGTTGGTCTTTCAGAATGTTGAGAGTTCAGTTATTTATAAATCAAAAAAAATCAGGGCATATTATATTTAATAGAAAAGGGATTCTCATTGTATTATATTGGACAAAATGAAAACTTTCCTCGCCCAGATTGGAAATTGTGAAATTCTCCTCAGGCATGAGATATTTGCACAATGTTGGCTTAATGTTTGGCCAGCGTCGCAGACGGTGGGCCAACATTAAGTCAACATTGGGTGAATGTCTTATGTCTGCTTGGTTAAAGGGAAAGGTCTATTTAGTTTCCTTGGTTAAACTCGCCGTTTTGTCTCGGGTGTTATTCCTGTAACGCTTTTACCCACAGACCACGTGATCCGCGGCACCAATGAATGAGTTCAGAGGAGCCTCGTTTCCGTGCCGCTGTTTTCTCACCCGCCCAGATTATGAATGAATCCATCCTAATTATATCAGCCGCATTCAATTTGCGCCGGGTGATTATGGAGGTCTGCCACAGCTGCGAAAACATTAATATCCACTGATACTATTTATCTTCAGTATTATCCTGTTTGACGCAGACCACCATTAGACTTGGTGTTACAGGGAATTCACAAATAGTATAAAAATGACACGCGCTTGTGGTTAGTATCATACAGGCCCTGGGATATTTGAAAGAAAAAAGGATCCAACCATTAACCCTTTGACTTCCAGGCCGGGGTGCATACCAGGATCCAGATATACTGGTGTAGGAGTTCTATTTTTCGTCATTTGAAGCTGGAATTGCTAACGCAATTTCCAGCTTCAAATGACGAAAAATACATAAATGTAGTATATATTTGACGAAAATTTGTGTCATTTTATGGTTACGTTCATAGACGAATGACGACGGAAATTTCCGTCATGTATGGTAGAGAAAAGGTTAACATAAAGACGTGGTAGGCTATTATTTTAGATATTATGCCTTGGAAATCATAAACCTGTATCCTGCTACATTGTGATAATAAAAAATATTTTTTGCTACCGCGACTCACAATTCCAAGTCGTAAGAGGTATACTAGCTGTACACCCATAACATAGATATTCAAATGAAGCGGAAAGAGCTTACTAAGACATTCATGATGATTTCCAATTGATAAAAACACAAGCCCCAGCAAGCCCGGAATGTTGCCATTAAACCAAGAAAAAACAACCTCACGTGAGAGATCTAATTGGTATAAAGTGGTTGAAAGAGGGGCCTGGATTAATAAAACACACTACCACCATTACCACACTACTATTATTCGAAAGAACGGGATCAAATTCAACCCTGATGTCATTTTATGTGAACCATAAAAAGAAGCCGTTTATATTCCCTCTCTGAAGGCATACGAGCAAACAGGGAACGTTGACAGACTTTTGGGCCAACTTCAAAGGCGTTGCCCCAGCATTAAACCAATATTGGGTCAACGTCGCATGTTACCCAGCTGAGAGGTCTGGTTTGTAGACAGTGAGTGAATTAGTGATAACATTATTAAAACACACTATGTACCCTGTAAACACAAAACATTTCTTTTACATTTATACAACGTCGGCCCAACGTTGGTCCAACATCAGATAAATGTTATAAGCCTACAAATGTTTTGCGTTTACTGGGTGACAACATACAGGACTGTGTGACAAAGTTATGAGATTTCCCAAATAGAATAATATCAAATTCAATGCTGAAGTCATTTTGTGTCAACCATAAAAACACGGGCGTTTTATATTTTCTCTCTGAAGACAGGAGACAGGTGCTGCCGCCCGTGTGCTGCGGCAAATTGGCAGATGGGGTCCATCTATAATGGACAATGCACGAGACGACCCGACTACCAGACGTGGCTGCGACACCTGTGGTTCACAGCAACAGATGAGGCCCGACATCATTGCCTCAATGCTGGGTCAACATTGGAGAAGCTGGCACAACATTAAAGAGAGGTTGCGTGAACGATTCCAGCACTGAGTGAAGTACCAACTGACAATAGCTCCAATCTGGTGTCAATCTAAATATGACCCTTGACCTTCTACTCTTCAGGTTGCCCCATTTTCGCTCATTTGTCATCAGACATGCAACCTTCGTGACAAACTGGTAACAGAATACGTACGAGCAATCAGAATGTCATCAGCCAAATTGTCTTAGACATAAAAATTAAAATACAAATAAAATATCAGGCGTTAGCTTGAGCTATATTTATCATGTTTCGCTTAGTTAACAAAAGCCACCATCCACAAGGTGCTCCAGAACATAGTGGAGGGCGATATCTTTCTAACCAAGGAATATAGAAAGTCCTATATTCCTTTTTCTAACCACAGATATTTCTCTTTGACTATGGTTCTAACTACTTTCGTCTAATATCTCCCGTCTCATTTAAAGCAATAGTTGCAGGCATAAACTGTATGACAATTTATGTGGGTAAAAATTACTCATTTTACTAAATTTTTGTTTAATTTTAGACCAAAAATTTGCAAATGTTGATGTTTTTCGTTCCAAAATTCCAGCGATTTGATAAAAAAAAACGAATTAGCGTTGAAGGATGTGGCTCGTAGACTGGAAATACCGGGTACGAACCCCGGCCGAGCCGGGTGTTTTTCATTGTGGTTTTTAAAATACAGTGTCCCAAACTGTTCAAAGGCATGGAGTGTGCAGTGTTGCATATGCTTATATGCACCATCAAGAACAGATAACGTCATCCACTAGGAGTTGGGCATAGTCCGGGTTCTTGTTTTCTGTTATCGTGATATTGCCAGTGATATTCAATCACTAAAGGATAGCGTCTTTTTTATTCCAGTTGTAGGATAACATTCTTATCATTAACATACCGCGTTTTTCAGCTGAATACCAGGTTGTCAATCAGTACATGTGTACGACTTCATAATCCGGACCGGCTTTGACAAGTAACGAATTAACCAGACGTTTGTTCCGTCGTCTGTGACAGTCCCGCAGAATCTGACAGATCAGGTGTCATTGGCTGTCCACCCAGCCACGTGACTCACGTGTATAAAAAACCACAGATGACAAGTTTGTCTTAGAATTCAAACTTTTTCCGATAAATGTTGTTTTTTAACGATAGTTTTTGTTTAGAAGGCAATCCCAGCAAACACGAGAAACTGACCTTATGTTGACTCAAATCAAGGAATTTTATATCTTTTTCTTGCAATTGTTACTTCGTTTCAATGCGGCGGTCATATACTAGGTCTACCCATTCTGTGAAACTCAATAGCATTGACCTGCAATGTAATCACATTCCAATACAATGAAGTATGGGGGAGGGGGGACTTTAATAATATTTTTTTCACAGAGTAACCATTCTCAGAAGACTACTAATTTTCGAACTTTCATCAATTGCTATGGTGTTTTTCTTACTCTTCAATCCATCCCTCCCTCCTTCCTCATCCCCTCCTGGTCAAGATTCTACTCGTCAATATTTGTAAGCAATATTATTTTCTCTCATTCTACGCTTGATGTGATCCAGCTATCTTTGAGACGTGAGTCCATCCCAGCGAATACGATACCTCAAGCCAATGTTAGTCCAATGTTGGTCCACCGTCTACGACGCTGGCCCAACATTGGACCAACCTTGGTTTGATGTATCGTGTTTGCTGGGATTGCATCTGGTTTATGTATAGGTTACAGTCACCTTCCATCCCTAGCACTGTGTATTGTATATTTTAACCTTTTCACTACCATACATGACGGAAATTTCCGTCGTCATTCGTCAATGAACGTAACCATAAAATGACACAAATTTTCGTCAAATATATACTACATTTATGTATTTTTCGTCATTTGAAGCTGGAAATTGCGTTAGCAATTCCAGCTTCAAATGACGAAAAATAGAACTCCTACACCAGTATATCTGGATCCTGGCATGCACCCCGGCCTGGAAGTCAAAGGGTTAACCCTGTGTGACCCCAGAAAAAGACAGACATTAATCTAACGTTGGTCCAATGCCGGGCCAACGTCATAAACCCCAAAATTAACCCTTAAAGCGCTGAAATAGTTTCGTATAGAAACCATTACAATCAACACTTTAATATTCCACATCACATTTTTAAGATAATATAACATCCAGGGGCGGGTCCAGGATTTGAAAAAGAAGGGGGCGCAGGTGGCTCGGAGGCGAGTTTTTAGGCATATTTAGGCCAATTTAGGTGAGTTTTTAAAGAATTTGGCGCAAAAACGGGTGGGGTGCAGGTGGCTCGGAGGCGAGTTTTTAGGCATATTTAGGCCAATTTATGGGAGTTTTTAAAGAATTTGGCGCAAAAACGGGTGGGCGTGCGCCCCCTGCGCCCCCCTCTGGATCCGCGCTAGACATCCATTGAAATGCGGCCAAGCTGTATTTCAATTTGAGTGAGAATTTAACCCTTTCAAGCCCGAATTTACCATTGTCATCTTCATCCACTACAAGCCGCGAATTGCCGTCGCAATTCTCGACTTGTAGTGGATGAAGATAATTTGATGTGGGTGAAAAATTAAAGAAAATTGTCATGTATTGGTAAAAGAGTTTCATGGAAATTTTAGTTCTAAAACCCTTGGTTGTAGGAAAATTAAATCTGTTTTCAGGGGTGTAAAATGATGCTTTAATGCATCGTGAGGGTTTAAAGGGTTAAACTGAGCTGATAGTAGTTGTGTATAAACCATAGAGACCAAGTATTTTTCAATTTGAAATCATCATAAAATGTCTTAGTTAGCTATTTTTGCTTCATTTGAATACCTATGTTATGGGTCTACGGCCATTATATTACACTCGTACAGTGCGGGGATCGACTTTAGACGTCAGAATCTGACGTCTACAGACGCTTTAAGAGTTAAACTGATGGACCTATTGTACAATATGAGACCTACCCTGCCTCGGGGTCAATTGACCCTTGTATGTCTCAGGGCGGGGTCCCTAGGGTAGTGGTTAACACCGCTGCCTTTTACGCTAAAGTCCGGGGTTCGTTCCCCGGTCTCGGCGGTTTAAAAGAAACAAAGCTATTTCTCGCCCATCCACTGTAAGGGTTAATATAACGTTGGATCAATGTTGGGCCAGTGTTGTAGACATTGCTTCGGGATTAAGCCAGCGTGTTCTTCACACATGAGAGAGATGCCCTCGCATCGTTCTGTTAGTGTCATGTTACTCTGAGCGTGATGTTTATTATATTGTGGATATCCCTCCCGTGTCTGGTATTTGTAGACATCGCGATCCACCTCACATTTCTGGAATATTGGTATTACGACCCAGAAATGGAGCATGCCCACAAACAAAAAAAACATTTGTAGGCCTATAACATCTCTAAAATGTTAGACCAACGTTGAAGATGTTGGGCCGACGCTGTACAAATGATATACAAATATTTTCTGTTTGCTGGGTGATCTTCTGTTCTGACTTAAAGATCGGTCGTTCTTGCGTAGCATGGCACAATGAATAAATGAATGAATGAATGAATGAATGAATGAATGAATGAATGAATGAAAGAATGAATGAATGAATGAATGAATGAATGAAAGAATGAATAAATGAATGAATGAATGAATGAATGAATGAATGAATGAATGAATGAATGAATGAATGAATGAATGAATGAATGAATGAATGAATGAATGAATGAATGAATGAATTTTAGACCACATTTGTGCACATAGGCTAAACATAGGCTAAATTGAACCAGGAGAACTCCTGAGGATGGTGAGATGAGTCAGATGACACGGCTCTACCAACACAGGATTCATAATTCGTGAATGGCAAAACATGTTTCACACAGCTTGGCAGGCATTGTAAATTCTGGGTCAGGAGGTTCTCCTGGCCCAGTTTAGCCTATATGTGCATAAAGGTGGCCTAAAGCCCGATTCATTTCATTTGTAAATTCTGGGGAACAAATGATCTTCAGTTCCACATTGTAAATTCACTTCACTACTAAGCTTTAAGCTCCACTGACGTGCCCTCTTAACACTTTAGTTATTGGACTGCTAGAAATAAATGACAAATACCAGACCTTTTTAAAATATACATATCATAATTTACATGTGGTTCCTTATTTGACATCTATATTTACATATTTTAGTCACTATTTTGACGTAAAAGAGAATGCTGTGGTTAAACCTCTCAAGCCTTAATTTAGAATTGACATCTTCGTCCACTGCAAGCCGCAAATTGCTGTCGCAATTTTCGACTTATAGCAAGATGACTTGAAGTATGTAAAAAAATGCAATATATTGTTGATAAAGTATCACAAAAAAATCGTTCTAAAATCAGTAAATGTAGGACATTCAATAAGCTTTCAAGAATGTGAAATTATACTTTGATGAAGCATGAGTGTTATAATGGTTGTTAAAGACTATTAAAAAAAGTTTTCATAGTCCCAATGGCCACATATCCCAACAAACACGGGACATGGACCAGACATTGGGCCAATGTTGGTCAACCGTCTACGATGCTGACCCAACATTGATCTAACTTTGGATCTCGTGTTTGCTGGGTACCCGGTAGACAGTCTAATCATATGTTATGCATATTTTTTTTGATGGTCTTAAGATCAAGTATGTAACTTTGGAGAAAAGATACCAAACGAGATGGAATGTATGCAAATTACAATAGTTATGGCCTACTTGTAGAAGTCATGCCGCATAATTATATTATAAAAAGTAACGTAAGATATATGGGAGATTCTTTATGACAATCTGATAGTAAAGAAAAAAAGTCAACTATAACAGCTTAATGTTTCGTTAAATCAAGGGCTGCTCAAATTGTCTGTATTGTTTTCAATCACTTTACTCTCACCACTATTCAAATCAAGGAATTTTATATATTTTTCTTGCTTTTGTTATTTTAAGTCAATGCGGCGGTCATATACTGCTATTCTATGACACTCAGTAGCCTTGACCTGCAATGTTTCCACCTAGCAATCTAATACAATTCAGTTTGGGGGAGGGGGACTTATATAACATTCTTTTCTCCGAGTAACCATTCGAAGGGGTTTCTGGTGACGTCACTGTGTTTCACAGAAAACCACTTAATCACTTGCACTGACTTTTTTCATACCTCCATCGTGACTTGTCTGCTCGGGTGCGAACCTATTGTGACACTTGTTACACGATGGACTGTTCTGATAGGGTATTTTCCTAACAAAATCTAAACCATAATTTTCTCTTTAATAAACGTTTTTTATGTCATCATGTTCACCTATTGTCATTTCAGTACAAGACGTTGACAAAAAATAACATCCCATCTACTGAGCTGACAAGAAGATTAGTTTCCCATTAAGGTTGATATATGCCTGAATTGCTCGAACACGCCCCATCGCTTTGGATGAAGAAATACGAGACAGATACAGTAATCGCTTGTTGTTTTTAAGCTACAATGTTAACAACTCTCGGTCACAAGAACAGTGTGCTATGTAAAAAAACACGTTGAACCCTTTCGGTCTTAGGTTGAGAAAAGTAGAAAGTCAAATTGCAATTTGCAAAAAATTATCATTCGAAGCTGGAAATTGCGTGCACAATTCCAGCTTCTTATGATGAAAACTACAAAGTGAAAATTCAGCAGGACATGGAGTAATAGCCAAATCGGTTTCATCCATAACAATTCTGTTTATTTTTAACTGCTTATGCTGCTAAATTGCTTGCTTCTATTTCAGTGTTTCTGGCTCTGAAAAAAGTTGGCGTCAGGCAATATAAAGATTCTGACTCCAAACCTGGTGTTGGAGTCAGAACGCAGGAGCGGCTTCCGGTGAACGTCTGCCGAAAGCGGTCGCAACTCTAGGGGGGCGGGGGCATACCCCTCCCCCTCGGTAATTTTTTTTCCCAGAGGAGGCTTTAGGTGGCTTCTAGTGATATCTAAAGGTACATTTCAAGCTTTAAAACAACGCACTGTTCACTAATGAAACACTAAAAAATGATTTTTAAAAAGCTTAATAATCAATTTCATTTCGTCACAATGGAATGTTTTTTGTCAGGAGTGGAAGCTTGTCGTCAATTCTGACGACATGACGACAGATCAGAAACACTGTATTTTTCATTAATTTAAAGCTAGAAAAAAATATCTTTTCAGAAAATAGCCAGCTCCTAAATTTAATTATTATTTCTTATAAAATGAGCACCCATCTCCAACTAATTTATCAATTAAGGTGGCATTATATTGGATGTTAAAATTGTTTGAAGCCGAATATATACGGGCCTAGCACCAAAAAGGTTAAATAATTTGTTTGTTGCACATTGCATCTGAAATTGCAGTTTTAATTTTATGACATTACGGAGAAAAGATTCAGCTCTCAAATGGCTCATGTAGGATTTTAACGTTGCTTGAGCTTCATGGGTGCATGCTCAACGATTGGCAAGATCTGTTCCATCAATAAAAATGTAATCCCAACCAAAAGGCTCACTGTTGTATGTGTCTATTCTGTCCATGTGTCACAGTGGGGAGGCGAGAAGGAGGGTCGAAGTGATACAGTGGCGACAGTGCGGAGACGAGAAGGAGGGGTAAAACGAAACAGTGGACGAGAGTGATCATACGTGGGCGATATTGGAGGTGGCGGGGGCTAATGGAGGCCGTGTCCTGTTGTTAAGAGAATAGAAACCGGAGCGGATCTGTCCTGGTTTCAACAACATGGCTGACAACACAATTATGCCGGAGTTAGTCAATCTAAGGATGGTCAGTCTGAGCGTCCCTAACAGGATCCGTTTAACACTTTAATGCTGCTGAATGGTGCTGAATGGCCCAAGGGTTAATGCTATGCATGAGTGCTGCCCATTATCTTTCATTCACAGAGTTATTAACTACCCACTCACTCTGAGAAAGATACATCAACTAAAAGCATGATACAATCTGAAGGCGAATAAAAAGAGATACAAGAAAGTGACATGTAAGAAATGAAACCTCATTTACAGGATGACGAGGAGCTGAATCACTGGTGTCAAGTGAGGGAGATATGAGGGGTGAGGCAGGTAGATGGCGGGAGTGATGGTTAAGACGTTGGTAGACACACTTTTTACAACTGCTGGAATTGTATGATCGCCTTTTACAATTTCAACTCTCACAATGCTGAAATATATTTGTATAAATCATGGAGACCAAAGGGTTTTAAATTTGAAAGTTGTTTTCAACTACTGTGCTTAGTTTAATCTGTGGATATACAATATCAATGTGGAGCCCTATATGTTACCCACTGAGCACACGACGTTGTTGCAACGTTAAATCAACGTCAATGACGTTTGATTCAACGTCGCAACCACGTCGTGTGCTCAGTGGATAGTTATTCACTTGATATTAACCCTTAAAGAGCTGAAATATTTTTGTATAAATCATGTGCTCTTTTTAATTTGAAATCGTCGTAAATGGTAATTCAGGTGTCGTTCTTGGGCATTTTTGCAATGTTTTTGCACAATTAAAATGTGCAGATTGACGTACACAATGTACAATTCGAAAACACGTTTTTCACATTAGAAACACACTAAGTTTCAAAAATGATCTTTCGTAGAATGAAATAACATACATTGCGCGTATTTTCACAAAACATTGTTATGCTTCAGAAGAAAACATAATGTATACAATTACATCCTGTAGAATGATGGCTGGTTCGGAATTCGAATTCGGTGACATTAATCTGCAGTGCATCATGTAGCTAGCTCTTGATCATGAAGGTAATCCAGTCCCTTACACACTGGGGGATCGGCCAAACTTTGGAAATCTTAATTAAACAATCTCGTGAAATGTATTTTTTGCGAGGAGTACATTTTTTAATCAAATCAACAACTGAATCGTGAAGGCGAGCTTCGATTAGTATGAATGACAATGAATGATAATAAAATAAGATAAAATGTACAGGTGCAGGTTTATAGTCTGATATCAAGTATTTCATCCGACTTTTACATTTGTACCCCCTGGTCCCTGGACCTGTTCATTTGTGTGTCATCTCAATCCACGGAGAGAATACAGTCCTGCAGCCATTTCGGCGCATTGAACTAATCATACACATTACTATCTCTGTCCTATCAGTTACTTATTTCACCTGAGTCAAGTGAAGCATTTGAAGGTAAAGTGCTTTGCCCAAGGACACAACATCGAACCAATGTCCCAAGACTGAGAGGGGAGAGGCATGATATTTTTCTGAAAATTCTGCACCAAGCGGGATTCGAAACCGCACGGCAGGCAGCGACATTGACAAAGCTCCGCTCTCTAGCCATTGCGCCATGTCCCTCTCTAAGATGACGATGCAATGATAATATTGCAGTTCGCGGGCGAATGAACGGACGGACGCACGGACGAAGGAAGCACGGATTGACAAACACTAATCATTGCCACTCGTAAAGTTGTGCCCCAAAAACCCAGTGCGCTGACGATCAACCGCGCAATAAATTAATAATGCGTCATTGTTTGATCAATGCCTTTTATTTTGAGACAGTTTTACATCTCATTGGAATACTGTCTTGACGTGTGGATTTTAACACCATTATTTGCAGGTGATTTTTTTATTTCAATAGGGTTAGCGTTGCCCTCTCATTTTTCATGAAAACTGTTGATCTGAGCGTACACTGTTTACAAAAACACAGCAAAAAACACAGCTTTTACTCTGCTGTCCAACTCTGACGCTAACCCAATGGGCACAAGACGTTGTTGCGACGTTGAATCAACGTCAATGACGTTGATTCAACGTCGCAACAACGTCATGTGCCCATTGGGTAGAGACTTCTAGCTTCTGGGGTTTCCTATGTCTGCCGCCCTCGTGACTCTATTGTGCTGGTTTTTCAGTCGGTGTTAACTTCACACCCGATCAAATCAGATACAGTGCTCCGGCGAGCGCGAGACGTTCAACCAGTGTTGGATCAACGTTGGCCCAGCGTCGACGACGTTGGGCCAGCGTTAAAACCACACTGGTTCAACGTATCCTGAATGTTGCGACCAGATACCCCTCTCTGGCGAGCGCGACGCGAGTAACATGTGTGGTGCGGGGTGCTGTTTTGCCCGAGGGTGTCGCGTTTCGCAAATTACTCCACAGATTGTAACCCTTGGAGTACTAATGTCGCTTAACCCTTTCAACGTCAGAATGTATTGTCTTTAGACGTCAGAATATAGACGCGGGGACCGTCTTTAGACGTCAGAATCTAACTTTAGAATCTTTTTTTTAAATTATAATGGTCGTAGACCCATAACATAGGCCTAGCTATTCAAATGAAGCGAAAAAAGTTAACTAAGACATTTATGATGATTTCAAATTGAAAAAACCCTTTGGTCTCCATGGTTTATATAAATATTTCAGTGTTGTACAGGTTAACCCCTGAGCGGCTGAGTAGTTGTTAGTATTTTTCTTTCATTTGAAGCTAATGTATGAACAATGCTCTCCTTCATACTATCATCAGGGAAACTGGATGCCATCTTTGCTATCTTATGATTTGGTGTTATTACTTTATATTACCTTAAGATTCGATTTTTCTTACGATCACTTTGAATCTACCTGCTACGTTTCAGCGACTGATCGTATATGTCATGAGAGATCTTTACAGAAATAACAGAATGACAGCATTAAAGGTCATCTTAACATGCTCAGTGGGGTGGGCCACTTTCTCAAACATCGATGGTTCTTACAAAACTTAATTCTTCAACTTTGCAGAGTGGTTGATCAAGTGGTTGAAGTAGCAGATCAAGTTACCTATCCGTCAATATCCTGTTTTATCATTCTTTGATCTGTCAATTAAAAACACGCAAACAATATTAATGATTGACTAAATTAATGCTTGTAGCATGTTATTTACTAGCTCTAATACGCTATATGGATAAAACACGTGATTTTTTCAACAAATCAAAAATTCTTTGCTTCAAAAAACTTTGAAACTGATGGTAGGGCTACATCTCAAAACTTAAAAAATGACGTTTTATCGGGCATTGATCTTTTGGCCTAGCTGTTTAGGCTGTCACTGTACTGGTTTGTTGGGGTGTCGGATCTCACTGTCCCTCAGGGCTGACTAAGATAAGGCGACAGTCTCAGATAGGCTAAGCACTGTGACCACGTGATTTAACCCTTTAACCTCTATAACCGCTGAAATATTATGTATAAGCCATCCTAAAATCATCCTAAATGTCTTAGTAAACTCTTTCCGATTCATTTGAATGTTATGTTATGGGCCTACGACCATTATAAATATATTACTCTTACAGTGCGGGGATCGACTTTAGACGTCAGAATCTGACGTCTACAGACGTCAGATTATGACGTCTAAAGTTGATCCCCGCGCTGAAAGGGTTAAACGCAAAGCAGGACTATAATCCTGTTTAATCTGTTTTATTAGCAGGTTAAATCACAGTTATTGGGAATGAAATGAGTGTTCAAACATCAAGATTTGCAAATATTTTGTCCCAAATTAAAAAAATATGAGTAATTTTGACCCACCACAAGTTGTGGGTCGCGGTAGCGAGACACACACTCAAGTGGGTGAAAATTTAAAAAATAATGAGCGGCTGAAGGGTTAATGGCGGCTCACGACAGGCCCTCTAACTACTAGTTCTAGTCTGACTCGCCAGGGGGCACTGAGAATGTAAATGTTCAGTAAATCACGTCAAACAACATTGGCCCAGCATTGGCCCAACACTTAACAAATTTATCTTTGAGAAGCCACTCACGAAAACCTAAAATGGCTTCACATGAAAAACCACACGTTGACCTAATGTTGCTTCAAGGCTGGCTCGCTGTCTGCCGGTCTGGCCCAACCTTAAACCAGCATTGGTTCAATGTTTTGTCTCGGTTTTTACACGTGACATGTGGTTGAATTCTTCAAAAGACTAACCATCCTGAGAAAAGATAAGACCTCGTTCTGCTGGTTCGAGCCGTCGTTTTGTTATTATGTGTTATCCGCGATACTTCCGGTTTCTCTCATGTCACAACTGGTGCCTTATGGGATTGACGGGCAGTGTAGAGAAATAAAGAAAGCTAAATAAGTGCAAGTCAAGGCTCAACATCAAGAATGTATATTGGGTCCATGGGTTATTAAAAACTCAGTTAGGGTTCTGGTTTGACATCCTGATTCACACTATTTTATATACAATTGCATATTGTACGATTATTGTATATATATTTGTGTATATAGAGCATAATAAATAAATTAAACATTGAAGATGCAATGATGTTTTAATGATGCCATGCACTCACTCACTCACTCACTCACTCACTCACTCACTCACTCACTCACTCACTCACTCACTCACTCACTCACTCACTCACTCACTCACTCACTCACTCACTCACTCACTCACTCACTCACTCACTCACTCACTCACTCACTCACTCACTCACTCCACGACATTCTATGGCAGGGGCCCTGGTGCAGTGGTTGAAGCTGTCTGCCTGGAAAGTCGGACATCGCGGGTTCGAACACCACTCTGGCCTTCAAGTATCAAAGAAACAAACTGTTTATTCCCCGCTCATTCTTAAAGATTCAATTTTGTGGGGAGCCTCCGTGACCGAGAGGTATCGTACTCGGCCCCAGGCCGCCAGGGCTCGAATCTCGAATCATGTGTCTGGAGGGCAGTGTCATCTCATTCATCTCAATATTCTCACGAGGTTCTCCTGGCCCAGTTTAGCCTCCATATGCACACAGGTGGCCTAAAACCCCATTCATTTCACTCCCTCATTCACTGCCCTATGCTGTATTAAGATGAGCTGTTTCGCTACATTGGACAATAGGTATGTTTGGACCACAATACATGCAGTGATGTCTGGTGTCTGCACCTAAATGGTGACCACCCACAAATGAATAGATATAATAGAGCTTCATTTCACCTTCTGCACAGTAAAACATCAGCTAAGCATGAAGTTAACAGAGTGACACCATGATCTAAGTGAGGCCGCCATCAATAATATCAGCACAGAAGCGACGGTATCTATGAATGTGATGCCTCACAATCACCAACGTGCAATTTGAATATTTTCATCTTAAAACAGGCCTTGCCTGAGACAGGACGCTTATTGTATTCCACATAGTCCGCCACCGCCGCACCTATCCACTCTACATAGCTACATGGCGACTATGAGCCTTTACTTATTAGGGAATTCAAAGAGTTAATTTTGTTTCAATTAAACTGATTGTCTCGAATAGCTCTAAAGGGCATTAATATAAAATAAACCGACCTAAATATGTAACAACCCAAGACAAAGTTTACTGAAATAAAAGCTAAAATTGCGGCCGCTTTCCCAGTAAACATGAGACATTGAGCCAATGCTGTTTTAATGCTGGGACAGCATTAAAACAGCATTGGTTTAACTTCTCGTGATCGCTGAGACTTCGTGTTTCTAATCACAGTGCATAGCATAGTCAGCGCAGAGCGCTACCTGAGCAGTGCTGTATCAACAGGTAGCTGCTGTGACGAATACACAAGCTGTTAACACGAGACGTTGACCCAATGCTGGGATAATATTGACACATCATCTACGACGCTGGGTCAACGTGTCGTATTTGCTGGGATAAAGCTGTTAACCAGGTTAGTGGCAGCAGCAATCACATGTTATGTAGTGCGCCGAGGGGTATGAAGGCCAATGCTGGCTTAATGCTGGGCCAGCGTCGTAGACGTAGCCCAGCATTAAACCAGTATTGAACCAAAGTTTCGTTTAAAATCCACCTGACAGAATAAATAATATTCAGCAGGCACCCAGTCCTCCCTGATTATACTGATTTGTCGCTTGTCAAACCCTAGAACGTGTCCGCACATTTATCTATTGTTACTTACACCAAGAACTTTATCCATCGTTAATATTCATCGTAAACTATATCCTTAACATGGGTGGTATATTTATTAGGATAGGCCACTAAGTAAATCATTGTTAGATATTTTTCAACCCTTTCAGCGCGATGACCGACTGTGGACCGACTTTAGTCGTCAGAATCTGACGTCTATAGACGTCAGATTCTGACGACTAAAATCGATCCCCGCACTAGAAAAATTAAAATATGTGTAATTGCTGTAGACCCATAACATATGTATTTAAATTTATGATGATTTCAAATTGAAACAAAATTTTGGTCTCCGTGGTTTATTGAAAATTATTTCAGCACAGTATGATTTTTTTGCTACTATATATATATAATTAGCATGTCATACATAGTAGCTATTTTATCTCTGATAGACCCTATGTTACCCTGGCAATGCCTTTCAATTTTATTTTAAGTATATACCCAGTGTTTCGTATGGCAATGCCAGTTAACATGATTTTAGTTATGTTTGTCATACTATGTATTAATATTGTCATATGATTTTAACAAATTAACAATGTTGTATATACATGTACATATCTCTCTCTTATTTTTATGACAAATAAGTCTGGATTGACTTTCTTTCTGTCAATAAAATATCTGTCTGTCTGTCTGTAAATTTCATGTGTTTAACATGTAATAATTTGTGTATTGCCGCTCAGTCTTAAGCTATAATTTATTTCTTTATAATACCCTCTTGGTCTCAGAGGGTCATATCTGCCATGTCCCACAGTGCTGGATACGACCCTTTAATACCAACGTGCTGATTTGGAATATATAAGATCCTTTACCCTTAGGCTTACAACACAGAATTATAGTTATTTAAACATCAAGATCAAAGGTGTTTTTTTCAATTTGAAATCATCATAAATGACTTAGTTAGCCATTTCCGCTTCATTTGAATACCTATGATACAGGTCTACGGCCATTATTATTTGTTTAATTCTTTATGAGCGGAGACTGTCTTTAGACGTCAGATTCTGACGCCTAAAGACGGTCCCCGCGCTGTACGGGCTAAGTCAAATGAGGAAAATGTAGTCGATTTTAATCCCTATAGTGATCAGAGAAGGAAGGTAAAATAAGATGAAATTGCTATTGGAAATGAAGCAATATTAGCTTGGTATGTAATTATTACCTGAGGCACTCACTTCATATACGTTTTTTGTATATCTTCAACCAAATATGTCTTTATTACGACTGCAGTTGTTAAAAATCCAGACTCGAAATATCGAATATAATTACAATGCCGTTATTATAAACAATATTAGGAATAATAAATAAGAGACACCTATATGTGTCTCAGCTGAATAAATACTCGTGGCAGGTGTTTAGATTACCCAGGAAGCAACTTGTTCCAAAGCAGACTAATTGGACATAAAACGTGACCTAACATAAACATCTCAGAAATAATATGTGTACATGTTAGGCCGCCACAGCCGGCCATTACCATGCTTACTTAACCCTTATCCTGCTAAGTTATTATATTTAAATTTTCACCCACTTGAAGTTGTGTCTCGCTACCGCGACCCACAACTTCAAGTGGCTGAAAATTACTCATATTTGTTTAATTTGAGCTCAAATATTTGCAAATTTTGATGCTTAGACACATATTCCATTCCTAATATCAGTGGTTTGGTTGACTAATAAAACAGATTGAAAACGACAATAGTCGTGATCAGCAGGCTAACAGTTACCAGTTACCATAATAGATAGTAGCATGTTATCAGCCCAGACGCTGTGTTACGACAAGGTATTATTCTTCTTCAACTTCGATTTCATGGAGCAAAATCCACCGGGCTCGCATTCTGCTGTGCTTCTGAATTTAACCCTTATACAGTGAGTGAATGAATACTGCTCTACGTCGCTTTCTGCACACTGAGGCAATATCGCGACAAAAGGAAGCCCGAAGCCGGGACTATGCCCTGCTCTTATTTCGAATGACTTCAAGGGTTCTTTATAGTGCACAGTACCGTAGACAGCACTATACACTCTATGCCTTTGCATAGTTTGGAGCACGGTATATGCACAACCTCGACGAAAAATATCCGGCCCTGACGGGATTCGAACCTGGTGAACCTGGTACCTCCAGGTTACAAGCCCGAGTCGATACGAATGAGCCATTGGGGCGGCCCTAACCCTTACAACGCTGAAATATGTTGATAGAAATCATGGAGACCAGTGGCTCCTTTTTAATTTGAAATCATCATAAATATCTTAGTCAGCTTTTTCCGTTTCATTTGAATACCTATGTTATGGGTCTACGGTCATTATAAATGTTTTAACCCTTTCAGGGCGGGGGTCGACTTTATACGTCAGATTAGGACGATCCCCACACTATAAGGGTTAAATGTTACGAGTTTTTAGTTAATAGAAGAAAAATGTAAATATTTTTATTCACATACCAGCAAACACGAGACATTCACTCAAGATTGGTTCAAATGCTAAATGCAGACGTTGAACCAACATTGAACCAACCTTGAGTGCTGGAATGTGTTTTGTGTTTAACCCTTTAACCCTTAAAACGCTGTATTATTTTTGTTTAACCCTTTAAGCCCTCACGATGCATTAAAACATCATTTCACATCACTGAAGAATGACTTAATTTCCTGAAACCTGGTGGTTTTATGACAAAAACTGTCATGGAACTGTTTTAAAAATAACAGTATTTTTTTCATTTGTCACCCACTTTAAGTCATATTCATCCACTGCAAGTCGAGAATTGCGACAGCAATTCGCGGCTTGTAGTGGATGAAGATGACAATGGTAAACTCCGGCTTGAAAGGGTTAAACCATGGATATAAAACTTTTTTTTTTAATTCGAAATCACCATAAATGTCTTAGTTAGTTCTTACCGGTTCATTTGAATAACTATGTTATGGGCCGACGACCAATTTTTTTATTCTTTCAGTGCGGGGATCGACTTTACAAGTCAGAATCTGACGTATAGGACGTCAGATTATGTTGGATAAAGACGACCCCCGCGCTGAAAGGGTTAGGAACCAGGTCGTGTATATAATTTGAATACTTTGAATATAAATAATTTAAATGACACTTTACACTCCAGTATTTTGCAAGTTCAAGTAACTTTTTTTTAAATTTAAGATAGTTATTCATAACGAAGGAATGATTTAAATCTCTGCCATTTCACAACCATTTTATATCAATGTGACGATATGATATTTCCCAGTGTTAGCTTTAAGATGTATCAATACCAGGTCACAGGTCGACGTCCTAATAATATTGCGGAGGTGTGATATGAAGAGAATCTGGTGATAAATCAGGTAATATAAGCCAGTGTTATGAGCAGGGACCATTTGTAAGGTGTCATAATGTGTGTACTTTACCATCATTTCACAGTTGACAGCCAGATATAAGTTTTGCCCTCGCGGTTTTTATGAGGAGTTTATTAGGGTTTTACGTCAATGTCATGTCTGATACCCTGAGTTCACATTTATTATATTAGCATTAGGTCTATATATACGCCTCACACATCCAGGACACTTCACTTTGTACGTTAAGTCAAGGAGAAAGAACGAAATGAGGTAGATTTTTAGATCCGAATGTACGAGTATCTACAAATCTACCTCATAATTGAGTTATCTCTTCACATAAAATACACAAAATAGGCACATGTATTCCAAGATTTTTTATTGAAAAACGATATCTTAGCAAACATAGTTCAACGATGAAGTATTAGTCATATAATGCCATGGTTAAACCAGTATATTGTACCTTACCTGGCCAGGATAGGAATAACAGTAGATTTGCAGATCCGAGTCTATTGTTTAGCAATAGATTGACGCCACATGTGTATTTTAACTTTATGTAATATAATTAACATGGTTAAATGTGCGAGTGTTTGTACATTTATATTTCCTTCATATGGTGAAATACTGTACATAGGTGTCTCAAGAGCACTGAATTTTATTTAACCCTAATCACGACTATAGTCTTATTTTAATATGTTGCATTAGCCGATTAAATCACTGCTATTAGAAATTAAATGTGTGTTTAACATTAAAATTGGCAAATGTTTGGTCTCAAATTAAGCAAATATTAATAATTTTCACCCGTTTGAGGTTGTGGGTCGCGGTAGCGAGACACAACTTCGAGTGGGTGAAAATTTAAAATAATATGATCTGTTCACATAGTTCAGATTAAAAAAAACTCCTGTTCACTGCTGAAAGTTTATTATTGAGGGGAGCCTCGATCATCAAGAGGTAGCGTACTTGACGTTAGATCGCCAGGACAAGTAATTTGAATCATGTGTCTAGGGGACGATGTGATTTGGTTTTACCAATGAGGTTATATGGACCTCCTTGGTTGTACCAAGGAATCACCCTTGGTTATACCATGTGCATACAACTAGACCAAGGAATCCTTGGTTGGCCTAAATAAAGCCCCATGAATTAATTCATTAAATAATTCATTTATTCATTCATTCATTCATCCATTCATTTACTCATCCATTCATACAGGGCTGCTTTTTCTTTGCAAGATTGATAGGGGCTGGAGTAAATCATCGAATAGGCCAGTATCTCCGCATAGAGGTCAAATGGTGAGACCTGTCAATCAAAGCCGTGTGTATTCTCTGTGGTCTCTTTCTCAAACCACAGACGTCTGATTGAATGTTAGGTTGTATTGTGGTTTGGTTGATAGTGTGAATGACTAGCCCTTTCAGTACGAGGATCGACCATAGACGTCAAAATCGGACGTCTAAAGTCAATCCCCGCACTTAAATATTTATAATGGCCGTACACACATTACTTAGGTATTTAAATGAAGTATAAAAAGCAAACTAAGACGTTTTTGATGATTTCAAATTGAAGCAAACCTTTAGTCTTCGTGGTTTTTACAAAAATATTTTAGTTAGGTTCAAAACCCAAAGAAAGAGTAAAATATTTATAACGGCCGTATACCTATAACATAGCTATTGAAATAAAGGGGAGAGAGCTAACATAAAGACATTCATACTGATTTCAAATTGATAAAGTATTTTGGTCTTCATGTTTTTTAAAAATATTTCAACATTGCTATAAGATAAAAAATATTTACCCTTAAGCCGCCATAACTCGTATCGGTTCAAATCCCTACTCAAATAGAAGTTCAGCTTGGCCGCATTTCAATGGTTCTTATGTTACATGTATCTTAAGTTTAAACTTCATTTATTTTCCAAGGATTACAAACAGCACATGAAGATGATATGATGAAACAAATTAAACATGAGATGGTGGTGTCACTTCGGAAAAACAAACATTTGCATAAAGTATTTCAAAATAATAAAATTAACCAAATCTAGCCACATTCTCGAATCAATTTAAATATAGTGAGGTTTTCAGACAAATTTGAGGCATTTGAGCCATACAGTAAGATTTGCTCAAAATGTTTTTGTGGTCTGAATAAATCGTCAGGTAAAATTAGATGTAATGACTGAATCAGTGTCTGACGAGGGACAGCATAGGCTGGGCAATGGAACAATAAGTGTGCAGCATCCTCTCTTCTTGCTCCACACTTGTCACACGACATGGTATCAACAAAGTTATATTGAAAACGCTGACAATTTAAGGCGCTTAGATCAAATCTTATACGTGTGTGATTAACTGCTGCTTTGCCGATAAAACGATAGTATAAATGAGGAAAAAAAGGGGTAGTTCGTAAATGTTGTTTTTTTGATTCAGCTTAAACATGTTAAGATGTTCAATACTAGAGCTACTGCGTAATGCAGGGTTCATGGCGTTCCACAATCGCATTGTGGAAAATAGAAACGAATTTCTCACACAACTCAAGCGGCAACGTATAATTGGCATAGAACCTTCTCCTGTTTTACGCAAATTATAACCAGTGTCTCGTTGTATTGGCAAAACAGCAGGCAGATAAGGTGGGGTGAGGATGTATCTTAAACATGTGATGTGGAATATTAAAGTGTTGATTGTTACGTCATAGATAACTGTATCTATCTCTAAAATAATCATTTGATGGATACATAACACAATTAAACTATTATTTTGTTAAATATTAACATGCTATTGTTTTTTATAATAAGCTTTAGCTTTCAAGCGTGTTATTTTTGCTTATAAAAAGATGCCCTGCAACTGTTCAAAAACTTGAATTAGAAGTATTGAAGAAATGTAGTCATAATTAGGAGCAATATACATTTATTTATATAAAATATCACCAGTTACTTGAATATCTATTCATTAAATCACGCAATGCAACATGATCGATATTTATTGGAAATTGTGTCCGCACTGCTCCACCACACCAAGCTATACGTCGAGGCATATACATTGTTGAGCCTTCCCTAAGACTCAAATAGTATTACGACCAGACAAAACCCAAGTTGACTTTGGCATGTTTAACAACAAACATGTAGGAAAACATCAGTAAACCTGAGTAAATGTAGCGCTACTAAACGTGCACGCAACACATATGTAGCCAAAAATGGCGGACTCCCAAATAACGTGCTTTCACCTCCAGGTCACGTTCACCAAACATATATATAAAATAAACACGAGATTTAGCCCAGCGCTCGCTCACCGCTGGGCCAACGTCTACGACGCTGGCCCAACATTGAGCTAGCGCTGGGTTTGGTATACAGTGTTTATTTGAGTGTTTGTTCGCTATTTGTGTAACAGATATACAAGGAACCCCCAATAAAACCTCCCACTTTTTCCAATCATCTCGCTTGACATTCCTTACTGAGACCTTGGGTTCGATTATATCTCAAATGTAGTATGTGTAAATGTATAATCTCGAATGTAGTACATTGACATCCCCGTCATTGCATTGTCAGTTAAATGTGTGCTGTAAACCATAAAAACGGGGTTCTCATCATCGAAGAAAAATATGCATCAAAGTGAATCTCAAGGTCAAAGTCAGAGTAAGGTGAAACCGTGTAAATTTCATCATCGATCCGGAATTTCAATATGTCACGCATCTGATGATAATATGATATCCCCTTTACTTGGGATGTCATCACCCTCTTCATACCAAGAATAGTGAACAAGTATATTTTTAGTCCAATACGTCTAACCATTTGACGATGGTAGATTGTCATGTGGCAGAATGGTGTAGAATGACATAATTCCTTCAAAACAAAATTAGGAGTATATATTTTTCAATAGCTATGTTCCGACATCCGACAAGTTATATTAAAAAATTCATCAATTTTAAGAAAATATCAAACTTTGGAAGCTTTCATAAACAGTCGTAAATATGCGAGAGCAAAAAATAAAATAATTAAGTAAGCCTAAGTAGTTTCATTGTTGGACCAACGTTGTTGACACAACGTTGCCTTCTTTGCTAACCATTACAGCGCTTAAATATTTTGTATAAACTATGGGGACCAAAGTGTTTTTCTTCAAATGAAGCGGAAAGAGCTACCGAAGACATTTATAAAGATTTTAAATTGAATAAATTGAATTAATAGAATACCTACGGCCATTAGAATTTTTTTAACTCTTTCAGTGCGGGGAGCAACATTATACGTCAGAATCTGACGTATACAGACGTCAGATTCTGACGTATAAAGTCGGTACCCGCGCTGAAAGGGTTAGGAGACACGGCCTCCGTGCGTGCTCTCTGTTTGAACATAAGAGCAGTGTTTGATTTCTGTGGCCTCACTGTCAACTCATGGTAAACTCATAGGCGAGTTGATACCACCGTTTATTGTGCTTTATAACCCCTTGAGTACTAGGGTAACTAGCACAGAGAAGCACGGTATTGTCTATATTTTTTTATTAGGGAGGTACATATATATTCATTAGCTCTGGTAATATTCGCGAGGTGTTAATTTTCGCGAATTTTGCGGGGAGGACAAATTCGCGAATTTAATAATTTCGCGAAAAGGTTATTATATTAGCGCACCTATCGTCGAAATTAAAAAGTGCCAAAATCACAAATTCGCGAAAATCTATCGTCTGCGACTAGAAAAGCCCATCCTTGCTGTAGGGAAGATGGATTGGCCGTACATTATATGCATCGAATCCAAAGATGTTGCATTATGTGATCTTATATACTTAAAGAACAGAGCATTTTAAACCTAGGTGTTCAATTTCAATATTTCGTATGTATAATATTCTATGCCACAGAGTAGTTTTTTCTGGGTGAGTGGGTGGGTGGGTGGGTGGGTGGGTGAGTGAGTGAGTGAGTGAGTGAGTGAGTGAGTGAGTGAGTGAGTGAGTGAGTGAGTGAGTGAGTGGGTGAGTGAGTGTGTGAGTGAGTGAGTGAGTGAGTGAGTGAGTGAGTGAGTGAGTGAGTGAGTGGGTGGGTGAGTGAGTGAGTGAGTGAGTGAGTGAGTGAGTGAGTGAGTGAGTGAGTGAGTGAGTGAGTGAGTGAGTGAGTGAGTGAGTGAGTGAGTGAGTGAGTGAGTGAGTGAGTGAGTGAGTGAGTGAGTGAGTGAGTGAGTGAGTGAGTGAGTGAGTGAGTGAGTGAGTGAGTGAGTGAGTGAGTGAGTGAGTGAGTGAGTGAGTGAGTGAGTGAGTGAGTGAGTGAGTGAGTGAGTGAGTGAGTGAGTGAGTGAGTGAGTGAGTGAGTGAGTGAGTGAGTGAGTGAGTGAGTGAGTGAGTGAGTGAGTGAGTGAGTGAGTGAGTGAGTGAGTGAGTGAGTGAGTGAGTGAGTGAGTGAGTGAGTGAGTGAGTGAGTGAGTGAGTGAGTGAGTGAGTGAGTGAGTGAGTGAGTGAGTGAGTGAGTGAGTGAGTGAGTGAGTGAGTGAGTGAGTGAGTGAGTGAGTGAGTGAGACAGTCAGTCAGTCAGTCAGTGAGTGAGTGAGTGAGTGAGTGTCACTATGACCCTCAGCCCATGTTTCACAGTGTGATATCGGACTGATGTTTGACGCTGTCTCAATCCCTTAGATCAGGCTATGTTGACCTTTGATCAGACTATGTTGACCTTTGATCATGCCATATTGAACTTAGATCTGTCTGCGCCTTCAGAACGTGACCTCAAACAGTGAATTCTGATGTCGCCAACAATATAACTGTATGAACAAAAACGGTACAAACAAATCATGTAATCCAGGCAAACACGTGCTCGTCCAACTTAGCATTAAATTCAGGTAGCATCTTAAAAGTTATCCCAATGTTGGAGCTACGCTTCCTGTCCAGTCGTTTTGCTATCTCAAACCAGCACACACGAGGCATTGAGCCAATAATGGGTCAATGCTGGGCCGACGTCGTAGACGGCGGGCAAACATTGTCCCACCATTGGTTCAAAGTACGAGGTGCCCACGGCGCGAGTACAGATGCGGACCTACGGATATAAAGTAATTGAGGGTTTTTCCTATTTAATATATACACAATGGGTATAGGCTTGCGTCTATCAATGTATGACTCCAGTACAGGGTAAATAACCTATTAGTCAAGGTCATCATCTCAACCAACTAACCACATATGTATGTTAAGAAATGTTTGCCCAAGTGGCTGAAACAGGTTTCAGCCACAGATTGACAGCGTACAAAATCGTGGGACATTTCTTTGGACTTTCATATCGGAAAATATCGGTGAAAAATCAGGTTGAAAATAGTTTTTTTAGAATCAGTACCATTTTAGTTCTATGCCCGCATGCTCAGCTCAGAGGTAGCTCAGAGGTCGCACAGTCATTAAAAAGTTATGGACATTACTCGGACCTTGGGGTAGGGATCGCTCTCAGTCACCACCATGTTGGATTTTTCGGGTAAAGCAAATACATCAATCCACGGCCCCTGAGCGGACGACACGGCTAAAGAATCGCTCCCTCGTCACAAGTACGTCACATTTTCCATGTAGACTGTTTGTGTCTCAGCCATTGCGCTTTAGCCCTTAAAGCGCTGAATTAATTTGTAAAAAACATCGCAACCAAAGGGGTTTTTTCAATTTGAAATCATCATAAATGTCTTAGTTAGTTCTTTCTGATTCATTTGAATACCTAAGTTATGGGTCTACGACCAATATAAATATCTGGATTCTTACAGTGCGGGAATCGACTTTAGTCGTCAGAACCTGACGTCTACAGACGTCAGATTCTGACGACTAAAGTCGATCCCCGCACTGTAAGGGTTAAAAGTGCCGCACGGTCCAAAGCGTGCCTAACTTGATTTTCCAATGTTTTTAACAATTTTTGAGTAAGCTGAATCTGATGCCGAGTGGTGCCAAGCTCAGCTATTTATGCGAAGGCTCGAATTTTGCGATTGAAAATTGGTCTCGAAAATCGCTCAACAACAAGGGGCCAGCAACGTTTCTGGGGCAGTATAAAGCCCATATATGCCTGTTTCATATGTGACCCACGGTACAGATTGTGTATAAAATTATTTTTTCAGTGTTTTCAACCATTTTCGAGTAAGCTGAATATAATGCCGGGTGGTGCTAAGCTCAATTATTTATGCAAAGGCTCGAATTTTTGCGATTCAAAATTGGTCTCGAAAATCACCGCAAGACAAGGGGGCACTATGTAGGCTAGTAGGAGACGGGATGTCCATCAAATATGGTCCCTCAAGTTTTTTTTTGCGTAAAGTGCATTAGGGGTGGATTTGAGGTCCTTGAGTGTTGAGTAACAAAGTCTTCACGATAGTGTAACGAAGTACTGTCAAATTGTAATGAAGTCATGATGATACTGTTACAAAGTCTTCGTGATAATGTAAAAAAGCCTTGATCTTAAAGGTGATCTATCACCTCTTACATAGTATGAATAAATCTATGACAAATAAATCAAAGTTGCCACAAGATGGGGCACAAGCTTAGTGTTTCCTTATATGGGGTGATTGGCTATCATGTGACCCTCTGAGAGGGTCCCATGATAGCCAACCCCTCCCATATATGTGGTGATTGACTATCATGTGACCCTCTGAGAGGGTCACATGATAGCCAATCACCCCATATAAGGACATAATTATTCATACCATATAAGGGGTGATAGATCACCTTTAATGTAACGATGTAATTTCAGCTATGGAAATGCCATGTGTAAGTGCAGCTGGCATTTGGCTGGATGAAACAGATAAAGCAGAAAATGTGTCATTGCCAATGGATAATGCAATCTGCCTTAAATGTCTCTTATGTAGGCCTACTGCTATGCAAGGCCAAAATACAGTATCTGCTCACATGTAAAGTAAGCAGATACTGCCTTTTGGCTTAGCTCGGCGAAAATTTTATAGCTTTTATTGAAGATATGTAATTTCCTTACCCCTTCAGCCGTATTTTCTCATGCAATCAAATACCCGATTCGTGTTTATGTGAAAACTCTCTGCCCTTTCAGAATATGACGTCCATGGACGTCAGACTCTGATTTCTAAAGACGATCCACACACTCAAAAAGTAAAGTATTTATAATGGTCGTAGACCCATAATATAGGTATTCATATGAATCAGAAAGAATCTAAGACAT
Organism: Flabesymbios commensalis; assembly: GCA_964017125.1. Classification (NCBI taxonomy): domain Eukaryota; kingdom Metazoa; phylum Annelida; class Polychaeta; order Terebellida; family Flabelligeridae; genus Flabesymbios; species Flabesymbios commensalis. The sequence goes on from OZ024916.1 coordinate 65,220,273, forward strand.
TTGTGATGATTTCCAGTTGAAAAAAAAACACTTTGCAGACGTCAGATTCTGACGTCAATAGTCGGTCCCCGCAGTGAAACAGTAAACTATTTATAATGGTGGTAGACCCATGTAAAATGTAGGTATTAAAATAAAGTATTAATCAACTTTTTTTAAACTTAACATGTTCAAAATATGTGAGGTGGTGCATTTGGTTTTCATGGGAATGAGGGGGGAGGGGGGGGGGGGGGGTAAACAGCCAACTTGAGCTAATGTAATCATATAGTAGCCTTACTTTGAGTATATCAAATCCATAATCACTCAAATTTAATAGCCCACAGTAAAAATAATAGCGTTGTTGCCTTTTCTCATTCACGTAAATATTTGTTAACTCGTCTATATGTCATTTCTTTAAATAAAAACATTTATTTTTTCAAAAAGAGTCTAAGTAGTAGCAAAAAATAGGGTGATTCCAGATATAGAGAACATTTAGTCGCATTGTACACAGATAACTGTCTGTTAAATATTTATGCATGCGGGAATGACTACAAAGGAACCATCACACTCAAGAAATGTCTATCTTTTTCAAAGAAATACCGATATCTGAGATGTTTTACCACCTAGGCAAACACAGTGGATTGTCTCAATGCTGTTTTAATATTGGGCCAGCGTCTGCGACGCTGGCCCAGCATTAAACCAGCACTGACCTGACGTCCCGTGTTTACTGTGGACTGCTGTGTGCTAACTGACAAGATAATGTATTTGACTGCGGCTTTACATCTAAGAAAATGACGGTTTTTTTGCTAGTATTATCGGGTCATTCTAGTTTTTTCTCCATTGAGCAGTGCAGTTAACCCTCTGTCAACTAGAGTCACGATTGTGTTTTGGTATGTCTATATATTGTTCATTGAATAAGGTGTTCTAGAAAAATGAAATAAGTTTTAAATCAGAATTGTCTAGATCCAGTCTTCATTTACATTTCCCACATTATTTAATTGAAATGCTGATCGTACCAAAAAATTAACTTTGATATTGTCACTTAAACAACAGTTGAATCATAAAAATTGTTCTCAAATTCAACAAATATAAATAAATAGTTTGAATGTGAGATTTTATTGAAAATTAAAATCTCCGTATCTAACATTTAAACCAAGAATATGAACAAATATAATTGCGCGTACTATTATAAAGGAAAATATATTGTATCTATGTATGGTATTGATACAATAGTGATTTAACTCTTTCAACGTGAGGATCGACAGATTCTGACGTCTGAAGTCGATCCCCACACTGAAGGACTAAGGTATGAATAATGGATGTATACCCGTAACATAAGTATTCAAATGAAGCGGAAAGAGCTATCTAAGACATTTATGATGATTTTCAAATTGAAAAAAAAACACTTTTGTTCTCTATGGTTTATACAAAAATATTTCAGCGTTTTAAGGCTTAATGTTGGGCCAGCGTTGTAGACGATGGCCCAACGTTAAACCACCACTGGTAATGTATGTGGAGAATCTACACCACCGCGATACGCTGAGTGACAAGATAATATAGTTGATTGAGGGTTCAAGTTTTTCGTTGTTTTGTCATTCTCTCGACTTTAACAGCACATAGTGCAGTTAACCACATCACTGCTAACTTTCGCATATTTTTAAATTGCAGTGTCTGGCGGATCAAGAACAGTTTTTCAATATTTATATAGTCAATCCATATTATATAGAAATAACAAAATTTTCAGAGATTATTATCATTTAATTTAAATGTGTCTCGCTACCGCGTTCCACAATTGCACTAACAATAGTATCTTCCTGACCTAGTATTTGAAGAGTCCCATATAATGTGAGCACATGTGTATGAACCATATGCAGATATCACCTAAATTATAGCAATGTTCACGTAATAGGCTTTAATTGATCAATCAGCGTGCCCGTACCATCAGTCAGACAGACAGGTCCTGTAACTAAGTATAGCATGTCAGAACTACTGGTGTCCAATCAATCACTTAAACTAGAAAAAAATCATTTGAACTCCCCAACAGTGCGCTCCTATGCAGTATGGAGATATAGCTCTCCAAAACTCAACAATCATATGTATTGCAAGGGAGATAGGTCTGTGTGTTTTATAATAAATGATACTTACAATTTAGAGATTTTTTGTGGCATCTACTTTGCTTATATTGCTGAACTGAAATCACTCTACTGGACGTTTACCCCTTACAACGCTGACATAGTTTTGTATAAACCACGGAGACCAAAGGGTTTTTTCAATTTGAAATCATCATAAATGTCTTAGTCAGCTCTTTCCGCTCCATTTGAATACCTATGTTATGGGTCTACGGCCATTATAAATAGTTTTACTCTTACAGTACGGGGATCGACTTTAGACGTCAGAATCTGACATCCACTGACGTCAGATTCTAAAGTCGATACCCGCGCTGTAAGAATTAAAATATTTGTCATGGCTGTAGACCCATAACCCATAACATCTCTCAATAGTTTTTTTGTAATTATAATTTATTATAAAATAAATAGGCATCTCCCTTGCAATACGCTGTAACATGTTTTTACGTACTCTTTTATAACGCGTAGTCTATCATCAAGTTCTCGTAACATTTCTAAAGACATTGTTCAAAACCCATCAATATTTCACTCTCATTTTACATACCACACGGAGAGTGTATTGTCGTAATAATAAGGTAGGTGTGTCGTCATAATTCGCTGAGTAAACATTGTGGGCGCACAATGCAATGGCACGCATGCGCAACATGGTCAACATCCACAGGAGCGAGGTCCGCCAGAAAGTAAATATTATGGTTCAGAGAAGCAGAATGACACAGCTGCGTTGATCTAAAAGCAGAGGCCAATCACGTCATGTGACTCACGTTGTCCACCAGTCTTCTCAAAGCGATTCACCCAGGGTAGGCCTACCATTCTACTATTCTCGTTGATAAATCCCACAAGCACGCTATATGGCCAGATTCACAATAAATTCATTAACCAGGGTGAATGAATTTCGTGCATTCATCAGTCAATTCTGAACCAATTTTCATGACATGTTGCATACACAATTGTCTAGTCATGTGGCGACCACTCATAATTTCAAGTTTAAGAAGGCATTTAAGAAGTTAGACTATATAATGAAATTCAGAGATGAAGCTAATGGGTTTAATTCACTCGTGTCACCAGCGTCTGTAAAACAGTGACACTCACTGATAACTCATCACTAGGAAATAGTGCTTGTAAAATTTCATGAGAATCGGTTGAGGATTGACTGAGAAATCAGCGAAAATCATTCACCACGGCTAATGGGAATCCGATTATAGATTTACGAGAACTGACAACGCTTGAACGATATACTATATAGTCAGGTGCTTATACATCAATCTCTTAAGCGACAGGAACTTAAAGAAATGAAAGAAAAATGTGTCAGCCCCTGATCTCCAGTATGTCATTGGTCGAGATAACCATCTTTACCAATGACATACCTGATATATGGGTCAGAATACTAAACAGTCACACAGACGTATCCATCAAAATACTGTCTGTGGACAAAATATTAACCCTTTCAACCGCCCAATTATTCAATCTGAATTTTCACCCACTTGAAGTTGTGTCCCGCTGACGCGATCCACAACTTCAAGTGAGTGAAAATTATTCAGATTTGACAAAATGGAGGTCAACTGTTTTCAAATATTGCTGATTGATGTCACATTTATCCTTAACATGTTTAAAAGGTGGTTCTTAATGTGCTAATAAAAATAAAACCCGAATATATGCGGCACCGGCGGTTAAATAGTTATAGAGCTGAAATATTTTATATAAACCAAAGAGACCAAAGGTTTTTTTTTCAATTTGAAATTATCATAAATGTCTTAGTCAGCTGTTTCCGATTCATTTGAATACCTATGTTATGGGTCAACGGCCTTAAAATGTTTTACCCTTTCAGCGCGGGGATCGACTTTAGACGTTAGAATCTGACTTTTATTGACGTCAGATTCTGACGTCTAAAATCGGTCCCCGCGCTGAAAGGGTATGCAAAAAAGAACATGGCTGCAAACACGACACGCTCACCCAATGATGTTTTATATTGGGTCACCGTTGCAGACGGTGGGCCAGCATGAAACCAGCATTGGATAGAAGTCTCGTGATAATCTTTGTTAGAAATAACCAATCAAAATGACAATAATCTGACCCATTGGCGCGCCATACCTGTTTATGTGTGTGCACAGTGGATTTATCGTCATATTGGCTTGCTATAACTCTAACGGTGCGTGTGGACAAATTAGCACCATATTGACCCAACGTTGCGCCAACAGCAGAGACAGTGGCCCAATGTTGGCCCAATGAGAGAACAACACTCTGTTGACAAGAGAGCTGTGTCATTATTTTGTTGTTTGCCTTCAACAGTTGTCCAGATATATAAGCAACTTGGCTGTATTATAAGGAACCTAGCGCTCGCGAAATCCAGTTAATGGTCAGTTGTGGTCAATTCCATGGACAACACGGCACGAAATAAAGGTGACAGCTGCAAAAATAAGGCGACTTTTGTGTATATATGTTACTTGTCCTACACTCGGCCTTGTCCTGTCATACTATGCGACGTGCTTGTCTACGCCCTTGGCCCTAGTGTCCAGTAGTCAAAACAACCCATCTTTAAACAGTGAGTAAATGTGCAGGAGAGATCAAAGGAGTCCACGTCTTCTGCCCAGTATGGGCTGATCAAAATGTCAATCTTATACAACAAAACGGGAATCTCACTGAATCATTATCAATGATCATAGGTTAAAACCTTTGATTATTCACAATGACACACTGAGATTCACATGTGATTTAAACAAATATATACAACTATTGTTCAGTATTCAAAACAACTCATCCTTAAACATCGCCACAGACCAAAGTATCGCGGGCCTTCAGCTTAGTATAGATTGATCAAATGGTCAAAGTATCACATTGAACGTGATTCGTAGTGGATGATTATACCCGCCAAGTTATCTGATTTGAAAGTTTCCCGAACTTGAAGTTGTATCTCTATTCTACTGTATAGTAGATGATGGTGGCTTAGTATGCACTTTTGTGTCCTCACCTAAACTCCTCAGGAATCAAATTATTGGAGGTCATTAAACACTTTTTGTTTATTAACGCACTTTCCATTGACGCCGAAATATGTCAAATACCCCCCCCCCCCTTGATCTAATTACCACCACCAGCCCCTCAATGGTTTTAAAGATAGTGGCCCAGAACTGATTTCAACATAATCAAAATAAATAAGTATACTCAAATGAAGTGGAAAGAGCTGGTCAAGACACTTAGAATGATTTCAAATTGAAAAAACTCTTAGGAAATATTTCATATTTTTAAGTGTTAAATTGCAATATAAGGCACTTACGTTTTGTGTGAGTTGGTAGATTGTGTGAGAAAATCATTTTGACTGCTGCATGGGAAGATATTTGAACGAGTGTTGAATTTTCTCACACGGCACTCAAATGAGCGTCGTGTACATGTTGTAAAAAAATAAAATTAGGCTTGTAATGCGAGAGAATCCATGATCAAATCATGTTCGCAACAAAATAGAATTTCAAGAGTAGTTGTCAAAGGTAAACCGAGAGATAGCGTGCTCGGCCTCAGACATCCAGGGTTTGAATTTCGAATCCTGTGTCTGGAGGGCAGTGTCATCTCTATCATCTCCCCATCCTCAGGATGTTCTCCTGACCCAATTCAGCCTGTATGTGCACAAAAGTGGCCTAACGCCCAATTCATTTCATTTTGTCAAAGGTAAAGGTAAAGGTAATAGGTGCCTGTTTATAGTCTGATATCAAGTCTGAAGACCTATCATCCGACTTTACATTTTACCCCCTGGTCACTGTACCTGCTCGTTCGTGTGCCATTTCAACTCTACGGAGAACATACAGTCCTGCAACCATTTCGCATTGAACTTATCGTATGCATTGCCATCTCTGTCCTACCGGGTAGGCCTACTCATTTTCAACTGAATCAACTAAAGCATTTGAGGGTTAAGTGCCCTGCCCAACGACACAACATCGAAACAGTGTCCCAAGAGAAGGGGAAACATGATATTTCTCTGAACATCCTGCACCACCGGGATTCGAAACCGGCAGGCAGCGGCATTGACAAATCTCCGCTCTCTAACAAAATTTAACAAATTTAATAATTCAAATTATTCATTCTGCACATTTATACCCTCACAAAAGGAAGACTGCAGGTAAAATGAAGATGGTGTGTTGGATTTATATTTGGCCAATGTCTGAGGCGTAGTACCATCACTGAGCCATCACTAATCACCTTCTACTCTTCATCTAGGCACTGTCAGGTTCCCTGGAATATGTAGAGGATATGTTACTCGAGCAGAAGCTAAGTACCTTATTATGCGCTCTTTACACTCCCGTCTCAAAAAAATAGACAAACCTTTCACATTTTTTCCTGGCACTACATAATATCTGCACGAGACAGGTACTAGTAGCAAAACTTCTCCCTGGAAACTCCGCCAGCTTCTAATCTGTGCGTATCTCCCGGCGAACTAAAGGGGGGGGTGGCCCTGCGTTGGTTTAATGCTGGGCCAACGTCGTAGACGATGGACCAACATTAACCAACATCGGGTGAGCCCGTTGTGTGTTGAGCAGGTGTTTGGTTCATGGTTTCGAGGTTAAATACCTTGCGCGGCCAAGATTTGTAAATTGTCAGTGGAACCACATAGCTCTGACTTCAGAAATACCTTTCTCTGCTGTCAAATACGTGAAATGAAGGTGGCAAATGTAAACACGTAAACAGATGCGGTATTTCAAGTAATTCCTTCGTAATACGGTAATTTCTGTGTTTGTTTCATAAAAATGGAATAATGGTAAATCTAAGCTTAAACGGAAATAATATAGAACCGTCCAACGTCTACTATCTGTTGGGCAGTTGTTTGGTTCATGGCTCGAAGGTTAAATTCCTAGCGCGGCCAACATGTGTAAATTGCCACATATTTCTGATCCGAGAAATTTCCTTGCTGTCAGGAAAGTGAAATGATGGTGAATCTAAAAGTAAACGGATGCGGTATGGCTCGTAATGGGAGCCAGTTCGTAACGCCCTCGTAGTACGTTTATCTTTGTGAGAGATAGCATCGTAGCAGGAGGCCTAGGTATCCCATAAGCTAACCCTTCTGCTCCTGAACTGGTTGTTTCCATTTTTCGTCATTTAAAGCTAGAATTGCTAACGCAAAATCCAACTTCAAATGACGAAAAATATTTAATTTGCATATGTATGGAGAAATGAATTATTTCACAAACTGATCATCTTTTTTCTATTTTTCGTTTATTTAAAGGTGGAATTGCTAACGCAATTTCAGGCTTTAAATGAAGAAAAATATATATATTTATGGAAAATTAGCATATGGGAAAATGGATTATTTCACAAACTGATCATACTTTACTAACATTTTATCAATGGCAAAGAAATATCTTTAAACCAATTTCAATGGAATGTATTTGATTTGAAAGCTGCTAGAAAACGCATACATAACGTCCAAATAGTACGCTAATCTCTGAGAGCATTAGCGTCGCAGCAGGAGGCCTAGAAATCCTAGAAGTTAGCAGGTCTGTGCCAGGAACTTGTGGGGGGGGGGTACAGTCTGAGAGCGGTGATCTATAAAAAGAGCACTTAGTCCGGTCCGGGGAACATGTACTTCCTCATCCCGCCACCCTCTCATCCCCAGGGGGTGTGCAGCACATCAATCCTTTTCACGCCACATCCTACTAACTCTTTCCCATCTTCCCTAACAAGTTATCTTACCCACGAGCGTGTGAGACTGGCCAAGGGAAGATGACCCTTTTCGTGCAGCATTGCTATATTTTCATTATTTTGTAGCTTGCACTGCTGATATAAACACTACATCCTAAACAGAATGTTTCTTCTCTGCTCAATTGTAATGATTCAGTTTTTTGGGATTCTCCGTTACCGAGAAATAGCGTGCTCGGACTCAGAAGACCAGAATACTGTGTCCTAATCGTTACAGCGCCGGGATCGACTTTAGACGTCAGAATCTGACGTCTACAGACGTCAGATTCTGACGTCTAAAGTCGATCCCCGCACTGTAAGTATTGAAATATTTATAATGGTCGTAGTGCCATAACATAGGTACATGTATAAGAATGAAGCGGAAAGAGCTAACTAAGACATTTATGATGATTTCAAATTGAAAAAACCCTTTTCTCTCCATGGTTTATACAAAAATAATTGAGCGCTGCAAAGGTTAAGGTCATTGTCGTTTGTTTCATCTCAATATTTTCATTTATTTTGACAATTTTTTTGCTGCTACAAACTTTGGTCGTTTTTCGTGTTTTATGAAGAAAAAGGTAAGCAGTCAGAACACAGCAAATGACCACGTATGTAATATGCCTCAGTTGCGCTCGCTTACTCGAATGAGGCATATTACATATATATATATATATGGGCTACTGACCACGGAACAAGGTGCACCTCTGAGCTCGGTCCGCTGAGGATATAGGCGCTATAGAAGTTTTATTGATTGATTATTGATTTGTGCTCCCACAAGTATATCATAATTGCACGCTGTATTTTCCCGTATCGTACTTAAAAAACACAATTGTCTTATACTTGTCGTTATATTATCTGAGAAATTATAGCAACTAAACTAATTTCAAACCAATGTTGGCATTCATGTATCCTTGAAAAGAATCAGTTGGAGTTTATACCCTCCAACCACAGAGAGTCAGTACATGGTCAATGAGGCGAGTATTGTACACAAAACGCCCATGTCCGTACACAGTGTATACAATGAGGGCAATTGCTCGGCAAATTTAGGCAATTTGAGGATGATGTCCTGGGATGATGTTGATATAAACTACATGTGGCGAGACATAGCTCATGACACACCAATATGGCCACTGTATGCTGGGTTAACGTTGGCCAACCGTCAACGACGTCGCCCTGACCCTTTCCGCGCGGGGACCGTCTTTATACGTCAGAATCTGACGTCTGTGGACGTCAGTTTCTGATGTGTAAAGTCGATCTCCGCACTGAAAAAAATAAAATGTTTATAATGGCATAGCTCATAGCACACCAAAATGTCCACTGTATGCAGGGTTGACTTTGGCCAACCGTCAACGATGTCGCCCTGACATTGAACCAGCATTGGGTGAATAACTCGTGTTTGGTGGGTAGGCCTACTAACTCTCCATGGAATTGACCATATATTAGTTAGCAGAAGCATGGAGATAGTAAAGGCTTTACTATATCCATGGCAGAAGCCGCCGAAATCCTTCCAAGTACCATATATTATATTGGCTTAATCTTGGTTGAACGCCTACGATTTTGAGCCAACATTTAGCCAATATATGGCTACCGTTTGATGTGATGCTCACTGGGACACTCGTTCCCCATGACTCCAAGGACATGTAAGTCAATAAAGAGAAAGAACGAAATTCGATAGATTCGTAGATCCGAATGTAGGAGGTACGCAGCGACGAGTATATTCAGATCTACGAATCTATCGCAAGTTAGTTATTTCTTCGACTTAGGCCTACGTCCCGGGTGTATTTTAGGCAGTTAAAACCACTCGTTATTTAGCCTCCTTAAATGTTAATTTGATTGACATGTAACGTTACATTTCTAAATTCGGTAAATTAACCATTTTCAAACTACAAACACAACTGGTGATATCATACATATCGGTACTGTTCTGTTTTCTTTTCCTTAAAAAATAAGCTCGTCGATGTCGATTTTAATTGGTCGGTGAGGCCCAGCAAACAGAAGTCATTAGGCCAATATCGGTTTAATGTTCGTTCACCGTCTAAGACGCTGGACCAACATTACACCAACATTGGCGAGCGTCGTGTGTTTGGTTGGTTACGCTATCATGCACTGAAGCGATCATGATGATGCGCAGGGCGTGTCTCAACTAACATACACTATGTTACTGTACAGGAGTTAACTTACAGGTATTAGTCGTCGCCTTCCCATATGGTCTAGTGGTTAGGATCCCGCCCTTTCACGGCGGTGGCCGGGGTTCGATTCCCCGTGTGGGAGTTATTTTATTACAGGATATTTTAAAAACAGCTGTTTCTCACATTTTACCAGGCAAGCGTCAAATATTCAGAATGTGTGGGTTAACAAAAATAGTCAGAGATCTAGATTTTACCCTTACAGTGCGGAGATCGACTTTAGTCGTCAGAATCTGACGTCCGTAGACGTCAGATTCTGACGACTAAAGTCGATCTCCGCACTGTAAGATTAAACATATATCCAAGGAATATATAAGACATATTCCTTGATATATCTAATGGCCGTAGACCTATAACACAGGTATTCAAATGAATCAGAAAGACCTGACTAAGATATTTATGATGATTTCAAAAAAAAATGTTGGTTCCCATGATTTATATAAAAAATATTCAGCGCTTTAAGGGTTAAGTAATGTCATATCAACATGATTCGCTCTTCCACTGCACCTCCCTCTGTCCCTCTCCGTATATTACAAGTTAGTCCGTAATAACAGAGTCCGTAATAGTTGTCATCCGTAAAGTTGTGCCACAGAAATCAGGTGCGCGGACGATCGATTGCGCAATGAATTAATGCGTCATTGTTTGGTCAAATCTTTTCATTTTATTTTAGAATGACAGATTTAATTCTGATTTGAATAATGCCTTGACGTGCTGATTTAAACATCAGTCTTTATAGGCTGATTTATCATTTGAATAGGGTTACTCTGACATTCTTCATGAATTTTTTTATCTCAGCATGTACTGGCTACCAGCATACTAAAGCACAGCTTTTGCTATGTCCAACTCCAACGCTAACCCATGAGAAATAATGTGGCTGCGTCAAACTTGGACTATCTCTATTCTGTGAATATAACCTTGTTTTCACCGAGTGACGTCACTGCGTTTCTCAGAATTCTGTGAAACGCAGTGACTGCGTTGGTTTAATGCTGAGCCAACGTCGTAGATGATGGCCCAACATTAACCAACATTGGGTGAACCCGTTGTGTGTTGAACAGGTGTCTGGTTCATGGTTTCGAGGTTAAATACCTTGCGCTGCCAAGATTTGTAAATTGTCAGTGGAACCACATGGCTCTGACATCAGAAATACCTTTCTCTGCTGTCAAATACGTGAAATGAAGGTGGCAAAAGTAAACACGTAAACAAATGCGGTATTTCTCGTAATTCCTTCGTAATACGGTAATTTCTATGTTTGTTTCATAAAAATGGAATAATGGTAAATCTAAGCTTAAACGGAAATAATATAGAACCGTCCAACGTTTACTGTTGCGCAGTTGTTTGGTTCATGGCCCGAAGGTTGAATTCCTAGCGCGGCCAACATTTGTAAATTGCCACATATTTCCGACCCGAGAAATTTCCTTGCTGTCAGGAAAGTGAAATGATGGTGAATCTAAACGTAAACGGATGCGGTATAGCTCGTAATCGGAGCCTGTTCGTAACGCCCTCGTAGTACGTTTATCTCTGTGAGAGATAGCAGGAGGCCTAGGTATCCCATAAGCTAACCCTTCTGCTCCTGAACTATTTGTTTCTATTTTTCATTCATTTAACGGTGAAAATGCTAACGCAATTTCCAGTTTTAAATGACGAAAAATATTCATATTTATGAAAAAATAGCATATGGGAAAATGAATTAATTGACAAATTGGCCATCTTTTTGTTTCTATTTTTCGTCATTTGAAGCTAGAATTGCTAACGCAATTTCCAGCTTCAAATGACGAAAAATATATATATTTACAGGAAAATAAGCATATGGGAAAATGAATTATTTCACAAACTGAGCATCTTTGACAATATTTAAACCAATTTCAAAGGTATTTATTTGACTTGAAAGCTGCTAGAAGACGCATATATAACGTCCTAACAGTAGGTTTATCTCTGAGAGCATTAGCATCGCAGCAGGAGGCCTAGAAATCCTAGAAGTTAGCAGGTCTGTGCCAGGAACCTGGGGGGGGGGGGAGGGTACAGTCTGAGAGCGGTGATCTATAAAAAGAGCACTTAGTCCGGTCCAGGGAACATGTACTTCCTCATCCCGCCACCCTCTCATCCCCAGGGGATGTGCAGCACATCAACCCTTTTCACGCCACATCCTGCTAACTCTTTTCCATCTTCCCTAACAAGCTATTTTATCCATGAGCGCTCCTGTGGTAGCACTCGCGCGAGACTGGCCAAGGGAAGATGGTTCTTTTCGTGAAGCATTAATATATTTTTCATTATTTTGGAGCTGGTACTGCTGATGTGAAAGCTACATCCAAAACAGAATGTTTCTACTCCGCTCACTTGTAATGATTCAGTATTTTGGGATTCTCCGTTACCTAGAGATAGCGTGCTCGGCCTCAGAACACCAGAATACTGTGTTTTAACCCACACAGCGCGGGGATCGACTTTAGACGTCAGAATCTGACGTCTGTAGACGTCAGATTCCGACGTCTAAAGTCGATCGCCGCACTGTAAGTATTAAAATATTTATAATGACCGTAGACCCATAACATAGGTATTCAAATGAAGCAGAAAGAGGTAACTAAGACATTTATGATGATTTTAAATTGAAAAAACCCTTTGGTCTTCAACATTCAAGGTGTATACATGTATAAAGTATTTCAGCGCTGTATGGGTTAGGGTCAGTCTCGTTTGTTTCATCTCAATATTTTCAGTTATTTTGACAATTTTTTTGCTGCTACAAACTTTTTTTCGTGTGTTATGTAAAAAGTACGCAGTCAAAACACAGCAACTAATCATGCAGCAATTAAGCGCGACTGAGGCATATTACATATGTGATACTAGTATGCCTCAGTCGCGCTCGCTTGCGCGAATGAGGCATATTACATACGCTACAAAGCACAGAACAAGGTACTCAATACCTCAATATCGCACTCAAAATATCACAATTGCTTTATAGGCCTACTTGTCTTTATCTGAGAAAATATAGCAACTAAACTAATTTCAAACCAATGTTGGCATTCATGTATCCTTGAAAAGAATCAATTCGAGTTAATCATGTTTATAGCCTCCAACCACAGGGAGTCAGTACATGGTCAATGAGGCGAGTATTGTACACAAAACGCCCATGTCCGTACACATTGCATACAATGAGGGCAATTGCTCGGCGAATTTAGGCAATTTGAGGATGATGTCCTGGGATGATGTTGATATAAACTCCATGTGGCGAGGCATAGCTCATGGCACACCAATATGGCCACTGCATGCTGGGTTAACGTTGGCCAACCGTCAACGACGTCGCCCTGATCCTTTCCGCGCGGGGACCGTCTTTATACGTCAGAATCTGACGTCTGTGGACGTCAGTTTCTGATGTGTAAAGTCGATCTCCGCGCTAAAAGAATTAAAATGCTTATAATGGCATAGCTCATAGCACACCAAAATGTCCACTGTATGCAGGGTTGACTTTGGCCAACCGTCAACGATGTCGCCCTGACATTGAACCAGCATTGGGTGAATAACTCGTGTTTGGTGGGTAGGCCTACTAACTCTCCATGGAATTGACCATATATTAGTTAGCAGAAGCATGGAGATAGTAAACATGGTAAAGGCTTTACCATATATTATATTGGCTTAATCTTGGTTGAACGCCTACGATTTTGAGCCAACATTCAGCCAATATATGGCTACCGTTTGATGTGATGCTCACTGGGACACTCGTTCCCCATGACTCCAAGCACATGTAAGTCAATAAAGAGAAAGTACGAAATTTGATAGATTCGTAGATCCGAATGTAAGAGGTACGCAGCGACGAGTATATTCAGATCTACGAATATATCGCAAGTTAGTTATTTCTTCGACTTAGGCCTACGTCCCGGGTGTATTTTAAGCAGTTAGAACCACTCGTTATTTAGCCTCCTTAAATGTTAATTTGATTGACATGTAACGTTACATTTCTAATTTCGGTAAATTAACCATTTTCAAACTACAAACACAACTGGTGATATCATACATACCGGTACTGCTCTGTTTTCTTTTCATTAAAAAATAAGCTCGTCGATGTCGATTTTAATTGGTCGGTGTGGCGTCGAGGCCCAGAAAACAGAAGTCTTTAGGCCAATATCGGTTTAATGTTCGTTCACCGTCTAAGACGCTGGACCAACATTACACCAACATTGGCGAGCGTCGTGAGTTTGGTTGGTTACGCTATCATGCACTGAAGCGATCATGATGATGCGCAGGGCGTGTCTCAACTAACATACACTATGTTACTGTACATGAGTTAACTTACAGGTATTAGTCGTCGCCTTCCCATATGGTCTAGTGGTTAGGATCCCGCCCTTTCACGGCGGTGGCCGGGGTTCGATTCCCCGTGTGGGAGTTATTTTATTACAGGATATTTTAAAAATAGCTGTTTCTCACATTTAACCAGACAAGCGTCAAATATTCAGAATGTGTGGGTTAACGAAAATAGTCAAAGATCTAGATTTTACCCTTACAGTGCGGAGATCGACTTTAGTCGTCAGAATCTGACGTCCGTAGACGTCAGATTCTGACGACTAATGTCGATCTCCGCACTGTAAGATTAAACATATATCCAAAGAATACATAAGACATATTCCTTGATATTTCTAATGGCCGTAGACCCATAACACAGGTATTCAAATGAATCAGAAAGACCTGACTAAGACATTTATGATGATTTCGAAAAAAAAAAAAATGTTGGTCTCCATGATTTATATAAAAAATATTCAGCGCTTTAAGGGTTAAGTAATGTCATATCAACATGATTCGCTCTTCCACTGCACCTCCCTCTGTCCTTCTCCGTCGATTACAAGTTAGTCCGTAATAACAGAGTCCATAATAGTAGGCATCCGTAAAGTTGTGCCTCAGAAATCAGGTGCGCGCACGATCGATTGCGCAATGAATTAATGCGTCATTGTTTGGTCAAATCTTTTCATTTTATTTTATAATGACAGATTTAATTCTGATTTGAATAATGTCTTGACGTGCTGATTTAAACATCAGTCTTTATAGGCTGATCAATCAATTGAATAGGGTTACCCTGACATTCCTCATGAAATTCTTTATCTTAGCATGTACTGGCTACCAGCATACTAAAGCACAGCTTTTGCTATGTCCAACTCCAACGCTAACCCATGAGAGATAATGTGGCTGCGTCAAACTTGGACTATCTCTATTCTGTGAATATAGCCTTGTTTTCACCGAGTGACGTCACTGCGTTTCATAGAATTCTGTGAAACGCAGTGACGTCACTCGGTGAAAACAAGGTTATGTAACACCCCCTCTCCTATACTTCGTTCTGTGAAACGCAGTGACGTCACTCGGTGAAAGCAAGGTTATGTAATAACCCTCCCCCATACTTCATTGTATTGGCCAGCTAGGTGAAAACAAAGGAGGTCGAGGTCATTGAGTTTCACAGAATAGTACGTTCTAGACAGAAATTCCGTCTCTAGCCTAAATTGTGTCAATGAAAAGCCATGAGAGAACTGTTGCACAGGTTAAGTACCTCTTCGTTGATTACAAGCATACCTTATGTATTACCTGATTACATGCAGTACATGTATTGACATACAGGTGATCACTATCGCCTTCCCATATGGTCTAGTGGTTAGGATCCCGCCCTTTCACGGCGGTGGCCGGGGTTCGATTCCCCGTGTGGGAGTACTTTTAACCTGTGTGATGCCAAACATTTTGCTACAATTTTTAATTAATTTGAAGCTGGAATTGCTAACGCTATTTTAGGCTTCAAATGACGAAAAATATGTTTATTTATGAGACATAGACATGTGTGAAATTAAATTATTTAATCAACTAAGAATCTATCACAAACAATTTCATCATTAATTTGGACTAACAGTTTAATACAACGCTGAAATATTTTTGTATAAACCATGGAGATTAAAGGGTATTTTTAATTTAAAATCATCAACAATTTCTTGGTTAGCCCTTTCCGCTTCATTTTAATACCTATGTTATTGGTCTACGGCCATTATAAATGTTTTAATTCTTTCAGTGCGGGGATCGACTTTGAACGTCAGAATCTGACGTCTTCGACTTTAAACGTCAGAATCTGACGTCTTTAGACGTCAGATTCTGACGTTTAAAGTCAATCCCCGCACTGAAGGGTTTAATATATTTTAAACTTGTGATAATGTGATAATGGGCCTCAAAGGGTTAAGATAGCGTTTAGGGAGTTGTTTACACGCTGTGCTGCAACATGTGTTTACCGTGTCTTAACGCTTTAGGTACTAGACGCGCTTATTGGCCTACATTAAACAATTTATTGCCATTTTAAATTACAATTTCCGCGGATGAAATAATCGTTGCAACAGCAGGGTTGATAATTTATTATCCTTTCATTTAATAAATATAGATAGATTTCAGTCGCTTGAACTTGTGTATCGCGGTAACGAAACACAACTTTAAGTGGATAAAAAATAAAGTTATATAAATTAGAGCTTGAAGGGTGAGCTCCTGTTTACAGGTGAACATTCGATCTTAACATACCCCCACCCCCTCTTCATCTCTTCACATGCACACCCCCCAGTGTGGCATGGTAAACCACTAATCAAATATTACATTCATGGGCATTATGGCTCTATATCACTGTATAAAATGCAATAAAATGCTCGATTGAGCCGTTGAGACCACACCACATACAGGAATGTACGGACGCTTTGTGGTGGGGATATACCCCCTCCCCCTACGGGTTAGGATTCAACACCCAGTGGTATAGTACTACTCCTCGGAGAAAACCGGCCACTGTGGACCTTATACATTAGGGAATTTAAAATATTTCTCATTTTGTTATTTTCCCTTGAATTAATCAATTTCTAGATTTGTAATCTTCCTGCAGCAAGACTAGGCTCCCCGAGCTCTAGCCTTGCTGCAGGAAATAATGATAAATGGCACAGAAATAGTTATACTGGTAATATGCACATTTAAACCCGACAGACAATGTATGAACTTGCAATCTAGGTCATTTTTTATCGCTGACATGTGCAAGAGCTATTGAATTTAGAAGTTGATGTTCCTTAATCAAAGTTAATAAATATATGTTTTTCGCTGAATTCATTATAATACAAAAATTTCCAGCAAATATCATTTGAATCAACTAAATCTGGAGGTTGATGCTCCACTAAGAATATATATTTTCAATTAGGTTGAATCTACATAAAGTTCTTGGTAGAATGCATTCTAACATTGAGATCTCCGGTAAACATTATTAGTTTGTCACAGCCCCCTTGGGTCGGGCTGACATTGTGTGAGGTATGTATACCACCCCCTGTGGCAACATAATCCCCTCCGACCCCCAGCGGTGTGTCACGTGCTTTATTGACCTAATTAACCGTGAGCGCATGCACTAGACCGTGCGTGATTAGAGAGTATTGTGAATTGTCACAAAGCTGGTTCAATTCCGGGCCAGCACCAAGGTGCTGGCCCAGAATTGGAACAGCGTTGCGCCAGCCGCTCGTGAACCTCCGTGTTTGTTTGACGACATTGTCTGCGCTCTACTGCTCGGTATGAAAGACTCAGCACGATATGTACTTTCAACAATTGGAACACTTGTATACTAGACGGTTTGCTTGATTTCACCAAGGAATCTATTTGATTTGACATATAACTGAACATACCATTATAATTATCATCTTTGTACCACTAACATTCTCTGCCTGAGCCACAGGAAAAAACTCAGTCATTACTGTACCTCTTCGTCCATTATCGGCCACCACAGAAAATGCATGTACAAAATGGCAGGTCGGATGGCTATGGATTCGAGTTCGAATCCTAAAAATGCATGTTTTTTTCACTGTGGCTGTGAATATATGGAGTTCCAAACTGTGCAAACGAATGAACTATGCCGAGCTGCCTATATGGTGGGCTGCTGCAAATAGAATTTGAAGTCATGCGACACACAGACTTCCCCTCGTCAATAAATGTTTATCTATCAAACACCAAATTCATAATTCACGCGCATAATGTGTTGCCACGGGTTGTTAAAAATAGAATATACAGCAGAGCGTTGCCAAACCTGGTTATTACCACGAGTTAATTAGGCTATTTGTCATCTTTTGCTATCTTCTCTACAGCAAGGATCGGCTTCTCCCGAGGCCCCAATATGCATTTAGCCAGTAACGGCTTGATCAGGTCCAGGTGGTTTTCGCCTGGCTGATTAAACGTGAAAACCCGCTGAAGTCCCGTGACTTACACAGCCTACAGGTGTAAGGTGAAGGCTCAAGGACGACCCAAGGTCACACGACGGCGGCCGATAATCTTACTGTTTATCTGAGCAAAACTAGTGAGACATTGCCTAAATCTTGTTGCATTGACATAGGGCCATCGTCTGCGGCACTGGTCCATCATCAAAACAAAAGTGAAACAATATACTGTAGATCTTGTAATATTCGCCATGTTTTAATTTTCGCAAATGTCGCGAGGAGGACAAATTTGTAAATTTAAGAATCGCGCGAAAAATAATATTATAATAGTGCTACCTATGATCAAAATAGTAATCAAAAAAATTAAAAAAAGTCTCAAAAATTACAAATTCGCGAGAATCTAAACACGCGAAAATTATCTGATCTACAATATCTAGCTGTCTGTACCAGTGAGTGATACACATTATCGCCACGGTGATATATTACACGTGTCACTTTACCGAATGCTGATTGGTTAGTGTAAACATGGCAAACATTAGCACGTGCTTATCTCTAATTTAATAAAATATTAGTCAACTACAAAGTCCTATATTATCAGTGCTATCTGCTGAGAGATGTAATTTATCACTATTCTGTAACGAGTTGTGATGCTTTTAAGACCGTGAGTATTTTGTGCAGTGAGACTATTCTAACTAGTTAACATATCGTTGCACACTATAGAGTTACGCCTTCTATGGACCCACACTAATAAAAATAATAATAACACGGAATACCACAGCTGTTAATATGAGTGTTTTATGGATTGTTCTTAGACTGCAAGAAATTCTAAATAAAATAAAATGCACTTGGAACAGTTATATAGTGCATCTATACAGTTATTATCTGTATAGATGCACAGTTAATCAAAGAATTCAAATTGGGAGATGGCTACCCAGCAAACACGAGTTAATGAAGCAATGTTGTTTTAATATTGGTCCACCGTCTGCGACGCCGGCCCAACATTAAAACAACATTGCTACATCAGTTCGTGTTTGTTGGGTATTTTTAATAATTAGAGATATTTTTCACCATTTAAAGCCAAATCGCGAAAAATAGAGATAAACAATGCAGCAGCACAAGGGTTAACGCTCAAAGCGCTGAAATACATTATATAAACCATGGAGACCAAAGGGTTTTTTCAATTTGAAATCATCATAAATGTCTTACGTTGCTCTTTCTGATTTATTTGAATACCTGTGTTATGTGTCTACGGCTATTATTTTACTCTTACAGTGCTGGGATAGACTTTAGTCGTCATAATGACGTCTACAGACGTCATTCTGACAACTAAAGTCCATCCCCGCGCTGAAAGGGTTAAGACACTATAGATGAGGGTCAGCTCTGGATGAGGCTGACACTTGAATCGTGGGCAAATACCTGAACCATGGCGGGCGGGGGCCCTAGGGTAGTGGCTAGCATCGCTACCTTTCACGCCAGAGTTCGGGTTTCGGTTCCCGGTCTCGGCGGTTTAAAAGAAACAAAAATGTTTCTTCCCCATCCACGTGTGAAAGTCAGTATTGTGGGGAGCCTCCGAGACCGAGAGGTAGCGTGCTCGGCCTCAGAAATTCGAATCCTGTGTCTGGAGGACAGTGTGATCTCATTCATCTCACCATCCTCAGGAGTTTCTCCTGGCCCAGTTCAGCCTATATGTGCTCAAAGGTGGCCTAAAGCCCGATTCATTTCATTTCATTTACCTCAACCATGGCCCTCCGCTGAACCAGCATTGGGCCTATGTATTTTGCTGTGTAACATGTGTAAGGCAACAGCTTCATTTTTCGGCATAAACGGTTATAAAATCTGCCAGCTTAAGCAAACCATAACTCACAACCTGGCAGTAGCATTTTGTTTGAAAATAATTGAGTAGCGATTTTCATCCCCAATCATTGGCTTGTATTACATCCTCAACACATATGTATAGATATCTTAAATAAATATATTAGGTTATATTCACGCTAGCGAACACTAGATCTTAGTGGAGGTCTCCTGTCATCGAGTCTTCTAACCAAATTCAATACATAATATCTTCTATAACCCGATTCAAATTTGATTTGCAAATGGGCAGCATTACACAATTGTCTTTTTGCCACGTGATACTGATATTCATGCCAATATCCATCTTTAAATGACAAAACATATTACTATTTTTGAAAGATAGCCATATTATTATATCAACTGAGCATATATCGAAAAACTATTTTATGGAATCCAGATGGCATTTTATTTCGTCTGAAACTTAGGCCTACTTGCAACAGTATAATACGGTCCCAGCAGCGCAAGACTTTACTTTATGATTATGCAGGTAAACTGTGCGATGAATGAATGAATGAATGAATGAATGAATGAATGAATGAATGAATGAATGAATGAATGAATGAATGAATGAATGAATATGGTTTCAGGCCACCTTTGTGCACATATAGGCAAAACTGGGCCAGGAGAACGGAGGATGGTGAGATGACACTACCTCCAGACACACGATGCGAAATTAGAGCCATGGCGATCTGACGCCGAGCACGCTCCCTCTCGGTCACAGAAGCTCCCCACAATACTGAATCTGTGAAACTGTGTGACGAAAACCAATGAGAACAGAGAGTGACAGCTCGACGTGTGTATTCGTGTTCTGTTCCTGGTTTGATTTGAATCCTGTAGGCATGTGCAGGTGGCAGGCAAATCAGGAACAATACGGTACGCCAGAAGTGATTGTGATCGGAATTGTTTCCTGGGTCACATGTTAATTATAACGTACATGATTGGAAGCATGCCCCGCGAGCATCGGGGTACAAGGTTCAAATCCTCATGCGGAACATGTTTCATTCGATCCACGTATAGCACATACACATGTCCCAAATGATCAAATGCATGGAGTGAAAAGAGTAGAGAAACATATTAATAACAAGGGGAAATAACAGAAAACCCCGCATTACAAAGAAACATGATAAAAAATGACTAAAATGACCAATATGACCAAACTGATATTTCGAGTTGTAGTTTAAACTTTTTTTCTATTGTAATGACACATTAACCTCCCCCGCACCCCTATCTAACACTTATTTTTTCCTTCTTATTTTTGCTAATAGTCAGGATTTAATTTATATTTATTGATCTTCTACTTTCATAATTATATAACAAAGATGCATATGTGAATAAAATTAGGAAAGGTAGAAAACAAGATATTTACAAAAAGACCACATAGGCAACAAACCTTAGCGTTAATCCGATGATGTTAAAACATCAGGTCAAGGCCTGGAGTTTGGTGGGTTAACAGGTTAATGTGAAAGCCAATATCAGAGCGGCTGATTTGTATTGTAATATCTCACCTTACACTCAGAAAGGCTACATATATATCATTTTACATCATAAAATGAGCAAGCACAGTAACCATGGTAACTACAATTAAAGATAAGGACGACCTTATTATGTTGTATTATACTATACTGCAGATATGCCATGTGGTGTATATGTGACGAAGAAGATTAAAAGGTGTAAAACAATTAAAAAGTTACATTCAGCTATCAGCCACGAAAGTTAAATCAAATAAACTATTTTATCGCAGCCATATTTTATAACTGGACTGTTTTGTAAAACATAGTGTGCTTTCAGTATTGGTTAAAGATCACACATTCCATTCTCCAGTTTTTCTTCAGCCCCGAGGGGTAGGTGGAGCCGCCTAGTTTTCTATCCCCCGGGGATAGGCGCACCCACCCAGCTCTCACAAACACCCGCGGCCATCTTGTTTTTAACTCGACATTTCTGAAACACTTACTGGATAACTTTTAGTGTAAGCAAGCAAGTGAAAAATATTTTCATTGAAAAGAAACATTTGGCCTGCAATCAATAATTATTGATGTGACTTGACTATCAATTTAACACTAAATCGCTTATTTAAATTAAAGCCGACCTGATGTTGTGGCTCGCTAATGCGACTCATAACTTCAACATGTTCAAATGGTGGAAAATGAAAAACTTTTGCTGTATTCGGAACTGCAATGTATGACAGTTAAATGCCTTGATCTTGTGAGAAAATATAAACGGTGTCCATTTTTCGTGCGATATGGGTTAATACAGCACTTGTCCAACGAATCAGGTGTTTTGCCTGAGGGCTCATACCTTACTCATTGGGCGAGTGCAGTATTTTCCCATATCGCTTTCAACACCGTTTTAGATATCGTCTCGTTAACGCTGGTATGAAATATGAAAAAACGAATAGATGGGAATTGCGGCAGCAATACATCCACACCTCAGAAAATGAGGCAAAAAAACTATGTGGTAAAGAGTGCAATCAGGGTAATGATGGTCTCGTCGCGATATTGCCTTACAGCATATACAGTGCACAGTGTTCAGACACACCTTATACACATGATACATGTAATCAGAAATGCATAATACATGATGTGAGAGTTGTCTATTTCTTGTATTATGCATTTCTGATGTAGTTCAGCAGCAGACATGTGTGTATTCAAGCCTATAGGTATACATGAAAATACATGATATACCCTGCCATGTAAGCAGGAAATGGCGACAATGTGCCCAGGAGTACAATGCATCACAAGTGGCGTGTTTGATCAGAGTGTTTACCATGTTATGTAATATCAAGTATCCATGTATAGGAGAAAGTCCGAGTTTACATTCTTAACTGTGAAAAAGGTCAAGGCCGAAGGCCACGGCCTTTTCCACAGCTAAGAATGGATAACCCCGAGGGTTTTAACTGACTTAAAATACATCCGACCATAACGAGGATCCCTCATAATCAACAGCTATAGGCCGCATCTGACGATAGCACCATAGGCCTACCATGATTGGTCTGTACCAGGTCAACAATAACTCTATATTCCCGGCTTAGAATGTCGTTGTCGACAGAGAAAATAATGTAGTGGTGTGTTTTAAACTGAGTGAATCAAATACAGCATTTTATCATTTCCAAAACACACCGTTGGTGTGTTTTGGAAGTAATGTAGATTCCCTTGGTGTGTTTATCATGTTTATGAGCTTAATCTGTACAATACCAACAAACACGAGAATATTAACCGATGTTGATTTAATGCTAGTCCAGATTTGTAGAAAATGGGCCAATATTTAACCAACATTGGTTTATAACATGCAATCAAAGAACATGACCAAATGCTGATTTAATTCTGGCTCAGAAGTGTAGATGATGGTCCAATATTTAGTCCACATTCTTTTAACCTGTTAACATCTTGGCTTTGCCGCCATGAACACTGATGAACCAGCGATGGCTTAAGCCTTAAAACTCTTAACATTTGTTGTATAAGCAATATAGCGACCAAAGAGTTATTTTCAATTTGAAATCACCATAAATATCTTAGTTAGCTTTTCCGCTTCATTTGAATACCTATGTTATGGATCTACGGCATTATAAATATTTTAATTCTTTTAATGCGAGGACCGTCATTATACGTCAGAATCTGACGTCTACAGAAAGCATATTTTGACGTCTAAAGGCGGTCCGCGCACTAAAAGGGTTCCGGCAATTAGAAATTCTTTAATTCTTTCAGTGAGGGGACCGTCTTCATCATGTTTAGACCCAGAATCTGATGTTTTTAGACGTCAGATTCTGACGTAGACGGTCTCTGCACTGCAAGGGTTAAGGATGGACCGACTCGAGCCAATATTAACCCTTAAAGCGCTGAAATAATTTGTAAAAAAGCATCGTAACCAAAAGGTTTTTTTCAATTTGAAATCATCATAAATGCCTTCGTCAGCTCTTTCTGATTCATTTGATTACCTATGTTATGGGTCTACGGCCATTTGAAATATGTTTACTCTTACAGTGCGGGGATTGACTTTAGACGTTAGAATCTGACGTCTACAGACGCCAGATTCTGACGACTAAAGTTCATCCCTGCGCTGGAACGGTTAAGCTAGCATTGTGTCATATTATTGCGTTTGTTGGGATATTAGTGTATATCTTTGGCCCAATATCGTCGGTATTGGACCAACATGTAGCCAACGGTGCCAGCAAACACGATACGTTGAGCCAATGTTGATTTAATGTTGGCCAATCGTCTCCGACTCTGGCCCAACATTGAATCAACATTGGGTCAACGTATCTTATTTGCTGGGTGGAATAACATGTATAAAATCGACAATTCTGGCTAGAATTTCGCCGATATTGGGGCAACTGTTTGTTGATGTTCACGAAGCATCCATCCAACGTATTATGATATGGCTTGGACTATGCCATGAGAGACATCAATTGTTGAGCCAGAGTTAATTTCAATACGGGCCAACGTCGAAGATGTTGGCCCAGTAATAAAACAGCATTAGCTCGATGTTTCGTGCGTCCTCCAAATCTAGGGCTATTTTACATTAAACACATTCTCTCCATTTCCGGACCGTGTATGTTTGACTTTGATCTGGAGAGATCAAGAGCGTTACTTTACTAGGCCATAATATGAAGTTAAATCAGCCCCTTGGGATGACATCAATTTTCGTTTTAAATTTCACACCGAAGTAGTGTATCCCACGGATCATGTTTTTATTTTTCTCAGAATTTTTATATTTTACAAATATTTTTAATCAACATTTCTATGAAACCAGAAGTAACCCAAACAAACTATTTGTATACCTGAAGGACGATTGAGTGTTTTCACAGCATTGGGCCACATGCTGATGGCATCGGCCCAGCGTTGGGTAGACAATCAGTGCTGCAGGTGTGTCCTCCCGTGTCCTGACTATAAGACACCAATTAGCGGCAACTGCTCTGAACTTACCGCCTGACACGTGGGAATATGTGATGTAAAGTGCTTAATATTGCTGACTTGTTTTGTTTCCATGGCAATATACGACCTGGAAATACAACCATTTCGCTCTTTTTCGGTGCTTTAAATTTTTTTTTGACTTTTTCGTATTTTTAGTTAAGATCAGTAGGCTATATAGCTTCATATTAAAATTTCAAAATTGACAGCATTGAAAATGTCTCATCCCAAGGGGTCCCTTTAAATCACTGTATTAGGCAAAAAAATTTAACAAAAAATTGAACATTCCTTCCCGATTTGTTAATCAGCGTGTATTTTTGTGTGAACAGCCCTTTTGGGACAATTTGACAAAACTAAAAGTTCCCGTACCTATCCTATTTTGGAGGGCCATTTAACCGGAATCCCCCCAAAAAAAAATTTTAAAAAGAAATACAAATCGCCCACCTACCCTGTTTGGGAAGGCCGTGTAATCGGTAAAAAGAGATATTTTTTGGCCTAAGCAATGATTTACTTCTAAAATACATAAAATGTCATCATAGCAATATTACCGTCTAACTATATTCACCTACATATTGAACAGCTCGATCGTGAATAAAACATATATAAAAAAGATTTTGACTATTGAAAATTTAGAATCAGATTCTAACAATATTAGTCTGCTTGTTTAAGTAACGTTACTTAACCATATTTATGGGAAATAATGGAGAATGTGCCATGTCCTATCCAACACATACGTGACCAGTGGTGACGTTGTTTAAATGTTAAGTCAACGTCGGGCGAATGATCTACTACTGCAGGATGACAACCATCTCAATCTGCCTCAATCGCTCTGGATATAAAGCTAAGAGAGACATACGTTTACCCTCTCAGTGCTGGGATCAACTTTAGACGTCAGAATCTGACGTCTATAGACATCAGATTCTTACGTCTAAAGTCGATCCCCGCACTGAAAGAGTAAAAATATTTGCAATGGTCGTAGACCCATAACATAGGTTTTCAAATGAAGCAGAAAAAGCCAACTAATACATTTACGATGATTTTAAATTTAAAAAAAAACTTTGGTGGTCTCTATGGTTTATACAAAATATTTCAGCGCTTTAAGGGTCAACATAATTGCATGGTAGATACTAATTATTGTATCTTAATGGCTTTCTCAGCTGGTATCCAAACCAATGTGAGACGCCGACCTTATATATCTGGTAAACGTTGGCCCAACGTCTGCGACATTAAGCCAGCATTGGGTCAACCATGTGTGTTGTTTCGGCACGGATATATACCAAGCTATCGCTGTTAATGCCGGACTAGGCTCTCATCCCACTGTAGAAATCTGAACCCTTAAACCACCATACAGTTAAATCATTTAAATATGTCTCGCTACCATGGCTACCGCGACCCACAACTGGTATAATAAAACAGATTAAAAACGACTATAGTCAATATTTATAAACTGTAATACAAAATAAACTTATTTGTATCTCTTCACTCGTCAAGTGGATAAAAAAATAATACTCATCAGACATATTTAAAAGGGTTCTAGAATTTACTATCCATGTATACTTGTGGTTTCAATGCCAATTTTAATACATTATTTTTTATCCATGCACTTGAAGTTTTGTCTCGCTATCGCGACCCATGCCATCAAGTGAATACACATGTTGGCACTGAAAAGTTGGCTCAAGTCTAGACCTCTACTCCAGATAACACCCACTCATTACCATGGTT
Source organism: Flabesymbios commensalis (assembly GCA_964017125.1). Lineage (NCBI taxonomy): Eukaryota > Metazoa > Annelida > Polychaeta > Terebellida > Flabelligeridae > Flabesymbios > Flabesymbios commensalis. The sequence continues at coordinate 65,246,867 of OZ024916.1, forward strand.
ACCGGTTGGAGTACACTGTGCTTGGTCCAGACAGTTACACATGGTCCTAATCATTAAAGCACTACCATTAAAAACAAATTTCGCACCACTTGAAATTGTGTCTCGCTACCGCGACCCACAACCTGAAGTGGGGAGAATTTCTCGAATTTGTTTAATCTGAGAATTTTTTTGCAGTTTTTGATGTTTAAACCCACATGTCATTGTGAGCGTGTAACCCTTACAGCGCGAGGATCCACTTTAGTCGTCAGAATCTGACGTCTGTAGACGTCAGATTCTGACGACTAAAGTCGATCCCCGCACTGTAAGATTTAAAATATTTCTAATAGCCGTAGACCCATAACATTGGTATTCAAATGAATCGGAAAGAGCTAACTAAGACATTTATGATCATTTTAAATTCAAAAAAACCCTTTAGTTCCCATGATTTTCATAAAAAAATTCAGCGCTTTAAGGGTTAGACATCAAGCTTTGCAAATGTTTGTTCTCAATTGAACAAATATGTGTAAATTTCACTCACCTGAAGTTGTGGGTCGCGGTGGCGACACGCAATCAGGTGAGTGAAAGTTTAAATTATTTAACCTAGTGCTTCTAGGGGTAAAAATCAGCTATGATGTTACGTTGTAACCAGAAACATCGTCGAGGGAGAGATCGTTCTATAAAAACAACTCTGGGCCACAATTATTTTGGTAAATTTCTGGCGCATGGTTTTTACTGATTTCTTAGTCAATTACCAACAGATTTTCTTGAAAATTTACAAAGGCTAATTCCCAGCCCAATCCTAACAGCTGTAAAAATTCACAAAATGGTATGCGGTATTTTAAAAGTAAGACCATTTGACATGTAATTAAATTCTGGGTTTCAACCCAGCAAACACGAGGCGATCATCCAATGCTGTTTCAATGTTGGCCCACCGTCTTCGACGCTGGCCCAACATTGAAACAGCATTGAATGAATGCCCCGTGTTTGCTGGGAAACAGTGTATAGAGAGACGTCATCTATTGCAATTTACCACATGACAAGTGGTCTTTTGGAATACTGCATATAATTTCACGACATTTTCACAGGTATTGGGAATCTTTTCAAAAATGATGTTTGTAAAATGTCATGAAAATTGGTTGATAATTGACGGAGAAGTCAATTGCTACCGGTTACCCACCCTGCCCAGTCAGGTCAGACCGTCAGACTACCAGTCTGCCGGTAGCAGACAACTTGATAGATGAAGATGCCGGTTACCAGGTGGTTACTTATGACAGACTAACTAATTTTCAGGGTACTTACTGTCGAGGTACTTTTGGTTCTGTGTGACTGATCCGTTGGCCATGGTGATGGGGGCCAGTACCCTGAGTATCATCCATTTGAGTAGTACCACCCTAAGTACCCCTGGTACTGAGAAGGTCCTGAGTACCCCTGGCACGGAGAAGGTGCTGGGAGCTGTGTGAGGAAACCGCATGATCTCAGCCAGGCTAGTGTCTAATCTAATCACCAGGTGGGGCACAAGGCCGCCGTGTAAACCCAGAACACAGGCACACTAGGGGTGCAAGAGTCCGCAGCAGCACAAGGGATGCAAACGTCGACGGCCCAGGATGCAAGCGTCGGCGGCGCAGGGATGCAAGCGGCTAATTGATACAGGGGACGGCGAGATGCACGCGTCCACAGCAACACATGGGATTATTGAACAATAAAATCAGATCTATATTTTAACAAAATACTTTTCGGTATCCAAGTATTTTATAGTGTGTATATATAAAGGGTTAAATTCCTCGGCCCCGGAGATGCAGAGGGTGCGGAATACAGGTGTCGACCTGGCCCTAGGGATTAAGGTGTCCACAGATAAACAGACGTGTTTAACCTTCACTTGGCCTCTGTTAACCTTGTATTATTGTAGCATCATGTGATCCCTAGCTTGATGCTTCCACTGTTAATCATAATATTCCTTCACGTTATTATATCCTCGGGATGTGTTCGTGATCCACACGGTCTGGGGACGAAGGAGTGTCAGAGATGCGGGTGTGGACGTATAAACACACGTGTTTAACCTTCGCTTGACCTCTGTGAACTCTCTATTATAGTAACATCCCTGGCGCAGACAGACGGCCACCACATCCCAAACTGTGGCATCCCTAACGAACTCACAGACACTCGATGAAATCCCGATCAGAGGCTGGCACCCCCAGCTGCCGGGAACATGGAGGATCCAGGGAGTGATGTGTTCACCAGGAGTCCGTCACATAAGGAGCAGATTTCACACACTCTGGTGTCCCGTTTGTGAAACTGATCTCATAAAACCTGCTATTCCAGTCATTGTGGAGTTTTTATTCACATGGTGAGGCAATCCGCTAGTCTAATTCCTGGAATCCTGAGTCTGGTATCCTGGGTAGTGACCCTGGGATCTTTAGCTGGTAGAATGTACAAGAAAATAATCTTAAAAAACTATTCACAGATTTAGTGACACTGGGATATATCGCTGGTGGAACATGCAAGAATTTACATATCCATAAAATAATACCACTTAATCAGCTGGTAATAGTGAGTTATTGAGAACACTGCTCTTTGTCTATCCTATATGTTAAAATCGATCTGCATTGACCTTTAGAGGATGTGTCACAAGGATGTCGCGGGTAAACATGGTAAAGCACTATTCACATCCACGTTGGCACTCAGTGAATCTCAGTAATCCATTCTAAGTACAGATTCCTTCTTCTGGGCTACTTTTCGCCGCTTACTGGCTCCCTCAGTGCGCGCGGTGGTAGTGCCCGCTCGTTTGACCACCAGCTGACCAGTAGACCAGCCGAGACCATCCAGTGGGATATGTGGCGATTTAGGCGCCTCTAGTGAGGGGGTGGGAGGGTGAGTCTACTACACGGCTCTGCCCGCCGGGCCGCTCTATGTGTTGTTCACGATGCGGATAGACTGAGGCCAGGAGACCTCTCTCCTCTCATTTACTCGCTCACTGCTTCACCTCTTCACGCCTCAGATACTGTGCTGCGATTAGTGATTTAGAGGCCAGGGATCAAGCTCTGCAAAGCCAAAGGGCAGTATCTGCTTACTAGTAAAGTAAGCAGATATCGCCTTTTGGCTTTGCATGGCAGTTCTCTCATTTACTGGTTCACTGCTTTACTTCTTCACGCCCCAGATAATGTGCTGCGATTAGTGACTGAGGCTAGGAGACCTACAGTATGCTCTGCTAAGTCAAAAGGCAGTATCTGCTTACTTGTAAAGTAAGCAGATACTGCCTTTGGCTTTGTGCGACAGTTTAAACTCTGCTTTAAATAATCACTGACTGCTTTTCTTCTTCACGCCTCCGATAATGTGCTGCGATCAGTAATTCAGAGGCCAGGTGACCTACAGTCTGCTCTGAAAAGCCAAAAGGCAGTATCTGCTTACTTGTAAAGTTAGCTGATACTGCATTTTGGCTTTGCACGGCAGTTCTCCTCTCTTCACTCTTTTTCTTCTACACGCGCCAGATACTGTGCTGTGATTAGTGAAGTTCTGCTGCGAAGTTGACTTAATATTGGGTCAGCGTCGAATTAAAACAGCTTGGGTCAACCTCTCATGCTCGTTGGGACTGATGTTGGTAACTCACTTATGCTCTCATTTATTCGCTTACTGCTTCACTCTCACTCTCGCCGGTTCGCAACTCAAAGGTAGGGCCTACTGAGTTCGAATCCAGGCCGCGTTGGATGTTTGTCATTGGGTTTGTGCATATACAGTGCTGCAAACTGTTCAAAGGCCTGGAGTGTGCAATGCTGCCCATGGTATTGTGTACTAGAAAGAACATTTTAAGTCTTTCGATTAGAGTAGGGCATAGTACCGACTTTGGTCTTCCTTCTGTCGCCACATTGCTATGATTGTGGAAAAAGCGACGTAAAAGCAATATTCTTCACTCACTCACTCACTCACTCACTCACTCACTCACTCACTCACTCACTCACTCACTCACTCACTCACTCACTCACTCACTCACTCACTCACTCACTCACTCACTCACTCACTCACTCACTCACTCACTCACTTACTCCTAAGATACTTGCCGCGATTACTAGTAATCACGTTTGTACGTCACTTGATCGATATACATACATGTACCAGCAAATGAGGATGTTCTTAGACCTTAGACGTCAGATTCTGACAACTAAAGTCGATCCCCGCACTGTAAGGGTAAAAATATTTCTAATGGTCGTAGACCCATAACATAGGTATTCAAATGAATCAGAAAGAGCTAACTAAGACATTTATGATAATTTCAAATTGAAAAAATCCCTTTGGTTTCCATGATTTCCATTTAAAAATTCAGCGCGTCAAGGGTTATTGGTGAGCCTACATCGCCGACAGTGGCCCACCATTAAAACAATTGTGTTTGTTTCACTTGCTCACCATTTATGTTCCTCGATCACCAGACATTGTGTTGAAATTAGAGAACTTTATGTACGATGTTCATCCAATGTTGATTTAATTTTGGCCCGGCGTTGCAAACGATGGGCCAACAATAAGACATTATCGTGTCGATGTCTAGTTTGAATATGGCCAGTAGCTCTCAGCTCTCATTTCCTGGCTCACTGCTTTACTTCTACACTCCCTGGATACTGTGCTGTGCATAGACAGCAAACACATGGCATTACCCCATTGTCAAACCATTTTTTTCGTTCGCGATCCCAGCAAACCCAAACATTTTTGTAACATTGTAAAAAAGGCACATAAAAATGTAAAAAAAATCATTTTGTATTGTTTACAAAATATTTATACAGCATTTTTTTTTAATTTTAGACCAAAAACATAATAAAACATGTTTTTAAAACGTTTTTTTATAGCGCAATGAAACGGGTTTTTTCAACATTGTTTTTGCATATTATACAATGTTTTAAAAATGTTTTAAAACGTTTATAATAATGTTGTTTGTATAACATTAAAAAAAAGTTTTATAAATATTTTCTAGACCCGTCGAAATAATGTTATGATGATGTTTCGTCAAGCATTTTCTCGATATTTACAAAATGTTTGTGTGTTTATTGGGATGTTGCCCACCGTCTACAACTTCGGCCCAACATTGAATCGACATTGGGTGGACCTCTCGTGCTGGCACTGTGTATATCAGATGTATAGTAGAAGCAAGCATGATACATCGACCCAATTTTAATTCAATGTTGGCCTGCCGTCTACGACGTCAGCCCAACATTGAGTGAACACTGGGTGGACGCTGTGATATAGCACCGTGTCTATTTTTTTTGTATAAACATATTTTTTTATTCAGGAATTCAAACTGCTTTTCGCCCACAAAGTTGGTCTCCCGTGAATGAATAAAGAGAGATGAATGAAATAATGTATGAATCAGCTATCAATAGTCATATTTCTAAATGGATGTTCGGAGCAGTAAATATGGCATGGTAATTTATGTGGAAAATCTACAGGTGTTTGCTATAAAAGTATGAATATCAGAGCATACGTTGTCATTTGAATTTACATAAATTATCATATCCATTATTTTTTTTATTATTTTGAAATACATCTGGAAGTAAAAGTGTCTGTAGCTCATGTAAAAGAGTAATTCTAATGTTTCGTACTTTCGTACTTAAAAAGTAGTGTTTATCAGATGTATATGCGGCGGTAAACCATACCATATGTCACCGTATATACCCATCATGGCATCAGAGGTAGCCTCTATCCCCGGTAGCTGAAACAGGTTTCAGCTATACAGATTGACCGCGTACAGAATCGTGGGACATTTCTTTGGACATTTCAGTTACATGCCCGCATGCTCAGCTTATTTTCCTCAGAGTCATTGAAGAGTTATGGACATTTGGAGAGGGGACGACACGGCTAAGGTAGGCTCCACATTACTGTCAGGATGCGTATATCACCAGCTGGGGATGATTTATTATATCAAAAACATCCCGATTAAACCCTTTCACCGCCATGGTATTTAATTTGAATTTTCACTTGAAGTTGTGTCTCGCTGACGCGATCCACGATTTCAGGTGAGTGAAAATTATTCAGATTAGCCAAAATGGAGGTTAACTCTTTACAAATGTTGCTGATTGATGTCACATTTTATCTTTAACATGTTTAAAATGTGGTACTTAATGAGCTAATAAAAATTAATGACCGAATATAATCTATTCATAATCAATACTTCTTATCACACAAATACCAGTTTTTGTGAGATTAATTGATGTCCAATCAGTATATGTTTTGTCTTAAGTTACACTAACACACATATATGAGTAATTTTCACCCACTTGAAGTTGTTAATCGCGGTGGCGAGACACAACGCGAGGGGTGATAGACCCATGTCAGGTAGTTTGGCGATTAGTGTAAGCCTACTTCTATTTCACTCACACACATCATCTTCCCGACAGCCAGGCTCGTTGCTCTCGAGGTCGCAGACCGAGCCTTGCTGAATCAGTGTTATCATCCACCTATTGGGGTAGGGAGGATGATTTAGATATTGAATATTCATTAATTTTTCAACCAAATGCCAACCTAATGTTGGCCCACTGTCTGCAACATTGGCTCAGCAATAATCCAACCCTGCCGCATGTAACGTCTCGTGTCTGGTGAGATGTGGTGGGAGCTGTCTGTGATACTTCCTGTGACCAGACATGTGCTGCTTAATGCAGGGCCGGCGTCGTAGACAGTGGCCCTGCATAAAAGCAGCACTCATGCCAGAGGTCAAACTTGGGTCAAGCAGAAAAAATCTTTCTTGAAAGTCCCCACTCCAATAGATGGTTCTAACACTGATTCAGCAAGGCCTCGGTCAGCGAGCCTTGTGTGGGAAGATGACACACATATACTTTGAAATAGTCCTAAACACATACTCCGTATTGAAGAACTAACTCATCGATATCGACTTGACACTTTCTTCAGCTTTCATCGAGCTGGAGTGATACCATTGTTTGCTAAAAACTGAGCTTGAAACACTATTTCATTTTTTTCTCTACATTATATACAGTTTTCACTTCTCTATATGATAAGAAAGCTTGAAACAGGGACTCAGATAATAACCGTGTGAAGATCTCAAATGTGCTGTATTCCTTTTATCCGGAAAAGTCAACGCGATATCTGCTGTTCACAGGGAAAGAACGTCACCCCTCGGTCACTAGTGTTGTCGGCATATTGTCTAAAAGATGTGATAATTCATCAAATTGTATAATTTGTAATAATTTATAAGAAATTAGGACCCAATTGAATTAAATATGCGCTCCAATTTTTTTTTTTAAATATAACAAATTGGTGTATAACTGTGCATAATAAATCTCTGATTGTAGGGCGGGGCCCTAGTGTAGTGATCCAAGCTGCCTGCTTGAAAAGTCGGCGATCGCGGGCTCCCCGCTTTTGCATTCAAGTTTCAAGCAAACAAATTTTTTCTTCGCCGCTCATTCGTAAAGATTGAAGATTGTGGAGAGCCTCCTGACAGAGATGTAGCGTGCTCGGCCTCAGGGCTCGAATTTCGAATCCTGTGTCTGGAGGGTACTGTCACCTTACCATTCTGAGGAGGTTCTCCTGCCCAGTTTAGCCTATATGAGCACATTCATTCGTTCGTTCGTTCGTTCGTTCGTTCGTTCGTTCGTTCGTTCGTTCGTTCGTTCGTTCGTTCGTTCGTTCGTTCGTTCGTTCGTTCGTTCGTTCGTTCGTTCGTTCGTTCGTTCGTTCGTTCATTCATTCATTCATTCATTCATTCATTCATTCATCAAGCCTTTCAGCGCGGGGACCGTCTTTATACGTCAGAATCTGACATCTGATTGGTTTAGATAACCGGTGGATAAATGTAGGTCACTTAGTTAAAAGAAGTGGGATAATTTATTATCAAATATATAACAGAAAAGTAAGAAAACAACAAAAACGAAAGAAAAAATTCAGAGACATTTTAACGTACACTATGTATCCCAGCAAACAAAAAATATTTGTATAACATTTTCACAACGTCGACCCAACGTCTTTGACGTTGGTCCAACAATGTACATGGTAAATGTTTTGTGATAACAGCATCAGTATGTGGCTCAGTGAGTGAGCTATCTACATCGGGCGAGTAGCACTATCAGGTCGGTGATGTGTCGTGAAGTCGCGTGTCTCGCCTTATAGCCCACTAGAGGGCAGATAAGTAACAATGCTTTATCGGCGTCGGCGGGGGTGGAAACGTGGATGGGGGGTGGGGGGTGAGGTGGCAATAAAATGTAGGATGTGACAACCTTTTATCCAGAGAAGCCCTAGTCGTGCTGTGAGTGGCCAATGTCCAAAGGGCTTCTCCTGACAACAACTCATTCCTAAAAATTACACTGTATGTCATCAAAGACAAAAGCCACCATCTACTTACTTGTAAAGTAAGTAGATACTGCCTTTTGGCTTTATACAACAGTGTATATATAGTTAAACATTTCAGTGTGGCCAACTCTTTAAAAGGCTCTTCATCTGGCGTTTTCAAAATAAAACATCCAATTCATCCAATCTTCAGGTGGAGCGCTGAAGGTCTCAAATAAAACACAATGTAGTAAATAATAACAGGTCTAATTTTCCAGGATATGGGTATTTTTTATTCATTTGATGCCGGCAATTGCGCGATCAGCAATAAAATGTAGTATGTGACAACCTCTTAGCCAGAGAAGCCCTAGTCGTGCAGTGAGTGAGTGGCCAATGTCCAAAGGGCTTTTCCTGACAACAACTCATTCCTAAAAATTACACTGTATGTCATCAAAGACAAAAGCCACTATCTACTTACTTGTAAAGTAAGTAGATACTGCCATTTGGCTTTGTACAACAGTGTATATATAGTTAAACATTTCAGTGTGGCCAACTCTTTAAAAGGCTCTTCATCTGGCGTTTACAAAATAAAACATCCAATTAATCCAATCTGCATGTGGAGCACGGGAGGTCTCAAATAAAACACAATGTAGTAAATAATAACAGGTCGAATTTTCCAGGATGTGGGTATTTTTTATTCATTTGATGCTGGCAATTGCGCGATCAGTGCCAGCTTTAACCCTTAAAAATTATTTTTGTATAAACCATGGAGACAAAAGGTTTTTTCAATTTTAAACCATCATCACTGTTTTAGTTAGCTCTTTCCTGTTCATTCGAATACCTATGTCATGGGTCTACGGCAATTAGAAATATTGTATTTCTTTCAGTGCGTTGATGTCTTTATACGTCAGAGTCTGACGTCTGCAGACGTCAGACTCTGACGTATAAAGACGGTCCCCGCACTAAAAGGGTTAATAGCTTATGGACCTTATTTTTTTAACATAGCTGTTTTTACCATATCTGACTGTTCTTCAGATGGAGTGTGGTGGTCTTTAATAAAACACAATGCAGTAAATAATACCAGGGCAAATTTTCAAAGGTATGGGTATTTTCAATTCATTTGAAGCTGACAATTGCATGATCAGTGTCAGCTTTAAACGCCTGAGGAATATAGCAGGGCAGCAACGTTAAATTATGCACTTATCATGATGGAATTGTGCTACTAACCTGATGAAAAAATCTCAACAGTAGAAGCATTTAAAAAAATGGAAGTATAAGTTACAAATTTGTTTCTGGAATACGCTCTTGGTGACAAAACGTGGATACATAGCGCCATGTGTTGGACATGTTAATGTGTGGATAGGGGGAGAGGGGGTAGGGGAAATTACGGCTACACTTCCTGCGGCAAACTACCTCCGCTTTCAACTTAAATCTGAGGGGCTCATATTTTCTACGCTGCACGTGCGCTGTGTGACCAAATTCAAGAGGGTTGTAATTTATGTATAGAGCTCCGACGTGGGTTGTAAGAGTTACACGTTTGCTACGTGTGGAGAGACCCAGGGCCTGGGAGAGATCATAGCACAGAAACTTCGTGTGGTATGGTCTCACCACCCTAAATAAGCCGAGATCGAGGGAAGTGTCTCCTAATGTTGGAATCATCACACAAAATATTTGTAATTCGGCTGTTCCAACCTCTAGTTAAACAAATAAAATACAGAGAAGTTTGTGAATATTCAATAAGCACACGTCATCTCCTTCGTCAAGGATATCAGATATAACTGTTTCATGATAATCTCGCAGGGATACAGTGGGTTAAAATGATGTGTGTCCGGTCTGTGAAAGAGGGTACGGATTTTAGCCCAGTTTGAACTGTAGTGACATTTTTACACGCTGGGGGTGTAGAAAAAAAAACTGTCTGGACATTTCAAGCTTAATCTTGATATGTTACATTATATCATTCATAGGGCGAAAAATGGTGAAGTCGGCTAGTGGAATTGAGACAGTTTACATGTGTTCTAATGGGACTGGCACAGAGGGTGACAAAACCTCATAAACCTGCAATACGAATAAGGGGGCCACCATTAGCCTCCCAGGGGAGGGGGGGGGGGCAGGAGTATTTTTGAAATAAATAATTTTGGGCGGACTCTGCGTGAAATAAATAATTTACTTCAAGAACTGTTCCATTTAAACATGTAACAAAATGTGAAATTTTCAGCGCGCCGCCGAGCCCAGTTGAAATAAATAATTTGCCCGCGACAAATACTCCTGCCCCCCCCCCCCCCTCTGGGAATCTAATGGTGGCCCCTAACTTGATAGGCCTGATACGCCGCGGGATTACTACGGATCCACTCATACATGATGAAACGAAAAAATGTACGCCAGAACGAGCAAACGAACGAAAAAAAGAACGGATGGGAAAAAAGATCAACAAATACGGGAACGGTTCAAAGAGTGAATAAGCGAGCAACCGAATGGTTGAGCAAACAATTAACGAGCCAGCGAACAAAGTAAATTAATTACTGAACACACAAATCAATGTAAACGCAACTATCGAACAGACGAACAAGAACTCCGAGGCCCGGCTTTAGTTTGTTTGAGTGCTATATAAAAAAAAAACGACTTAATATTTTCTAAACATAACAGTGTATTGGTCTTGCTCATGATTGTTCATTAGTAAAATATCCGATATAATAAATAAGGAAAGAACCAAGGAGACAAGGTAAAATATATCTTCAACGTGTATTTCTTCCACCACCATCGCCGGTGCTGGCTAACATTCATTCAATACTTGCCTGCGATGTTCCTCGTACAAAGGATGTAGGCCTACCCACCAAATTCCGGTTCAATGTTGGGCCAGCGTTGCAGCCCATTGCTGGTTCAATGCCGGTCAATCTCTACGACGCTGGCCCAACACTAATCTATCACCGGATCTATTGTATACTTTGCGCAAACACATGGCATTCAATCAATTTTGTTTCAATGTTGATCCACATTCTTCGCCGCTGGCCCGACATTGAAACAGCATTGGGTGAATGTACAGTGTTTTCTGACTGCTGCATGAGGATGACTATGCGGGGACGCTCTTCATCCCGGCGCCAGAAACACCAGATAACACGATAAATTGGCCCAATACTCATGTAATGCTGGGCCACTGTCTGCGACGCTGGGCCAACATTATTCCAATCAAAACCCTTTAAGCTCTAATCACTATATTTAGTCGTGTTGGTATTTTTTTTCTGAACACTTTTTAAAGACGAAACTACTTAACCTAGGGACCTCAAACGTTATACTGCACATGTTCATAAAGACTGGTGTACAGAAAAGTCAACCGTTTTCCACACACAGCATTTTTCCCCTAAATATGACACAAACTCAGGCAAAATAAACTTTAAAAGCTACCGGCCTACGGCCGGGCCTAATAAGCAAGCCACAAACTGACGAACAGACGGACGTTTGAAAGAACGCTTGAAAGAATGTGCGAACGAATGAACGAACTTGGGCAGCGTGTACAAAATGTAGTTACTGCTAAGTTCAGTTGGTGGCGCTTCTGAATATACTATTCACTAGGTGGTGATTACATCGCTTAGGCCTATTTATATGTAAAGTGAAAAGTGACGCTGACATGGCAGAGCGTGTTTTACTCAAGGGAGGTATGCATAACAACTCCACGTGTCATGCGGTACGTCTCTAACTTTCTTCTTATTATTTTTTCAACCATTAATATTATCTCAACTTCAACGCAAATTTGATGCAAATAGCAGCCTTTGTGTATTAGGCCTACGTTAAATTGGTCTTCCCATTATCATGTTACAGTCTGAACTGTTTTACTGTTTTTTTTTATAGTTGTGATGAAAGTATCTAAATTGGATATATATGCAAAATAAATTTTTTTTGTCAATTTATTTGTAAAAAAACATTTTACGGTAAACAATCACTTGGTGTCGCTCTTTTCATTTCCAATCTATTCACCAGGTGACGCTGCGAGGCATCAGATTAAACCTCTCAGCACACAACTATCCCAGCAAACACAAGACATTGACCCAATATTGAGACATTGTTCAACATTGACTCAATGTTGGGTCAATGTCTTGCGTTTTCTGGGATTTACACTTATTTTCATATATCTTAGCTCTTAAAGCGCTGAAATATTTTCATATAAAGCAAGAGACCCATTTTTTTCAATTTTAATCATCATAAATGTCTTAATTAGCTCGTTTTGCTTCATTTGAATAGGCCTACCTATATTTGGGTATGCAACTATTTATATTACTTATTTATCGGTTGTCCCCTCTATGAACAATTATTTTAACTATTTTTTTAATAATTAATACAATGATTTTAATTTTAAAACCTGTGAAGCCCACTTAGCACATTATGTCTAATTTAGCGCTACATAAGAACTATTATTATTATATAAACAATTACTCAGTAATCAGTAATCATCTCTTTTGAACTTCATACCGCTAGACCTCTATATACGGCTTCAAGTCAGTTTCTGACAAAATAAAATGCCACTGAAACATGCGTGAAAAAGAAAATGTGTGCTGATATTTTTGGTGGATGCTTCACCACCACTGGCCAACATTAGGGCGACAAATTCTGTCTGCTGGCTATGTCAATATTTTCCCAATTTTGTGCAAATTTCGTCTCCTTAGTGCTGAAAGGGTTCAACAGCCACTTTGTATAGTGGCAGTTCACCCTTTCAGCACTAAAGGTGCGATTTTTCACCTCCATGGCGATGGTACAACCAGTCTGAGCAAATTGACATCTGACAGACTTTTTGAACATGTGTGCAGTTGGTAAAGCTGCCTGCTTGGAAAGTCGAAGATAGCGGGTTCGTCCCCCGCTCTAGCATTCAAGTTTCAAAGAAACCAATTGTTTCTTACCCGGTCACTCGTAAAGATTCAATATTGTGGGGAGCCTCTGTGAGCGAGAGGTAGCATGCTCGTTCTCAGACCGACAGGGCTTGATTTTCGAATCATGTGTCTGGAAATGAAATGAATCGGGCTTTAGGCCACCTTTGTGCACATATAGGCTAAACTGGGCCAGGAGAACCTCCTGAGGATGGTGAGATGATTGAGATGACACTGTCCTCCAGACACAGGATTCGAAATTCGAGCCCTGGAGGTCTGAGGCCGAGCACGCTACCTCTCGGTCACAGAGGCTCCCCACAATACTAAGTTTCACACGTGGATGGGGAAGAAACAATTTTGTTTCTTTCAAACCGCCGAGACCGGGAACCGAACCCCGGACTCTGGCGTGAAAGGCAGCGGTGCTAACCACTACCCTAGGGCCCCCGCCCCCATGTGTCTGGAGGGCAATGTCATCTCACATCCTCAGGCCTAATTTAGCCTATATGTGCATAAAAGTTGCCTAAAGCCTGATTCATTTCATTTTTATCTGACAGACTTATATGATAAACAAGGTGCATTCCACCCATTAACCCCGTGTCTGACTAAACAAACACAACAAACACGAACCAATTATCCAATGTTGTTTCAATGGTTGGTCAGGGTCACAGACGGTGGACCAGCATTGAAACAAAATTGTATTAATAACATAACGTCTCGCGTTGGAAGCTGCACCAGGAATTGCCTAATAAATTCCACAATGTCCTCTTCTGTGTTCTTCTCCTGACATAAAATAGTACAATAAAGTTCACCAGGTGTCGCACAATGGTCAGTTAATGAGATTTGGAAGAGTCATTATTCTGCAAATTGGTAAGACGTTGGCTCAATGTCGGGCAACGTTTTTTATATTGGTACAACATAGAGCTAACATTGGGTCAATGTTTGGCTAATGTCTGTTCCTGCTACTTGATGGGGAGATTTACTCAACAGCCGACGAGTTTTGAGCCACAACGACAAAGGAGTGAAGTATCATTTTCTGAAGGTTGTGATAATATGACGGCATGTTATCATCACTCACAGTACGTATGTAACCATGGTAACAGCGAGAGTGAAGTATGGATGAATAATGTGACGAAAACTTACTGATAGGTTACAAAAACTGGACGACCACTAGTATGACAGTCTTTAGAATTGTAGGCCTAATGAGAAATTGATGATAGTTTTGGAATCATCAAGACTTCATTCTAACTTTATTTACATATTTCTCATTTTTGTCAGGTCTTGGTCTTAATAGGTACCTTTTGGAAAAAAGGCTGAAATTGCAGGTAAAACTGCTGGCACGACACGCACTTCGAAAATGTGAATAAAGCCAAGTCGTGCGATGGCAAACAACAGTAACTGATTAACCCTTACAGCGCGGGGATCGACTTTAGTCGTCAGAATCTGACGTCTGTAGACGTCAGATTCTGACGTCTAAAGTAAATCCCCGCACTGTGAGAAAAAAAATATTACTAATTGCCGTAGACCCTTAACATAGGTATTCAAATGAATCGGAAAGATTTGATACATTCACAATAAAAACAGTTTAGTTAAAAGTAACCAGGCCACTCTCCAAGAGTTAGGAGAGACCAAACTTAAACACTTACACATACATACACGCACGCACGCACGCACGCACGCTGGTAAAAAAAAAATTAACAAAACTAGACGGCAAGAAGACAACAAATCTGAAACTTGACAGATTTCAGAGATTGCAGGTTTTTCATCTATATTCTGATAATCAGGATAATAATAATTAAAAATAATACATTTTAATCATCCTGTTTTTTTTTAAATTAGCTAGAAGTAATAATATTAGTAATAATAATACAGTTATGATGGATAAAAGTAATTCATTTTGAGCACAAGACATCGACCCAATTCTGAACCAAAGCTGCGCCAACATCAACAGATGCTGACACAACAAGGGCACAGAAAAGGGCCAAGTCCAATACAAACACAAAACGAAACAAAAATGTACCCAATAAAAACGAGACATCAAGCCAAAGTTGGTCCAACACTCTAAACCAACATCGGCCCAACGTCTCGCGCTTGCGGGACATTGACGTTTTCTAAAAAACATGAGTATGGTAAAAAAGGGTAATAATAATATTTAAAGATATAACATATCAAAACGGTGACGTAGTATTTGACACAAGGTTTTGGCACTCAACTTTACTATTACTTCATTTGAAAGGATAAATGACAACAGATCTAATTTTCGGGTGGACAGTGACGGATCAATCGCGAAAACTGCTTACAATAAAAGCACTCGCATGTACATATACTAGATTACGGTGGCCATCACCGGTACTAGGCGAGTGTGTGCAAACAAAATATGGCTCATCACGGCCATAGACAACACATCTGTATTTGCTAATTAACATGATATATCGCACCGGAAGTTTCAAGCACACTGTCAGGCCCATCGCCAACCACATTATACCAGAGATCGTACGATCTCTGGTTATAGGGACAGGTGGAAATGTAAATGGGACTACTTACTTTTCAAGTGAACAGTTACCGCTGTTTGCCTTTGCATAGTGTAGACAACAACAACACTACTGTATGTACATGTAGGCAAACACCGGTCACTGCTTACTTTTTAACCATCAACACACTAATTAAAAAAATATGAGTAATTTTCACTTGAAGTTGTGGGTCGCGGTAGCGAAACACAACTTCAAGTGAAAAATACTCATATGTATTCAATTTGACACAAAACATTTACAAAACAATTTAAGCACAGCTTTCGTTCCCAATAATTGTGATGTAACCTGGTGATAAAACATATTAAAAACGAGTACAGTTTTGCATATTGTTTCATTAAGAGTGAATTACACAGTTAGAAGTGTTTCCAGAAGTGTTTACCAGACAGAATATCTGCAAATCTAACCAGCAGTAAGTGCTCCCAGGCGGTTATATTACATTCTGACAGTAGTTTTCACAATGCTACTACTGCTGCAGTCAGCATGTTATATTCAGAATTCGAATGAATTATCTCGCCCCACAGTGTATACATCGTATAAAAAAATACACAGCATAGCAATATTGAAGAAAAAAGTTCAACACAAACAAACTAAAGAGTAAAAAACAGTTTGTGTAAATTTTGAAAATATGGCTCCAATCTATACTCGTGTATAACTTGTCTATATGTACGTAATTTATTGTCGAGAGTTTTTGTTTTGTTTTTGTAAGTGTCTGATAGAGTATTGTTGGAATGACCAAACATGAAGTAAGTTACACTCATTTAATATGTGTTTGATGAAAGTAACCCAATTATTCTGTCTGATCTTATCCGAGAACATTTCTCCTTGGTAGGCAATGAGTGTTAATTTTTCATTCGAATCAAGTGTTTGAGACGATAGTTTTACAGCAAATGATTGTTATAGGCCCACTCCTATTTGCATTCATTTAAACGTTAAGTGCAAATCTAAATAGCAGTAACTTTGTACTTTTCATGTTTACAAACAGTTACTGTTGTTTATATGTGAACGACACTTTTAAATCTAAACAGCAGTAGCTGCCCACTTATCAAGTAGGCAGTTACAGCTGTTTGTCTTTTCATTCCAGACTCCTGTAAGAGCACGATGCTGGTGTGTCGATGACATGTAGTGTATCTGTAATAAACTGAATGAGTTGTTAGCCAGCCACTGTAGCCGGCAAAGACAAACAACACTAACTGCTTACTTGAAAAGTAAGCAGTTACTGATGTTTGTCTTTGCACGGCTATATTTCAGAATACACTAGTCGCAACATTAAACCAGCATTGGGTCAACCATTCCTGTTTGCAATGCCTTGCAAGCCACTATGTAGTGTCTGAGTGCTATGGCAGAGTGCCCCTGATGCTGAGTGCTTGGCCAGCCACCGTGATGCTGTGGGAATAGCCAGTCTCTCTGATGCTGCAGGGATAGCCAGCCACAGTAGCTGAGTGGTTGCCCAGTCTCCGAGATGCTGCAGCTATTGATGGCACATTCAGGATCCCTGCAGCCCGGCCCACACACTGTACAACCAGCCAGTGCCTCGAGACAGCAATGACAAAACCAGAGAAAGGTCAACAACGCAACGCGCCAGTCGGTACATCCGCCGGATAAAAACATTCTCATCCGTGCTCAGCTATTCCATGTGTTCTGTGAAGTAGTCTATGTTTTCAGAGACAGATAGTAAATTAGTCTATGACGTCACAGACACTCTTAAAATAGTGTGTTTTTTGTGTTGACAGACAGTAGTCTATGTTGTCACAAACAGTGGATCAGTCTATTTGTGTCGTCACAGAATCGGTATATAAGAGTCGTCACATATATTCTTGACTCAGTCTTTTAGTGTATGTCATCACAGAATCATCAGTCCATCATAGTGTGTCGTCACAGAATCAGTCTATTATAGAATCATCACTCTATCATAGTGTGTCTTCACAGGATCAATTTATAATAGAATCATTAGTCTATTATAGTGTGTCGTCACAGAATCACTTTATAATAGAATCATTAGTCTATTATATAGTGTGGTCACAGTCATCGAGTGATCACACAGTGAGTGAATCCGGGGACATCAGACATAGCGTGTAGACACCTCCACCCCCCAGGCCAGATGCACACGTGGGGGGTCAGTTGGCGGCTGGCAGCGCTCAACACACTAAATAACCAGAGGTATGTGGTAACATATATTGCTCTTCCTGTCTTTTCGATTTGTAGGGCAAATATATCTTCTTTATTATCTCCTTAAATTATCCGTATCGTAGCGACGAAAATGTATTTCTATATTCAGTCACTTTAAGTATCTCAGACCTATAACCCAGCAGCCTTTGTTATGCAATAATACACAGCAGCATTGCTACATGGGATGTTACTCACTACATGTATGAATAAATAAAATGAGCCAATATGTATCAGATGCGGTTATTATTATGAAATTTGGTGAATATGCCCCAACCATAAAACCTTTACATTTGTGCTTGTTAGTAATATCCATTTATTTTCAATGTTCTATAGATTCATTGAAATGTATTCTGGTTACTTGTCCCATATCTACACGAAACTTTAATTTCATTTTTTATGAAATTAGATTTTTTATTTTTATCATAATGCGGGCGATATTAATGACCGTCTCTGTTGTCTTTATTGTCTTGTATTGACTCTAATAGACAATACAAGAAATAACGATGAAGGCAATGAAGACGGCAATGAAGACCCATTCTCCTTCTCGCTCTGTCCGCACGCGTGTGCGCCCGTTAAGGTTTGTGTGCCGGATTGAGGACAGATTATATCGGTAACCCCGATTAACCCTTTCAACGCTGATGTTGTATAAACCATGGAGACCAAAGGGCTTATTTCAACTTGACATCATTATAAATGACTTAGTTGGCTCTTTCCGCTTTATTTGAATACCTATGTTATGGGTCTACGGCCATTAGAAACAGTTTTACTCTTACAGTGCGGGGATCGACTTTAGATGTCAGAATCTGACGTCTACAGACGTCAGATTCTGACATCTAAAGACGGTCTACGCGCTGTAAGGGTTAAATGTGAATTATAATCATTCAGGTTTATTCCCAATGTTACGTTTTATTGACGTCCTCTAAAAATCCTGACATTTATCTCATCTTCACTTTCTCACATTTCGTTAGAAGAAGGTAAGATTCTTTATGAGATGAGAGAAGATCTATAATAAATGGATAGATAATGGAATGGATGGATATGAGGATGGATGTATATGAGGATGGTGAGACATAAAGGGCGATAACGATATACGTCTCATAGTTAAAACCACAGCACAGAGTGCAATATGGGCTGATACAGATATACGTCTCACAGTGAAAACTACTGCACAGAGTGTGATATAGGCTGATACCGCTCTACGTATCATAGTGAAAACCACTGCACAGTGTGCGATATGGGCTGATACGTGTATACGTCTCACAGTGAAAACCACTGTAGAGAGTGCGATATGGGCTGACATGATATACGTCTCATAGTGAAAACAATAGAACAGAATGTGATATAGGTTGATACTGATATACGTCTCATAGTGAAAGCCACAGCACAGGGTGTGAGAATCCTGTTTCTTCGTTACAGTGTGACAGTTTATTAAGAGCTGTTTCATTCACGGCAGGCTCGTTTGTGCATATAAGTGCCATAAAGGGAGATTATTTTTTATGGGGAAGTTATGTTTCTTGTGGACAAGATGTTTGCAGTGGAATCTTTTTTGTTATTTGTCAGCTTAAGATGTTGCCTTCATTTCCCATCTAATCTGGCCACATTAACAGCTCTTCTGACAGCCTGAGGCTCATGTCACTGGCCTAGGGCCAAAGGTGTCTAAGTACTCTTATAAATTGTCTACACTTACACCGCATTACCTCCGAAAATAACCACTTTATGGAGAATTGCCAGACTAGATAGGGTGATAACAAGATTGGCTGCAAGATGAATTATAAAGGTGGATAAATGACGATAAAAATAAAGTGATATAATCTCCATAGGTTATGGACTGTATAAGAACAAAAATTTCGCATCAAAGGCGTTCGCCTGTAATTTTGTTTTAAATCATTAACGTTGAGTTGTAAAATGCTGGCATCGAACATTTCATGACCCATAAACATATGGCTGTCATTATTTGATCGGTTAGTGAGTAGTAGTATTTTTGGCTAATATTATCCGTTTGGATTGAAATTTAGAAAGTGTCCACAAACACGATATACTGACCTCCAATGTTGGTTTAAGGTTAGTCCACAGTCTACGACGGTGGCCAAACATTAAACCAACATTGGAGGAATGTCTCATGTTTGCTGGGTGGCAGATAAGCCTTTTCAATCCAAACGGACATAATACCATCGCGCATGCGCACCTGTTGTCTCAGGTGGGCGTTACAGAAGTGAAATGAGACGATGACGTAATATTACAAGTGATAATTATATCCAAGTTACATAATAGGGCTAACCCTGTCAATTCCGGAACGAACATATCATGTCACTAACCCTTACAGCGCTGAATTATTTCGTATAAACTATGGAGATCAAAGTTTTCTTTTATTTGAAATCATCATAAATGGTTTTAGCTAGCTAGCTCTTTCTGCTTCATTTGAATACCTATGTTATGGGTCTACGACCTTTAGAAATATTGTAATCTTTTCAGTGCGGGGACCGTCTTTATACGTCATAATCTGACGTTTACAGACGTCAGATTCTGACGTATAAAAACGATCCCCACGCTAAAAGGGTCAAACAGGTATCTAATCAATAACCAATCTAAGTATTAAAATAGAATATACAAGGATATATCGCTTGAGAACGAGGCAATGCAATGTGAGGATATTTTATTCTAAATGAAGGGATTTTTTATTCGATTTTTTTTAGAAGATGTAAACCTATAATGTCTACAGATGACGTCATGAAATCTAACATCAATCAGAAAAGTTAGCGCCGGATCCGGGGCGGGGATACTTTAAAAAACATTCTGGGTGCGCCCTAAACCTCTGCACCCATTGTCTACAGATCCTGGATCCACCCCTGAGGTTGATCACATAAGCCAGTTCTCAGCAAACTCAAATTAGAACATTCGAGGATATTGCGCCAATACTGTCTTGATGGTGGTATTGCTATCGTGCGCATTCAGCAATAATAAAAAGAATTACCACAGGTTGCCAACAGAAGCCTAAATAAAAGCCTACTTCTTTCGCATGACAATATATCTTCCATAATGCTACGTGGTTTGTATAAATACAGTGTTAGTTATTGTCACTGTTAGACCCATAAC